>CM065398.1:31387500-31807500 GCA_033060915.1 Euryodendron excelsum
TAGAGGATTTTAAAAATTAATAATGATTGTTTCATACATCTCAAGCCGAAGGTACAAATGATTACAGTGGTAGTTCAATGATTAGCTGGTAAGTGTATCAAATTCGATATCTCTTCCCTTTTCAATGTGATCAACGATTATTGATACAATACATAAAATTTATTTAATTCGTGTAAATAGTACTCCACAAGGATTCAGATGTGGACAAAGCTAAAAATTAAAAGGGTACAAATGGCGTCAAAGCTGCAATGCATTAGTGACTAACATATTCTTTCTTTATCTTAATTTTTATAGCCTAAACTGTTTTTTTACTATATCAAAATAATTTCCCTACTATTCCAAAAGAGGAAATCTTACGCATATGCTTCTCCATTTGTGCACTATATTTTGTGTTTGTTTTTGTTCATTTGTTTTGTTTTGTCTACATATTTCTCCACGTGCAAGTACGTGAATGTTACTAACTTGATATACATTATTGAATTCTTTTTTAACAGCTTAAATTTTTAGGTCAATCAAACAAATCAAATAGAACCACCGAAAAAGATGCAGGATTTCACACAGCTCCGAATACACTAATCATTGCATCATTTGCTCGAGATAACATCTTATTTGGTGCTTCAATTGCTATACAGATAGGTTCAAGGTTGACATTTTATAAATACAGCAAGACCCACACAAAGGTAAATGATTATATGTATCTTCAAGGTATATATTAGGTACATATAAATAAACAGAGGGGTACAATATAAAAATATATGTAAAAAAAAGTATAGGCCCACATTTGTACAATCTTAAAATACATCCCTAACCCATGCCACATGTAAGCAAAACCCGTAAAGACAAATGTTAACATATGCTCTTTAAGGCAGAGGGTTAGACATACATGAACGTAGTGTTCAGCATAAGAAAGTGTGAAAAAAGTGGGTTCCACATTTTATACAACTTAATAATGTATACATATTTGTATCTTAAGGACATGTGTTAACGAGACCAATTATAAAATACAAAATATAATTTAGTGTGCAAAAACAATTATATATATTATTAATTAGTAAATTTTTTTTATGTACAAATAATACATTTGATTTCATAACTGGCGGGTTATGCTAAGTGGGCATTCAGGAATCATGACATAATTATTTATTGCTCAACCGGTGGGTGGCTTTCACATGTATCATGGATATAAAAATTTCTATTAGCTGTTGGATTCTTGTAGGTTGTTATCCAATTAATCTTTATTATTTTACATGTTAATTCCAGTTTACCTTATTTTCACTCCAATTTTTGTTTCTACCTTTACAAAGTTATGTAAATATATTTCAATCAAAGAGTCATTCTTTATAATTCCCATTGCGAGTGTACATTAATGAAGAAGCGACAGTTGTATTCTAAAGGTTAGAACGCCATAACGTGACTGGTTCACGTGCTCAAAAGAGTGCAATTCACCATGAAAGACAGTGTGCAAATGCTTCGTTTTCTTTCTTCTTTTTTTTTTTTTTTATACTTAAAATGAATATATAGATGAGTTATTCCAAATATCCGTAAGGGAGTATTATCCCACAATACTACACAATAATTTACAAAGGATTCCATTGCAATTACGTCGGGCCGAAACATAGGTCCCACTGCGTGATTTGAGTGTTAAAGAGTAGGTATAACCCCACCGAGCAGTTATGGAGACTCGAATCCAAATATTGAACAAGAAAATTTAAGCTCTTATCTACTGAACCAACCACTGGTAGTAGTGTATAAACGATTCTATCAATAAGTTGTGTATAATTTTGTTTTATTTAGTATTTTATAATTGCTACAACTTTTCTTATTACTTTGTTTTTGTGATTTTTGTAGATTCAAGAACCCCATTTTTCACAACATCAAGTCATCCGATTGATGATAGATATGTCTGGACATGCTCAAATCATGGACTCAAATTAATGGCAAATTTGTTAGAATTAACCATAGAAAAATACTAGAAAGAGTGACCTGATTTATAGAAGGATCTGTTGTTGAAGACTGATCGTTATGATGAACTCTCTACCATAGAAAACGCAGGCTGTCATGGTTCAGGAAGGGCTAGTGACTCACTTTGCAACAGTGAAATCACCACATATGACATGGTGGGTCTATCTGCCAAATCTTTATTTTCCTTCATTCCATAGTGTAGATCGTACAAATGGGCCCTAGTCACTCGAGTGATCATGTTCTTCGAATTAGTCCGAGTACGTCATGGATCAAAAGCCCACCCTATTTGAAGGGCACCTTCTATGAGTAACAGCGGATTGGGCTTTAATGTTAGAGTTGAGAGTACATCAGACTCTATAGACCCAGTACTAGAAGAAGGGCCTAGGAGTACAAAGGTCTTTTCAAGTACAAGACAGAAGAAGAAATATCTCTCCGAGAGAGAGAGTGAGAGAGACGATTATCTTGAGAAATCCTAAAGGGGACCAACTAGGCCATGTGGTAGAGCCTGGTAAGGCTCTAGGGAATCAAGGAAGGGCCATCGTGTAGCAGAGACGGTTATTGGTGATCCCCCATTCTAGGATGACAAGGTGTTGTGGAACGGTTGGCTAGAATTGGGAAAACGTTAAGAGACCTATGTGCATCCCATAAGCAGTCCATGGGAGGACACCGTGTGGCCATGATCAACGTAGCAGAATAGAGCAGAGAATACTCTAAGTGATCCCTGAACCACGCTTTCTCCATTGAGAGATTTCTTGGTACACAAGCACCAGGACACTCCTAGATATAGTTGGCATGTCTAGCCAAACCAGAGGTCTTATTCTTGAAGAGAATTGGGAGGAAGAGAGAAAACCCCTAGTTGAACCAATGAGAGCTTCTTATCCCACACTCTTGCTATTTCTCTGAGCTTTGCTAGCCCCATTCCTAGCCTTTGCACTTCAACACTTTCGTGTTCCTACTGGCCAAACACCTTTCTTTACCTCTTCAGAATAAACTCGTGAAGGAAAGGAGTCTTCTGTAATTTCACCCTCTACACATAGTTGCCATGACTCTTAATTTTAAGTTGTTTGAAATTGTAATACACGGAAAAAGTCAATTTTCAAATTTCAATTTTTCAAAGGAAATAATCTAAAGTCGTTTTTAGTCCAAGAGTGATTGAGCATGTTCAGTAAGATAAAAGCCACTATTTCTTTTCCCACTAGTAGTCTCAAGAAAGACCACTTCAAAGCTGAAGAGTGAACCCATGCATCAAATTTCACAGAGGGTAGTTCCTTCCATAGTTACTAGGAGATTCATTTTGGAGGAGGAAGCGTGTTTTCGATATTGGTACAAAATTCATTTGAAAATCTTAAAAAAATGTTCTGAAAATGTAGGAAAAACAGTTCAGAAACTCTTGAGAAACTTTAGTGATACTTTACGAAAACTCTTGAAAAACTTAGGAGAAGTGCTTCGGAAACTTAAATATTAACTTTTATACATTTTTCCTCTTAAGGTCTAACTAAGTATCTATGAAATAATTCATATAGGTTTTCACTAAGTTTCCTAAAGGTCTCTACTAAGTTTTATAAAAGTCTCCATTGAGTTTTGCAAAAGTTTCCTAATGATTGCTATTAAATTTTCCAATTATTTTCCGCTTTCTCTTTTCTCTTATATTTTTTGGTTGTATTTCTCATTGCTATTTCCCCTAACGTATCCCGCTTTTGCTTCCCATATTGGTAACTATGGTTCCTTCATTGCATACTGTGGAGCACGGCCGCTCAAGATATATAATTTGACGTCTGAAGTGGTCATTTTTAAAAAATATGAATTTCTTGGATTTACATTCATTTAGAAGTGTGCTTGTTTAATTAAATAACGGTTAAATGATCTAATCAATCACACGAATCTTAATGGCTTACAAGAGTAATAAAACAATTACATAGAAGCCCAAATCGAAAAAAAAAATTACGAAACAGTTCAATCCCTAAATGCTACAATCAACGAACAATTCATAAGATCAACTTAAAAATGTATCAATTCAAAACCTACAAATCTAAGTTGAATTGAACTTGTCTGTACCCTCTACAATTAACTGCTCTCTCATGCTTGAACCATGATGAACACTATGCTGCGAAACAATGCCTTGATACACCACCAAGACAATTATAATTGATGAAAATTTGAAGTTACTCATCTTGCCAAGGAGTGAGAGAGGGTTATGGAGGCTCTAAGAATCATCTTGAATGTATATGAGAATAATAAGAGCTGCACACAACCCTAAAGGGACATATCATATATATATATAAGAAACTCCAATTTGTGACCAAAATAGAGAGTTGAAAACAGGAAACTTCGACCATCGTTCTAACGATAGAAGAGCAAAGAAGAGCGACGACATTGTGGCTCTAACCACAGAAGAGCGAAGGCCACTGGAATTTGAGAAAATCATCCTGTTTTGGTTTGAATTTGAGTATTCAATTATCTCCTTAGCATCAACTTATACAATCCACTTGAATCTGCACTTGACCCGTACAACATTTACATTAAAAAAACTCACCTATAACATATCTGAATCATCTAACTAAAAATTACATGAAAATTGGGAAAGCTTTACGACTAAGGTTTTGTTCCACACAATTTGCCAATAAACAAAATTTTTACATCTTTAAAGGGAAATTTTACAATTAAAATAAAAAATTTTATACTAAATTTTAAAAAAAATTACTTTGGTTAAACTAATGTTTTTTCTTTCTAAATTAACTAATATGTTAATTTTGGGTCTTCTTTTCTAAGATGCCTTTTTTTCGTTTGGATCACATCTTTGTTTACAAAAGAAATCATATATACAAACTCTATAGCGCCTTAACTATAGTATGTAATGTTTTAAAATATTTGTGGCCTTCATTTGTACAATTTGTTATTTTTGAGTTGAACTAATTTTGTTTTTCTTTTTAAAGCTCACTATTGTAGTTAATTTTGAGCCTTCTTTTATGAGGATTTTTTTTTTCATTTGAACTAGGGTTTGTTTTTTGAAAAAAAGAAATTGTAGAATCTATATAGGGCCTCAATTATAGTATGTAAGGTTTCAAAAAATTTGAAACCTTCAAAAAGTTTTGTACTTGCATAATTATTTATAGGTTAACCTAGTGTTTCTTCTTGAAATCTACTAGTATAGTTGATTTTAGGTTTTATTTTTCTATTGAGCGTTTTTGTCATCTAGATTAGGGCCTTTTTTAAAAAAAAAACTATATAGAAATCATATAAGATTTTCATAGAACATTTAGAATCTTAAAAAATTTAGGGCGTAAGGCAACCGTCTTACTGTCATAGGTGTAAACTTACTATTTTTCCACAACTCTTCTTGTGTTGGCTATACTTGGGTTTTCACCCAAGATCCTTACCATTCCAAAATCTGATATCTATTAGTCATAGAATTAAATTGTAATTTCCAACCATCTCAGAGCATGTATTGTTTTAGTAATTGAAAAGTTTAGTTTTATAGTAGCATACATATATAGCAGCTGAAGGATCAAAAGCTGCCTGCTTTTTAAGATTAAGCAATATGACATTCCTAACAGATCTAAACCGATCTGGTTCTGAATCATTTTTTGGGCTCTCTTGATATCTGTTTATTGTGACTTCCAACTGGACAAAGAAGCTTTCATTAGACTAGCTCAACTGGCATAATTCCTCCCACACAACTGCTTCAGTCTGCAGGGACAAAGCCTTCAAATGTGTTGTTCTGCAGTTTTTTTTTTGGTCTTTTTTAAAGCGAAATATATTGAAAAAGGGAGAGTACAATGAGGAAAGGAGCCTACAAGCCTACAGGCTTTACATAGCTACCAAGCCACAAAGATAAAGAGCATTCAACCTATCAAACACAAAAAACTCTACCAAAGAGAAGAAGGATCAGGAGATTTGATACTATCAATACAATGAAAGAAGTTATAGCTAGAGAAGCATCCACCGTTTGTCATGGCTTGAGTCCAAGCTAAAACCTGTAGAATTGGGCAATCAACATTGTCTCTCCAGCTGAACTCCTTGTTGTTGACGATTCTTGCACTCCTAGCCAGCCAAATGTGCCAGATTATTGCAAAGAAGAGAGTCTCCCATAGCTTCTTCCCCATTTTCCTATGCTTGGTTCCAAACCACCAACAGTTAAGCTGCCAGAAACTGTGGGGAGAAACCCACTGCAAACCCCACCAGTTCAGAATTGAGCTCCATACTCGCCAAGATAGATTACAAGTGACAAGTAGGTGGTCAGAATCCTCCAGTACATCCTTACAGAACACACAGAGATTGCATTCCACAGGTTTAAGAAATTTTAGTGTCATCAGAAAGCTCCTGTTTTTAATCCTCTTCTGCAGTGCAAGCCAACAGAAAATCTTTACTTTTAAAGGCGCCCAATTGTTCCAAAGCCAATTCAAGTTAGAGCATAATGACAGATGCACACCCTCAGACAAAATGCAAAAGATTTGGCAGAGTAATCCCCTTCTTTATCAACATTCCAAGATAAAGAGTCCTTCAGGTTGGCGACTATACTTACATTGTTGATAAGATTGTAAAGATCCTTCAGGCTGCTGGCTTCCCATGAAAAAAGAGACCTTCTGAAAGACAAAATCCATTCCCCTTCAGAGTTTTTCAAGTCAGCAACCATTGCCTCCTTTTGGTTAGAAAGCATAAAAAGTCTTGGAAAGTAGTCACTAAGCTTTAGACCAGGAAATTTATTCTATCATTTGAATGCTTTCTTACTTGTATACTCGCCGAACATCTACACCAAATGCGTGAAAGGAGTTGAGATGGTCAGATAATTTTAGGAGATACTAAATAATTGCAATTAGAAGAGATCTCGAGGTGATACTTTTCTTAATAACTTTCATTGTTTTAACCTAAGTCACATAAAGTGTGTGCTTATATATGCAGGAGCAGGAGCACAAGAGGTTTGATTTGTTAATTAGAAAGATTAAAAGTGAGAGCACAAGAGGTTTGATTTGTTACTTAGAAAGATTAAAAATGAAAGCGTAGCTACAGTGTGTATACATATTTAAACAAATATTATATTTATATATTTATATAATGCAATTAAGTAATTTTATATTTTCTATCCATTATTTTCTTGTTTGTAACTACTAAATACACAGAAAAAAAAAGGAATAGTTATTACACAATTATATTGATGGTTCAGTAACAAATGAGAGGCAATTGGAATATTTTGCTATGCTTTGCTTGTTCTAATCTGGTTCCAAGTGATTTTCACCGCTAGCAGCTTCCTGAAAGCTTTGGTTTTGTTCCGGTGTAGCTACACTTCTGGCTCTGGCGTGATCCGCCATCCCTCTTGGGCGAGCTGTGTTACTTAGGTTTTAACCGAAGTCGAGAACATAAAGGCATAAAACAACTTGAAAGAAATTGTTTGACTATGACTTCTTTGTCCCTAGATGCTAAATTCATTTGGAAGATTCAAAGTTTTACATCGACTCTCGGGTTAATTAATAAGGTAATGAAATGGAAGTTTTGAAACGGAACTACCCGCAGTGGTTAATTTTGCGGTGGTAATATTGCACCATTGATCCTCTCAACTTGGTTGATTTTGAAAACCTGCAAATTTATTTAAACGTTTGTCAATTTTTGTAATGTTTTTGGAATCCCAATTTATCAAAAGAAAATAAAATAAAATAAAAAATAAGAGAGAAGAGAACAAAATGAGTGATTTCCAATCCTTACTTCTTTCAAGTTTAAGTTTTTTTACTTTGAGTCTTGCTAACATGTGTCTTAAAGGCACATTTTAAGTATGATTTGTCTGGTTGTACAAGGTGTTGGAACTTGTGTTTTCATAATTTTCAATACTGAAAACACAATCACCAACATAACATACAACCAAAATGCTACATGTTAGTTAAAAGTAACAAAAAAAGTTAAAAATAAGGTTTTGCTAAACATGTGCCTTAAGGACATATTTTAAGAACTAATAAATGCAATGAGTTTTTTACAAATTTAGAGTTACGACAAGATATCATTTAAGAGTTATTAATGACATAAAATATTAAATAATACTATCATTTCCCAACACAACTACTAAATGATTTGAAAATCAAACTCCTATGATTTGTCAAAATTACCCTTGAGATATCACTAGTATGAACAAATAAAAATTCTTTTACCCATGCTTGTATTATACAATTAACTTAAAATTTTAAAATTATACAACCATAACATAATTTTTGTAATCTTTAAGCTACCCAAAATATTTAAATAAAAAAATTTAATTTTTTATGCACATAATTATTTATTACTATTTCAATTTTTTTTTATTTTTTTATTCCCAATGGAATGTATAGGGGTTTGGACTCTGGAGAAAATTTTTGTTTTCACGAAATCAATTTGATTCCTTTATTTTTAATTTTATTTTACTATGCAAATTTATTTTATTTTTTAATTAAGATAAAAAAATATGTAAAAGTTAATAAGGGTATATTCGTTATTTAGAAGTTAATGTATAACAAAAACAATATAAATGCGGAGCAAATACAAACAATCTCATTTATTGAGTTTTCGAACAGATCATTAAAAGCTGAAGTATTAATAATTTATTTTTCACTAAAAGACAATAATATTAACTCTTTTCGTAACATATGCCCTTATGACACATGTTAGCATTTGTCATTTATTATTTATTTGGGTTCACAGTTAGCTTTATCAACTTGATTTGTTGAACAACTTTACATTCTAATATGTTGACTTGGTGAAAAATGATGATCGTTACATAAGCTGGCCCAAAGAAAGGGTCTTTAATTTATGGCAAATACTACCATGTGTTTTTGTGGCACATTTTAATTATACCTTATCTGATTGTACAAAAAGTTACAAATTGTATCTTTAATTTTTCACAATTTTTAATATTTTGGACAAGCATATAAAGTTTGCTTAAAATATGCTATAAAAGCAAATATTATACAAATAAAAAAATTCATACAAAATCTTTCACTAGAATAATATAGTTGGATAAGAGCCATTTACTTTGAAACAAAACACCCATCATAATGACTATTAATTACAATAATGTCACTATTACATTATTGTGATGAGTTTTCTGTATAAATTTTTCTAAAAGAATAACATTTTTCATTAGACAAAACCCTTAATTTATTACTGAAAACGGAACTATGAGAAAGAGAGCTTTCGATCTGGAACCAACTAAACCTTAACATGTTTTCATTCTCAGTCATGATTTTAAATTTTGGCCATATTTCCCAAAATAAAGTGATATATATTTGAAATATCAGATAAAAATATAATGGTCAACATATCAGAAAAGACAACGATATATATAGAAAAAAAAAAAAAAAGAAATACAGAAAGAGGAAGGATTTCTTTACATCTTTGTTAAGTAACAATAATATTTTATACTATACTCGCACCTTTTGATCTCATGTCTTCTTTATACATCTGACCTTTTGCAAAAATATTACTTTTTTTTAATTATGCTAAAAGGTGGGAAGAGAGGAGCGTTTTCAAAGTTCACAACGAGCAATGAACTTGAATTAGCCAAAATTAGTCAAGTATTATACCTTCGTCATTGGATTAGCCTTTTTCAAAGTTGGGTCAATACGAGTCGTTTTATAAAAAGGCCACGTAAATGATATCGAAATGATGTCGTATTTGCCTCAGACTACCGGAGGAGGAAGCGTGTGGAATCACATGACATTTTGAAACGTTGCGAGAAGTAATAGGTAAAACGTTGTCGTTTTATGTTTCTCAGAACCCTAGCCTCTCTCTAAAGTCTAAACGCTCTGCTGGCCTTCTTTTCTCACTTTTTTATTTATTTGTTGTTAGTGGTTGTTTAATTTGCTTGTATCTTGACTATTATCATACAATACAAGCCACACTCCTTCGCTCGGTGAGTCCACGCCGGTGAAGAACAATCTCACGAGCAGAGAATGTGGAGTACAATCTGTCCCCACTATCTGTCTATTGATCTACCAAGTCGCACCAATCTCACGAGCGCAAACTACACGACAACAGGCTCGATCTATAAGGTCTCCTGACAGTCTTCAATCTACACTCGAACTTCATTGCCAAGCCTTTGAGTTCTCAGAGATTTGCTCAGCCACCAATTACTTTGACTCTTACTGCCTCTGCTATGACTTCGACTTCACTCAGTAGTCTCTCCCCCTTCTGTCTTTGTCCATAGATGTAGAGATATGCTATACTCTTTTAGGTTAGCCCTAACTTACATGGATTTGAACTGATTGATCTCAAATCTGAGGTTAACAAGCCCTAGATGTATGAAGAGTTTTAGCCTATCATGAATTGTGCTTTAAATGTTGGATTGGACATATATTGTCGCTTTATGAGCTTCTCTCTCTTATAAATCTGAATGTTCAACTTGACTCAATATACCGTACTGACAACTTTTTTTTTACAGTTTCCCATTTGGATGTATTATCTGGCTTAATTTGTTATCTGTTGTTCTTTCGAAGTTGAGAAAACTCTGCGACCCATATGAGAATTTCTGGCTTAGTGGTGTGGGTTTTGTTCTGCGACCCATATGAGAATTTTTGTCTTCTTGATTGTTTCATGTATTTTTTGAGCCAAGTCTCGTATTGCCTAATACGAACGTCATGTCCATCATATATGTTCTTAGGCAACCCTCACTTCGCAAGTAAGTTTTTAATTTTGAGTAAGGCCTATGATTCATTAATATGGTATCAAAGCTGAATTACTTAGGTTTATATCTCCAAGAACCTTACCGCTCACTACATTGTCTCACGTCTACTATTTTACAAGTACGAATAATACAGGCATTCAATTGTATGTAGAGAGTTAAAATCAGCTTAGGCATGATGTTCTTCCTTCTTTCAAGAAATTAAGAATTTTCAGTTTATAGTGGCAGCGGTGGGCAACGGTTGTGAGTTGTCATATTTTATATTCGGATTCCATAGGAGGGTTATTTTTAGGGAATAGATATTTCAACTTTTAATGGTTGTATCAAACAGCCAATCATGCAAAGCATTAGGTCTTAAAGTTCGATCCCTTCTAATAGCCCGTCATTATTCATACAATGCATGAAGTTTAATTATTCATATGAATGATAATCTTGTATGAGTTTGAAGGGATAGTCAGCCGAATGCTTCTGTAACCAAAAGAAAAAAATGGTAGTATAAAAAAAAAATAGAAATGAAAGAGGAAATACCCATTTTCATTCCTTTGTAACTTTTTGAGTATTTCAAAGTTCAAACATTAAAATACATCCCTCACATTGTAGTTTGAGTTTGTACATCTCACACAATACAGCTATTCTTGAATCTTGATATGGCCTAGCATACCCACATTATCTTGGGTGCAGTTCAGTAATTGATGCTTCATTTACAGACCATGGTATCGACTTGCTTGTAGACTGATCCGACTCTAGGCCTTTCGGTGGATTCGACCCTGTTCTGCTACGACCAAAGAGTGCAGGTTGCTGAGGAACCGAGAGAGTAACAGAGTAGCTGTTGAGCATTAGAACTACGGTTGCCATGGAGGGCCTGGAGTCCACGTCTTCTTGGACACACAACAAGCCGATATGGATGCATCTAGTGACTTCATTTCTTGAATAAGATGCCTCCAACGTTGGATCCATCAATTCTAGGGGTGTTCCCTCCCTCCACAATTTCCAAGCCTGCAACAATTTAGCATGTATGACTTGTCGATGCAAATTTATTGGCAATGAGAACGAAAATACTAGTCAGAATGTATGGTTTTCACTCACGTAGCTCAGAAGGTCCTCGGCATAGCCTGATTGGTAAAAGCTATTGTTCTTCTTGCCACTTATGATCTCTAGAAGCAAGATGCCAAAGCTGAACACATCGGACTTCACAGAAAACTGTCCGTGCATTGCATACTCTGGAGACATGTAACCACTGCAAGGCAACATTATCAATATAGCAATAGCATAAGAAGACAAGAAGAAACTTCACTAAAAAATTGTAGTCCATACAAAGATTAGTATAATGTGCATCTCTGTTTTTATTCAAGTTCAAAGGGAAGTTTTTGAAGAATTTGAGTGATGCTTTACTGGTGGCTAGTGCATTCACTATCTACTCATTAATTCAAATTATGCTAAACAAATACATGGGATGTGGGGACTCAGAACTTACAATGTTCCAACTACTCTATTTGTATTTCCTTGGGTTTGATCCACACCAAAGATCCTAGCCAAGCCAAAATCTGAAATTTTGGCATTCATTTCCCCATCTAACAGAACATTGCTTGCTTTGAGATCACGATGTATAATTTTAAGTCTGGAATCTTCATGAAGATAAAGCATCCCTCGAGCTATCCCTCCTATAATCTTGTAACGCCTTGACCAATCCAACTTTTCTTGTTCTTGTGGATCTTGAATTTATCAAAATAAATATTCAGATTACCAACGAGGAGTTAGACTTGGGCATACAATATGTGTTAATTGTATTCAATTTGAAATGGAAAAACAAGCACACGAATGCATGAAAGGGTTTTCATCACTTAGCATGCCAAGTGCTAATGAGGACCTCAACAGAATTCATAATATCCAGAGAGTGTTCACTCATGACAATGACGTATTGCTAGGAAACTAAACAAAAAAAAGCATTATTAAGAACTGTGAGTTGTTCAGATTTGCCAAACCGAATAGAAAGTAGTCGAGGCTTTTGTTGGGCACAAATTCATAAATGAGTATTTTTTCTTCTCGTTCCAAGCAGAATCCCAGTAGCCTCACTAGATTTCTATGTTGTAGCTTGGCTACCAATACAGCCTCATTCTTGAATTCTTCTGCACCTTGCCTTGAGTTTCGAGATAGCCTCTTCACAGCTATCTCTTGTCCATCAGCAAATGTACCCTGGGTATATATAACATCCATTGAAATTTTTGAATGATTGTGTTTATTGCATGATTGAAATCCAGCAACACAGCTATAACTTCTTACCTTGTAGACATCACCAAATCCACCTTCACCAATTTTGTTTTCTTCTGAGAAGTTGTTTGTGGCAGCTTGAATTGTAACCAAACTATATTGCAAGGATTGCACTGTTGTGATTTCATCCTCACCTGAACAAATCAAAACATAAATGATGTCTACAAGGTAAACTGGAGAATGTTTTCTTGTTTCAGATTTTTCCCTTTTGTTTTGTTTTGTTTTATTTTTCTGGGGGCTTACCACTATGTTGTTCTCTAATAATATCATGCTTCTTCTTTGCTTTCCTCCTTAGGAAACAGAACCCTATGACGAAAAGCAGAGCAGCGACCACTATTGGAACAATGATAGCAGCGAGTACTTTTGATGACATTCCCCCTTTTCCTGCATCAATGAAGGCTCGTTTCATTAAAAATCTACATAAGAGTACCTTTCAAATTCCAGGTTTTTTTCTCTGGCGAAAGAATGTTCTGCCCTGACAATAGGGCTGTTGTTACGTACCTATTTTATTACGATTTTATCAGTTATTATTTAAATAAGTGTAATTAAAATAAAGTTAGTAGTTATTAAAAATATGGTAGCTCTTATCTGGGGTTATCTTGAAATTATAAATAATTATAAATGTTGTATGCCTTGAAGATTGAAAAATATGAATGATTTGAAAAAGGGTTTTTGCTCTTAGCCCTTATTCTACTTTAATGGAATTGAGTCCTATTCTTTTATAATGAAATTGAGGGTCTAGCTCGTCTTGAAGTAAGCTATTCTATCATTTGATTATGTTCAATTAAAAAGGTTCATAACAGCTGGCCAAACCAACGATGTATGGACGATCGAGATGCATGTTCTGTCTGGAGTTTACCTGGACTGCCGGTAGGAGGAGGAGGAGGAGGAGGAGGAGGAGGAAGGACCGGTGAAGGCGGCGGTGCAGTGGCGGTGATGTTGTAAAACGGGTACAACTCATACCTGACATTACAGCTTGGAAACTGAACTGTCGCACCTCTACTTGCCTCACAGCAGCTAGGAAAACTCGAGATAGCATCTCGAAGGTCTTGGCGTGCACTGCGCCAGGCCGTACAGCGTTTGCAGCGCCGTGAAGTTGGCTTCTCTAGTCGCAAACTTCTTATCCGACTGACCAATCGAAGTCCGATTAGCTATGTCATTCATTACCACTCCCAAGACCTCTCTGAACCGATTCGGCTCGGTTATGTTCTGGGTATTATACAAGATTGGCCGGTATGACTGATCGGGAATGGAGAAGAAAGATTGGTTCCAGTAACGCAACATGCACTCATCGTACCAGATCGTTACATGCTTCGATTCCGGGCACCTTTGAACTACGTCTTTGGTAGCACTCGCCACACAATCCTGACAGACATCGGTGGAAAGATCGCCTCGGCATAGAAAGAGGCCGTAAGCTATGTCAGGGGGGTTTTGGCCGGCGGTGAAGTTATAGAAGCCGTTGATGCGGGTGGCATTGGAGGAGAGAACGGAGAAGAGGATTTTAAGGTTGTCTTGGTAGGTGCTGTTTGGCCTGTAAATGGTTGTGTTTGGGCACTGAATATCGAGGAAAGTTGGGGCTGCAGCTTCGGTTTTGAGGCTGAGCAATTGCAAGCAAAGCATGGAGAGGAACAGGACTGTGGAGATATTGAAGGATGGAACCAT
The DNA here is from genome assembly GCA_033060915.1 of Euryodendron excelsum. Taxonomy (NCBI): domain Eukaryota; kingdom Viridiplantae; phylum Streptophyta; class Magnoliopsida; order Ericales; family Pentaphylacaceae; genus Euryodendron; species Euryodendron excelsum. The sequence goes on from CM065398.1 coordinate 31,402,031, forward strand.
GGTGATCAAACTCTTCATTCTGGAGCACCTGGGCATGCTTTTGGTGGTTCAATTTATCCAAACGAGGTACAGATATGGTGAGGAAATGAATGGTGAAGATGGAAACTATTACAAACGATTCATCGAAGCGGGTCAGAATAAAATATTGGGTCCCAGGACGAGGAAACAAGTGTCTATGTTGTAGAAAATAAGGAGAGAGAGAGAGAGAGAGAGAGAGAGAGAGAGAGAGAGAGACTTTAGGATAGGAAAAGGAGAGAGAAAGAGAGGGGGCCTTTAGGATGGGGAAAGGAGTGGAATGTTGATGTGATAGTATGAGCTTCCCTTCACTAACATAATGTGAGTCACTATGCACTTGTCATTGGATTCATTGGACCATGACTTCGTTTTTTCTTTTTTTTTTTTGTTTACTTGTTGGGGTTGGGAGTGGTGCTTTGAATCATGAGAATGCTCAGTTTTACTTGAGATAAATTAAAAGCGCTAATACCTAATGTTTTAGCACCCGACTTCAAACAACTGACTTGGTTTACCGGCTCACGTGGCATGTTCAAGTCAGCTCTTAAACTTTTAATTTTTAATAAAAATTACCGAAAGAAAAGAAAAGAGAATATTTTCTTCCTTTCCTGAAATATTGAAGTAGTGAAAAATTTCTAAAGGTAAGGCGAGCTTTTTTTTGTTTCCTGGTAGTGGTATTTTTCTTCCTACTCCATGGATTTACTGAATGCCCTTGTTTGTATACAGTATCTATGTATATATATATGTGTGTATGTATATGTTTGTAATTTACGTGTATTTACGTGTACGTACAGTAGTTTTTGGTAGAAACTACAGAGTCCTTTCTCTCTCTATACTGGAACACTGGTCTGAATGTAGTTTATAGCAAAAATAGGATCCCATCTCCAGGCACCATGACAGAGAGAGATTGGTGGCTAACAAAAAAAAAAAAAAAAAAAAACCTAGGTGCAGAAAGATTTTTATTTTATTTTATTTTCGTAATTGTTTTAGCAGGTTACCTTATGATGCTGCCAGACTCCGGTTTGCGAGTTGTAATATTTTTTCATCCTATACACATGTTTAGTTGCTAAACTTGGTGTTTAGAGCGTTTAAGATACTATAGGCACGATGTCATTGATTAAATAGGAAAATTATTCAGTACTCTTAGAATGCTAAAGTCCTCTACTCTTGTACTTATATGGAGATGAATCTTTTATTTACTAGGTGAGGTATTTAACCTATTTTAACAAAAGAGTCTTATCACTATGTGAGTGATGAAAAAAGAATAACGTAAGGCTTCATGGGCAATTGCATAATCTATGGAGGATAGAAACCTTCTCAAGATCAAATTGTAACCCACGTTGTTTGGTCACGTTTACTACCACGTCAGCCGGTAGAAATAACCCGTGATATGTTCCGCGTTCTGTTGGAGCACTAATATCAAATTGGTGGGTTGAGAGATAATTATCAAACAGCTGGAGTCAATGATAATTGGCTGTTTGAATTAATGCACATCTAGTAACCATCTAGACTGGCTATATATGGTACTGCTAAATCCTGTCCAAACCCTTTATTAAGGCAAAAGTGATAGAAGTAATCCGGCCGCCAATGCTAATCAGTCAATAGTGGCTTTTGTGAGAGAGTGAAGCGTTTAACAATTCATCGTATAACTTATTTTACGTTTTTTTATTTAATTTTTTTGGTTTATAACTCAAAAAATTTATTTTTTTTGTTTTTATAAACTAAATATAAAAATAAAAAAAGAAAAAAAGGTCAAAAAAATTAATTTTTTTTTCTTATAAACCAAAAAATAAAAATAAAAAACCCTACGCATATGCTGTTTCATTTGTGCACTTTGTTTTGTATTTGTTTCCGTGCATTTGTTTTGTTTTGTTTGCATGTTTCTCCACGTGCAAGTAGGTGAATGTTATTAATTTGATATACATTATTGAATTCTTTCTTAACAGCATAAATTTTTAGTTCAATCAAACAAATCAAATAGAACCACCAAGAAAGATGCAGGATTTCACACAACTCCGAATATACTAATCATTGCATCATCTGCGGCGAGATAACATCTTATTTGGTGCTTCAATCGCTGTACAGATAGATTAAAGGGTTGACATTTTATAAATACAGCAAGACCCACACAGGTATATGATAATATGTATCCTTAAGGTATATATTAGGTAAGTATAAATAAACAGAGTTGTGCAATATAAAAATATATAAAAAAATATATATAGGCCCACATTTGTACAATTTCAAAACACATTCCTAACCCATGCCACATGTAAGCAAGACTCATAAAGACAAATGTTAACATATACTCTTAAGACAGAGATTAGACATATATGAATGTAGTGTGCAGCATGAGAAAGTGTAAAAAAAGTGGGTTCCACATTTTATACAACTCAATAATATATACGTATTTGTATCTTAAGAACATATATTAACAAGACCAATTATAAAATATAAAATTTAATTTAGTGTGCAAAAACAATTATATATATTATTAATTAGTAGAATTTTTTTAGGTACAAATAACACATTGAATTTCATAACTGGCAGGTTGCGCTAAGTGGGCATTCAGGAATCATGACATAATTATTTATTGCTCAACCGGTGGGTGGCTTTCACATGTATCATGGATATACAAAATTTCTATTAGTTGTTGGAATCTTGTAGGTTGTTATCCAATTAATCTTTATTATTTTACATGTCAATTCCAGTTTACCTTATTTTCAGTCCAGTTTTTGTTTCTACCTTTACAAAGTTATGTAAATATATTTCAATCAAAGAGTCATTCTTTATAATTCCCGTTGCGAGTGTACATTAATGAAAAAGCAGCAGTTGTATTAGAAAGGTTAGAACGTCATAATGTGACTGGGTCACGGGCTTAAAAGAGTGCAATTCACCATGAAAGATAGTGTATAAATGCTTCTTTTTCTTTTTCTTTTATACTTGAAATGAATATATAGATGAGTTATTTTAAATATCCGTCAGGGAGTATTGTCTCACAATACTACACAATAATTTATAAAGGCTTCCATTGCACTTACGTCGAGCTGAAACGTAGGTCCTAATGCGTGCTTTGAGTGCTGAAGAGTAGATATAACTCCACCGAACAACTATGGAAACTCGAATCCAAATATTGAACAAGAAAATTTAAGCTCTTATCTACTAAACCAACCACTGGTAGTGTATAAACGATTCTATCAATAAGTTGTGTATAATTTTGTATTATTTAGTATTTTATAATTGCTAAAACTTTTCTTATTACTTTGTTTTTGTGATTTTTGTAGATTCAAGAACCCCATTTTCACAACATCAAGTCATCCAATTGATAACAGATATGTCTGGACATGCGCAAATCCTGGACTCAAATTAATCGCAAATTTGTTAGAATTAACCATTGAAAAATACTAGAAAGAGTGACTTGATTTATAGAAGGATCGGTTGTTGAAGACTGATCATTATGATGAACCCTCTACCCATAGAAAACGCAGGCTGTCATGGTTCAGGAAGTGCTAGTGACTCACTTCACAACAGTGAAATCACCACATATGACATGGTGGGTCTATCTGCCAAATCTTTCTTTCCTTCATTCCATAGTGTAGATCGTACAAATGGGCCCTAGTCACTCGAGTGATCATGTTCTTCGAATTAGTCTGAGTACGTCATTGATCAAAAGCCCACCCTATTCGAAGGGCTCCTTCTATGAGAATCAGCAGATTGGGCTTTAATGTTAGAGCTGAGAGTACATTAGACTCTATAGACCCAGTACTAAGAAAAAGGGCCTAGGAGTACAAAGGCCTTTTCAAGTACAAGAGAGAAAAAGAAATATCTCTCTTAGAGAGAGTGAGAGAGTGAGAGAGACGATTATCTTGAGAAATCCTAAAGAGAACCACCTAGGCCATGTGACAGAGCCTGGTGAGGCTCTAGGGAATCAAGGAAGGGCCACCGTGTAGCAGAGACGGTTATTGATGATCCCCCATTCTAGGATGAGGAGGTGTTGTGGAACGGTTGGCTAGAATTGGAAAAACGTTAAGAGACCTGTGTGCATCCCATAAGCAATCCATAGGAGGGCACCATGTGGCCATGATCAACGTAGCAGAACAGAGCAGAGAATACTCTAAGTAGTCCCTAAACCACGCGTCCTCCATTGAGAGATTTCTTGGTACACAAGCACCAAGGCACTCCTATATATAGTTCGCATTGTCTGGCCAAACCAGAGGTCTCTTCTTGAAGAGAATTGAGAGGAAGAGAGAAAACCCCTAGTTGAACCAGTGAGAGCTTCTTATCCCACACTCTTGCTATTTCTCTAAGCTTTGCTAGCCCCATTCCCAGCCTCTGCACTTCAACACTTTCATGTCCCTACTGGCCAAACACCTTTTTTCACCTCTCCAGAATAAACTCGTGAAGGAAAAGAGTTTTTTGTGATTTCACCTTTTACACATAGTTGCCATGACTCTTAATTTTAAGTTGTTTGAAATTGTAATACACAGAAAAAGTCAATTTTCAAATCTCGATTTTTCAAAGGGAATAATCTAAAGACGTTTTTAGTCCACGAGTGATTGAGCATGTTCAGTAAGGTAAAAGCCACTATTCCTTTTCCCACTAATGGTCTCAAGAAAGACCACTTCAAAGCTGAAGAGTGAACCCATGCGTCAAACTTCACAGAGGGTAGTCACTTCCATAGTTACTAGGAGACTCATTTTGGAGGAGGAAGCGTGTTTTTGATATTGGTACAAAATTCATTTGAAAATTTTAAAAAAATGTTCTAAAAATGCGGAAAAAACAATTCGGAAACTCTTGAGAAACTTTAAGGATACTTTACAAAAACTCTTGAAAAACTTAAGAGAAGTGTTTCGGAAACTTAAATATTAACTTTTATACATTTTTTCCTTCTTAAGTTCTAACTAAGTATCTATAAAATAATTCGTATAGGTTTCTACTAAGTTTTCTAAAGGTCTCTACTGAGTTTCTTAAAAGTCTCTATTGAGTTTTGCAAAAGTTTCCTAATAAGATTGCTATTAAATTTTCTAATTATTTTCCGCTTCTTGATTTCTCTTATATTTTTTGGTTGCATTTCCCATTTCTATTTTCCCTAATGTTTGCCGCTTTCGCTTCTTATATTGGTAACTATGGTCCCTACATTGCATACTGTGGAGCACGGCCCGCTCGAGATATATAATTTGACGTCTAAACTGGTCATTTTTAAAAAATATGAATTACTTGCATTTACATTCATTTAGAGGTGTGCTTGTTTAATAAAATAACGGATAAATGATCTAATCAATCACACGAATCTTAATGGCTTACAAGAGTAAGAAAACAATTACATAGAAGCCCAAATTGAAAAAAAAATTACAAAACAGTTCAATCCCTAAATGCTATAATTAACAAACAATTCATAAGATCAACTTACAAATGTATCAATTCAAAACTACAAATCTAAGTTGAATTGAACTTGCCTGCACCCACTACAATTAACTGCTCTCTCATGCTTGAACCTTGATGAACACTATGTTACGAATCAATGCCTCGATACAGCATCAAGACAATTATGATTGATGAAAATTTGAAGTTACTCATCTTGCTAAGGAGTGAGAGAGGGTTATGGAGGCTCTAAGAATCATCTTGAATGTAAATGAGAATAATAAGAGCTGCACACAACCCTAAAGGGACATATCATATATATATATAAGAAACTCCAATTTGTGACCAAAATAGAGAGTTGAAAACAGGAAACTTCGACCATGGTTCTAATGATAGAAGAGCAAAGAAGGGCGACGACATTGTGGCTCTGACCACAGAAGAGCGAAGGCCACTGGAATTTGAGAAAATCATCCTGTTTTGGTTTGAATTTGAGTATTCAATTATCTCCTTAGCATCAACTTATACAATCCACTTGAATCTGCACTTGACCCGTACAGCATTTACATTAACAAAACTCACCTATAACATATCTGAATCATCTAACTAAAAATTACATGAAAATTGGGAAAGCTTTACGACTATGGTTTTGTTCCACACAATTTGCCAATAAACAAAATTTTTACATCTTTAAAGGGAAATTTTACAATTAAAATAAAAAATTTTATACTAAATTTTAAAAAAATTACTTTAGTTAAACCAATATTTTTTCTTTCTAAATTAACTAGTATGTTAATTTTGGGTCTTCTTTTCTAAGATGCTTTTTTTTTTTTTCATTTGGATCACATCTTTGTTTACAAAAGAAATCATATATAAAAACTCTATAGTGCCTTAACTATAGTATGTAGTGTTTTAAAATATTTGTGGCCTTCATTTCTACAATTTGTTATGTTTGAGTTAAACTAATTTTGTTTTTCTTTTTGAAGTTAACTATTGTAGTTAATTTTGAGCCTTCTTTTATGAGGAATTTTTTCGTTTATGGACTGGGGCTTTTTTTAAAAATAAATAAATTATAGAACCTATATGGGCCTTAATTATAGTATGTAAGGTTTCAAAAATTTGGAACCTTCAAAAAGTTTTGTGCTTGCATAATTATTTATTCGTTAACCTAGTGTTTCTTCTTGAAATCTACTAGTATGGTTGATTTTAGGTTTTATTTTTCCATTGAGCGTTTTTGTCATCTAGATTAGGGCCTTTTTTGAAAAAATATATATATATAGAAATCATATAAGATTTTTATAGAACATTTAGAATCTTAAAAAATTTAGGGCCTAAGGTAACCGTCTTACTCTCCGTGCAAACTTACAATTTTTCAACTCTTCTTGTGTTAGCTACACTAGGATTTTCACCCAAGATCCTTACCATTCCAAAATCTGATATCTATCAACCGTGTCATAGAATTAAATTGTAATTTCCAACCATCTCCGAGCATGTATTGTTTTTGTAATTGAAAAGTTTAGTTTTATAGTAGCATACATATATAGCAGCTGAAGGATCAAAAGCTGCCTGCTCCTTAAGATTAGGCAATATGACATTCATGACAGATCTAAACCGATCTGGTTCTGAATCATTTTTTTGGGCTCTCTTGATATCTGTTTCTTGTCACTTCCAACTGGCCAATGAACCTTTCATTAGACTAGCTCAACCGGCATAATTCCTCCCACACAACTGGTTCAGTCTGCAGGGACAAAGCCTTCAAATGTGTTGTTCTGCAGCTTTTTTTTTGAAAAGCGAAATCCATTGAAAAAGGGAGAGTACAATGAGGAAAGGAGCCTACAAGCCTACAGGCTTTACAGAGCTACCAAGCCACAAAGATAAAGAGCATTCAACCCATCAAACACAAATAACTCTACCTAAGAGAAGAAGGATCAAGAGATTTGATACTATCAATGCAATGAAAGAAGCTATAGCTAGAGAAGCATCCACCCTTTGTCATGGCTTGAGTAGAAGCTAAAACCTGCAGAATTGAGCAATCAGCAATGTCCCTCCAGCTGAACTCCTTTTTGTTGAAGATTCTTGCATTCCTAACTAGCCAAATGTGCCAGGTTATTGCAAAGAAGAGAGTCTCCCATAGCTTTTTCCCCATTTTCCTACGCTTGGTTCCAAAGCACCAACAGCTAAGCTGCCAGAAACTGTGGGGAGAAACCGACTGCAAACCCCACCAGTTCTAAATTGAGCTCCATACTGGCCAAGATAGATTACAAGTGACAAGTAGGTGGTTAGAATACTCTAATACATCCTTACAGAACACACAGAGATTGCATTCCACATGTTTAAGAAATTTTAGTGTCATTAGAAAGCTCCTGTTTTTAATCCTCTTCTGCAGTGCAAGCCAACGGAAAATCTTTACTTTTAAAGGCGCCCAATTGTTCCAAAGCCAATTCAAGTTAGATCATAATGACAGCTGCACACCCTCAAACAAAATGCAAAAAGATTTGACAGAGTAACCCCCTTCTTTATCAACATTCCAAGATAAAGAGTCCTTCAAGTTGGCCACTATACTTACATTGTTGATAAGACTGTAAAGATCCTCTAGGCTGCTGGCTTCCCATGAAAAAAGAGACCTTCTGAAAGACAAAATCCATTCCCCTTCAGAGTTTTTCAAGTCAGCAACCATTGCCTCCTTTTGGTTAGAAAGCAAAAAAAGTCTTGGAAACTAGTCACTAAGCTTTAGATCATCCACCCAGGGATCATACCAGAATGAAATAGAGTCACCCCTTCCAGCAATTAAAATAAGATTAGATTCCAACAACTTTTTAAAAGGTTGTTGATCCTCACCTTGCATTAGAATGTCCTTAATCATACATGAGTACTTAACTGCAGCTTCTTTAGGAAAAATTAATCTAATGTGATTCCACCTATATTTCTGACAAAGAACCTTTCTCCAAAGAGAGTCCCTATTTCTTGAGAACTTCCACCACGATTTTGATAACAAAGCCATGTTCATAACTCTTATTGTAGTCAAGCCTAACCCCCCTTTTTGTTTGCTTCTTGTAACTGTGTCCCAATTAACATTGTGAATTCCTTTTTACTGCCTTGCCCTCCCTATAGAAATTTCCTTTGAGCCTTGTCAATCTCCTTGCATATCTTAATAGGAGCCTTATAAAGAGACATATAATAACTTGGCAAGTTAACCAGAGTAGATCTTATTAGTGTGAGTCTGCCCCCAATGAGAGATGCCTTCTATTACAGAGAGATAATTTCTTCTTGATAGAAGCAAGAACACCATTCCAACAAGAAGATTTTATGGGATTATCCCCTATTGATAGGCCTAAGTACTTCATAGGCAGGGGTTGTAGCTTACAGTTGAGGATATCTCTGACCTTGGAAAGATGCTCCACCTCCAAGCCAACTCCACTTACTAGAGATTTATGAAAATTAATTTTCAATCCAGAAAGAATTTCAAAGCACCCCAAAACTATTTTCAAAGTCCTAACTTCAGATAAATCAGGTGAAGAGAAAATCAAAGTGTTATCAACAAACTGAAGATGTGTGACTGCCAACCTATCTGAGCCCACAACCCAACCTTTGATGAAACCAGAAGCCTTTGCTCTAGAAAGCAATACATTAAGAGCTTCGACTACAATGTTGAAAAGAAAAGGTAAAAGGGGGTCAACTTGCCTAAAACCCTTTTGCATTTTGAATTCCTTGGAGGGAGACCCATTAATTAACACAGAGACCCAAGTAGAGATACACTCTTCAATCCATCCACACCATTTGGATCCCAAGCCCATTTTAGTCATCATCTGGATCAGAAAGGACTGAATTACAGTGTCAAAAGCCCTCTAAAAGTCAAGCTTAATGATAATGCCTTTCTTCCTATTAGATTTCCATTCATCAATAATCTCATTAGCAATTAAGACTCCATCCAAAATTTGCCTATCCTTGACAAAGGCAGACTGCTTATCACTGATCAGCTTACCCATAACATTTTTCAACCTAATAAATAAGGTCTTCGAAAGAATTTTGTACACAGAAGAGACCAAAGAGATTGGCCTGTAATTCCTTAGTGAATCTGGACAATCAGTCTTAGGATTGAGAATGATAAAATAAGCATTTAACCCTTTTAACAACTTGCCCTTTGAGAATTGGCCAAAACCTTTGCCAGAAGCCCAAATTGTAACCATTAGGGCCATGAGTCTTGTTACCTTTACAACATGTGATTGCATTCTAGATTTCATACTCATCAAAACATCTCGCTAACTGTTCTTGCTTTTCCCAGCTCAAATAACCTTCCAGTTCACCTTCCAAAGAAGGTCTTACAAAACAATCTTCAACAAAGCTCTCAACAAAGTGTTTGAAAATTGCATCCTTGATATGGGGAGGGCTATGAATGACCATACCATTTTCCATCAATTGACAGATGGAATTCTGCCTCACTCTGAACTTCAATTTGTCTTAAAAATACCTTGTGTTGTTGTCCCCCAGCTTAATCCATGTCAATCTTGACTTCTGTCTCCAAACAGACTGTTCCCTAAGGTGAACTTTCCATAGATTAGCTTTTAAATCTCTTTTTCTTTGAATCTGTGCTTCTGAAAGATTAACTGACTCACCCAATAAATCCAGCTCATGAAGCTCTTGCTCCATTTTAAGATAGCTATCCTTCCAGACAATCATTGTTTCCTTATGCCATTGTTTAATTCTTCGTTTCAGATGTTGTAGCTTTTTGAATAATATAAATCCCTGCCACCCCTCAAATTTTGAACCATCACAATCTTCCTTAATAGTTGATGAGAAGGACTTGAGTTTAAACTAGTTGTCAAAAATTTTGAATGGCTTAGGACCCCACTCTAGAACTTCATCTGAGAGTAGAATAGGGCAGTGATAAGAAAATACTCCTTGCTAACCCCATTGCTGACAATTAAACCTATCCAGCCACTCTTCACATAACAAAATATGTCAAGCCTACTCCAAATTTTCTAGTCCTGCAAATTTGACCAAGTGAATCTCCTCCCAAGCATCTGCAGATCAGATAGCCCAGCTTCCAAAGTGAATGATTTGAAACTTCTCATGCCTTTAGATAATCTGGTACAAGATGATCTCTCACTGATTATTAGTATCTCGTTGAAGTCACCCCCCATGCACCATGGTATGTCCATATTCTACTTTAAAGCAAGCAGATCAACCCACAACTGATTCTTGGCTTCTTCATTATTGGGAGCATACACATTTAGAATGGCACACTTGAAGGACCCCAACATAGATCCAACTAGGAGAATGAAATTCTTCTTAAGGATTTTGAGTTCCAGATTAAAAAAAGTGTCATCCCATATACTTATAAGACCACCCGACAATCCTTCTAAGTTAACTACTTCCCACTTACATGGTTGATTTCCCCATAAAGAAATAACAGTCCTTTCATTACATGTCTTCAGCTTAGTTTCTTAGAGCAAGATCATATTGATGGATCAAGCTTTCATTAGCTTTCTAATTGTTCTCCTCTTTTGGTCTTTCCCCAAACCTCTAATATTCCAACATAGAATCTTCATAAGGACAAAAACACAAACACCTGTAGAGTAAGGATTAGAGTTACCTCTTCCCTCCCTCCTCCGCACCTTTGGATCTCTGCTTTCCAATTCCTCCCATTCTGACTGATAATGTTTATTAAAAGCTTCCACTTCCCTTCCAAGGAAATTTAAGCCAAGAGATTTACCCAGAGCAATTATTTCGTGGGCTTCATTATCACAGCGCTGCTTTATATCCTTAAGAATGATCATGTTCCTGTTTACAAAATCTCCTGAAGACAGTGACGTTGCCTCTGAATTCAGAAGCTTCTTTTGATGTTTAGACGAGAACTTGATAGACTTCTGAGCTTTGACATTATTAAGAACCAGCTCGGATAAGGCATTCTTTTTACTGGCGAGTTTGAGCTTCACTTCGGGCAACGCAGACTTACCAGAGATGACTGCTACTGATTGACTTGGGAGTGACTTAAGATGGGCTGGGCCGAGTTTGACACTGGGCTTCACTTTGGGTTTGTCAAAAAGGCCTAAAGACATGGCGGACCCCAAATGACTTTAAGAAGAACTTGATCTGCTCCCTCCTTGCTCCTCCCCCACTGAGATAGCATTTGCAGAATTCAAATTTGAACTCTCCCTCTGTCTCGAGTTGCCCAAGGGAGCATTAGAAAGTGGTGATGGGATCATGCTATTCATAACTGAGCTGAGCATTTGTGGCTTTGATAGTAGGTTCCCCTCTTCTAACTATTTGGCATTAATCCCATTAATCACCTCAAGCACCTGCTCTGGATCATCACTTGAAGCTAGGATGGCACCACACAACTCTGCCACCTGGCCGAGCAAAGCCACGCCATCATCATCAACACAGTTACCGCGATCTAACCTTGGCACGGCAATTACGGCTACCCGAAGGGGACTAAACTCCGCAGATTGCCTTTTTTATGAGAGAACATATAACAGGTTGTCCTGGGGTAAAGAACTCATTGGCATCAGTGGCATCCCTGGATTGGAAATGGGCGACCCATCCACAGAGTCACTTTTAGTAGTTGACAGACTGGGGGAACCACTTTCTTCCTCTGATGATAATACAAATGAGCCTTCTATGTCATGTGATTTAATCTTAACAAGTGGAACGCTTGGGTGGTGGTATCCCTCTTCCATCACCCTAATTTTGTAGGTGGCAGTCCCAACCTTTAGAGTGCAAAAATTATGAATCCTGTCCTCTTCCTCTATTTTAATAAGAATCCTGCCTAATTCCAATAATTCACGGTTCCTTGTTCTTGCGTCTATCAACAAGACTCTTTCCCATTGCTCACCTATTTTACTGGAAGTCTGAGCATTCCAAGCGTTAAGAGGGACCCCCTCCCCTGTGATCCAAACCTTCCTCAATGTATTGAAATCCCTATATAACCAACTGTAAATGGCAGAGAACCAGGTTTCCAGCCAATCTCTCCCACCCAACAACATTGCCTCTTTAGTATCACTGTCCTCGAATTCCAACAAGACCTTTCATCCTCCTAAAGGCTTAACTTTTATGCTATAGACTTCTTGTGAGTGCATTGTTTCTTCAATTAAGTAAATGGAGTTGTAATTATGCACCACAGCGATTGAGCGTTGATTCAGCCACTTTTCATCCACTTCCTCCGCCTCGATAAGCTTTGAACTCCGTTGCTTCCCTGCTTGCACCTTCTCCTTAGGAATTAACACCTCCTTAAAGGATCTCCCGTCAATAAATGGGTTAATCATCTTGTTTTTGTTATGAGAGTGAACTCTAATATTTCCTGAAAATTGCCGTCTTGAGATGGTTTTTTGGGCGTAATTTATTTTCTTCATTGTCTGGTCATAGTCCGCTTTCTTCACCTTGAGTTGATATTCTAACAACCAAATACCATCAAAAGTAGTGATTGCCTTGTATGCTTCCTGAGCTGATTTGAACCTTACAAACCCAAAAACATCGTCTCTGTTTTTCCTATGTTTGTGCAAAACATAGGTGTCTACAACATCACCACACCGCTAAAAAACTTTTCTCAACCAAAACGAGAACATTGTTATGCATCTCTCACAGTTATCTTTTGTCATGTATTTGTAACAGAGAAAAGACACCATAAAGTTCCTGGGTCACTTGACTACTTCTCATAGATGTATTGTAGAAGTTAGAGTCGGAAGTGTTAGACTTTTACGTGGCCCACGTGAGGTGACACATATGATTTATTTATTATTTATAGGTTCACTAATGATAAGGTTTCTAATCTTATTATGTTTTAATTTCTTATGTTTTATTGGTCGATAAAAGAAGTAGTTTTATAATCTTATTGTGATGGGTAAGTAGACTTATAGTTGAAGATGGAAATCGGTCTCTCTTTACCTATAAATGTACACAATTTTTCATCATTATTGTGTAACATAAGAGACAAAAGGTTAAGAGAGAGAAATCGTGTTTCTGGCTAGATCAAAGGATTCTTCACTCATATCAATTGATATTAAAGTTTGTAATCATGGCTACAGGTATGTTTTCATACTTATGTATTTTCGTATTATTGATACGTGAAAATCATGATAGTTTTAGGTCTTGAAATCTAATGTTTATAATTAATAGATTTATGCAATTATTCTTACATGTACTATCATAACCTTGTTTATAAACTTTCATGATTTTCCATTAAAGTATATGCACGTAATTTTGTGTATGTTATTATTAGATTAACCAACGTGCAACTGTGTATATTATGATGTAGTAGACATACATAAAATTATTTCACATCATCGTTTTGGTGCATGATGCAGCAGAAATCAATGTTCTGTTCCCTACGTTGCTTCAAGCCTTCAACTAGGTGGAATTTCAATTAAGGTATCGTTTGGTTGAGATTATTATTTAGCTTATGGCTTAAATAAAGCTAAAAAGCCAGATGACCGTTTGGTTTGACTGCTTTGTTTTAGCTTTTTTACTTTTTGGTATTTAGCTTTTTTATGTTAAAATCAAGAGAAGCAAAAAGCTGAGAAATTCAGGATTTTTTCATCTTTTTCAGCTTACGAGCACTGTAGCAGAGCTACAGTGCTTTTAATTAGGTTATTGAAATGTCTATAAAGCCCTCCATGGATTATCAAAATTCCCATTAAACCACATGTATATATATCTTGGAATCAGATATTTCTCACACAAAAGATTCATCACCTCTCTTTTCTCTCTCACTCATCACAGCCACAAACCAAAACCTTTCATAGATCTAGTTGTTGGATGCTTGAGAATAGATCGGAGCTTGTCTTTACTCCATCAGTTACAACATCGGTAACCTCTCTCTCCGTGCTTCACATTATATGATCACACCTCGTTCTCTTCTCTCTGACGACGCAATACTGTACAATATACTGAAGGCTAGCTAGATCTGGTTGTCGTTGCCTTCGAAAGGTCGGATCGTCTCTCTTCGGCAGCTCCGACATCGGTATACTCTCCCTCCTTGCTTTGCATTGCCTTATTTCATACTAGTGTGTTCTTTTACCCTTTTCTTTTTTTTTTTTTTTTGGTCTCTACTTGTCTCTGTAATAAACATGGTTTTTTTTTTCTTCATGTAACCAAATTTTTTGTGGTATTCTTTAAATTTTTTTGTTCAGGAGGGGCCTATTTTTTTGGGCAATTTGTTAAAAGCAAAAAAAATATTTGGATTTTGGCTGAAATAAACCCAGTTGTATGTTTAATTTTTTGTTAGAAATAAATCCCTATTTGTACCAGTGAAGCTCGTTTCACTTATTAATATGTTATAAGCGGTAAATACTTTCATTTCAGCACTTCCAGCTGAAGTTGTGTGATGGAAGTGCTCTCAACTTCAAGTTGTTCTTTTGGTCATCCCCCAAGCCCAAATACTCCAATGCTCTCAACCCATTTTATGTTGTAGTCACTGCAGCAATTCATAAATCTGTAAGCTGCTAATTCACAATACATGCATTTAATCAAGACATCAATGTTTACACTTTCATAAATTCCCGATTCCTTCTTAACCTTAAGCCAAACAAAAATCCTAATAATGATGATAGTAGTAATAGAAAAAAAGATCGAATTATGTCCAAATGACCTTATTGGCTCCATAATACTTTATAACCATTAATCAGCCAAAGCCCTCCTTAAGAAAAATAAGAAAAATAGGCCATTTGTTTCTTACCACCCAAACAATAACCAACCCGCTTCCAAGAAAATATAGTAGATTATAACCACAACTTTGAAAGTTAGAGAAAGATAAACAAAAACAATAAACAAGCAAAGAGATGTAGGAATGCAATGTGGGTGGTGGTATTTATAAGGGGAAGTTCCAGAATGTGTTTGTGGTTGAATTTTCTTGGAGGAGGAGGAGGAGGGAGGGAGAATCAGAAGATAAAATCCAAGGGTGTAGTCACAAAAAATGTAACACTTGAGAATGTAACACATGTCTGCTATGATTGTAGGTGGAAATTTTTTTTGCTGTTTGTGTTATTTGCTTTTTACAGAAATTGATTGATTTGTAGAATTGGATTAGATTTTTATAAAAATCTATTATGACAGTATTACTTGATTATTAGTTTTAAATAATATTTGCATTTTATTTCTAGTCAATGGATGATCATAGTTTAGTACAAGCCCCAAACCCTTCTCAGAGTAAGGGTAGAAGGGTAAGGCTAAGGTAAGTGGTTCTACCCAACCTCAACAGAAAACCAATCCACGAAAGTCAAAGTATTGGAAAGCACCAGGTGTTGAACCTGTCAAAGCACATTGGGATAGCGAAAGTACAAAGATATTCCTTGACTGCCTTGTCTGCCAAATAGGAAAATGAAACAAACCATTCCAGTATTTGAATGTGAAAGGGTATAATGGGCTGATGCAAGATTTCTTCAACATCACAAACAAGTTCTACGATTGGAAGCAAATGAAGAACAAATATGAAGCATTAAAAAAAGATTGGGGATCATGGATGTGGTTGAAAGATCCCCATAATGGTTGCACAGGACTTGGTTTTGACAAACAAACCGAAACATACACTGCACCAGATCATTGGTGGGAGAAAATGACAAGGGTAATGGAATGTTAATAAATTTTGGAATGCATTAATTTATTTTTGACTTTTGTATTGCATAATTTTATTTGAATAATTGCTAATTTTATATTGTTATATGTCAGATTGACAAGAATTGTGCCAGATTTAGGGAAAAAACTCTCGAGCATGCGGATCTGATGGAGGAAGTTTTCGCTGGACAGACTGCCACTAGAAAGACACAGTGGACCCCAGGTCAGAATTTGCCATCGATGGGCCTCGTTGATGAGAGTACTGGAAATAATGATGATGCAGCGAGTGATGAGTTGCTGATTGATTTGGATGCGGGAGATACGCCACCTTTTGTAGAGAAGCGACGGGGTAACAAAAGAGCAGATGGACCTTCAGCAGGAAAAAAATCACCTGGCAGCAAGAAGAAGACTTCTTCAGCAGCAGCTCATATTTCAAAGACAATGGATAGGATGCTACAAGTCGTGGAATCTCAAGGCAGTGAGCTGACTGTGAAACAATTTGCTGATAGCAACCATGCAACAATTGCAGATTGCCTTGAGAAATTGGCGAACATCGCAGGGATTGAACTTGGGTCAGACTTGTATATTCTTGGCACGATGCTCATTACACATCCAACAAATAGGGAGGTCTTTATGGGACTACCAAATGATGACGTTCGTCTAACATGGCTGCATAGACAACAATCCATGATGAATGCCCTTTCAACCCCCTATCCTTACCCTCGACTACCTGGATTCCCCCCTTCACCTTCTTATCCTTAGGCTGGATAGCCTAGATGGGGCTATTTTCCCAGTTCTGCATTTGTGGTTTGACATTGTTGGTTAATTTTTGCTATGACCTTGTTAGTTGGTTTGTGAAGGCAAAACTTTGGCCTTTTTATGGGTTTTTTATTTTATTTTTTCGTATTGTAATTTCTTTTTTATGGAGATATTTTCAATTTAATTTACTGGTTTATGTTGGATATATGATTTGTCTTTCCTTTGGAATAGATTTCAAGTGTAATTTAGGCTTTTAGGTTGGTATTGTGTTTTCCTTAGAGATATGTTTGACTTGGTATTATACTTGCAACAAACAGTTGGTGACAGGTTGGGGCTGTCTTTTGTTTGTATTGGTTGGTTTGAACAAATTACAACATGGTTTGCAACATGGTTTGTAATAGACGTAGGTTGTATGTTATAAAAGAGAGCTTTCGGTTTTGACCGGTGGTTAATGTTCTTTCTTTTTGGTTATTTCAGATGGTTCATAAGGGTAGTTGGAAAGCATAGAATGAACCCGAACAATCATGAAGATGATTCAGAACATGATGCAGTTACATATTATGCTAGGCGGCGATGCAATAGGAACTTGATATTACTTGCAGCTATTGAATATGTTGAAGAATACAACACAACATATGTTAACAAGATTCCATGTCGCATCTCAGCACTGAGCGGGTGGGAATGGGTTTGCGAGTTGTTAAATGACAACAAAAAGTGGTGTCATGAGAACATTCGCATGAGCCGAGAGTTATTTCTAAATTTATGCAGAGAACTAGTTAATAAATATGGCTTACCGATACCAAAGAAAGGGGTCAGAGCAGAGGAAAGTGTTGTCATATTCTTGCAAGCCATAGGTATGGCAAAAAGTAATCGTCAACTTCAGGAAGATTTTCAACACTCGGGGGAAATAATTTCTCGACACTTTCATATTGTATTGGAAGCTGTAAAAAACATGACAGGAGACCTTTGTCGGCCAACACGAGATCAAAACAATGTGCACCCCTATATTAAGGGTAACCGAAAATACCATTCATTTAAGGTAAACTTTGATTTGTTTGACAATACAAATTTGTAAATGAAATTGCTGCTATAGAGTATCAAATTTGTGCAGGACTGCATTGGGGCTATTGATGGAACCCATGTTGAAGCAAGAGTGCCTCCTGATAATGCAGTGCCTTATTTTGGGAGAAAAAGGTGTCACACACAAAATATTATGGCTGCATGTGACTTTGACATGTGTTTTATATTTGTTTCTGCTGGATGGGAAGGAAGCATGCATGATACGCGTGTATTTTACAATGTTGTGTTGGACGCCAGTAAGAACTTCTCACACCCGCAAGGCGGTATGAGCAATTACTCATTTCTGAATACACTCCTAATTTACTTGCTACATATGGGGTTAGCCTAATTTGGTTCTATTTTATGATGTGTTCAGACAAATACTATCTTGTTGATGCGGGATTTCCAAACACCAAGGGGTATCTAGCACCATACAAAGAAGTTTGTTACCACCAAGCAGATTTCCAATGAGGGGAGCCACCAAATAACACGAACGAACATTTTAATAAGCAACACTCTTCATTGCGAAGTGTGATTGAAAGATCATTTGGGGTTTGAAAGAATAGGTGGGCTATCTTAAGGAGTATGCCACCATATGACATGAATGTGCAAACTGCCATCGTATGTGGTTCAATGGCTATCCATAATTTTATTCGTAGAAATACTGAACAAGATCCAGAGTTTAATGCAGTTGAATGTATGGAGGATTTTGTGTTGGACGATGCAATGAATGATGCTAGTGGAAGTTCTGAAAGCTCTTCTTCATCTTCTTCTTCCATGGACAATGACGTTGCAATGAATGACCAAAGAGATTTTATTAGGCAACGAGTTGTTCGATATGCGAATCGACACTCCTACTGATAATCTTACTACCTACTATTATACCAATATGGACTTATAGACAATTATGCCACGATAGTACTCTGTATGGTAATGTATTAATTGGTGTATTGTAAAACATTTGTGTACTCTTGGTTGGAGCAACATGGTTGCGACCTTCGTTAACATGACAATATTGACCCAATCAAAATTTTTAAATGTATTACACGAAAAATAATTTCTACAAATTATTAAATAATTTAATTTCATGTAGTATTAAACAATTTTACTAAACATTTACAAAGTAATTACATGTACAAAAAATGAAACATAATAGTTTGCTGAATTACCCATATAGCTTTAGGAAACACCATACATTAGAGGTTGAGGGCAGTATAGTCATTTGTGCATTAAACATCCTTTAAAAGCTTAAGCCAGTACCAAACAAGCATATTGAGAAAAGCTAGCTTTTTTGCCAATTTTTTTTAGGTAGTGCCAAAGGCCTATGTTAGCTTTTTTGAAGCCATCTTTTCAAATTTGTTTTTTTTTTAAACAACTTTTTCACTTTAACAAAGTTTACCAAACTAAGCCTAAGTATACTTGATAGCATAAGACGAAGTACATATATGAATATATGCATTCTCGTATCAATATTTTAATTAATGTGTTTACCCTTGTTAAAATATAATGTATTATAGTGTGTGAGGATGTGAAGTATGCAAAGTAGGAAGATTGGTAAAGCATGATGTGACGTGTGGTTCAAAGGCTTCAGACACCATATTTATGACTGCAAACTTGTATTTTCAAGTTTTTCTCATGGCTCATAAAATGATGCTCTTATGTATATACGCACAATAAACACACTAATGCTATGTACTGCTAATAAAATTTTATTTTTGTAAATAAACTTGGACTAGGATTAAGCCACTTAATCAATTGTATTTCCAAATTTCCTAAGCAGATAATATAAAGCAATAATATAATATTATTATTATTTTAGATAACGCAATCAGAAAGTATTTGGAATTTGGGACAACTAATGTACAAGTATGTGTTTGATTGCTTTGAGGAGACTCCTGAATTCACAAGTAACAGTGTGTAGAAGCATACTTGGACTTACATAATATATACCGTTTATGCAGACTAATGAAGACTGGGTTGGATTTATGTTTTGTCCTGTGCAACGAAAACTATGCTGACCTGTGAATGAGATTCCTCTGTCAATGTAATTGAAAATTCTATTCTTTTAAAGGCTTGTTGGGTCTGAAGGTAGTAGGTCCATTAGCATGCAAGTCAAATGTCAATGGCCAACACCTCTACGGATAGAGCATGTATGAAGTAATGATTTGATGTTCATTCTTATATGTCTTTTGTGGTCAACTATGCATTTTAACGAACGTGATCATTATACAGAGAAGTTTGCTTGTGCATAAAACACCCAAGATACATTTGTGCTATTGTATGGATATGTATACAGTAGGATAGGAGTAATAGTACCCACCTTATTTAACAACAGTATAATAATTTTATTATTATTTATGAAGATGCTAAGGTCTCTTCTAAAGACCCCATGATGTAAATTATTGCCCTTTTAAAATTTATGACAAGGCATGTAGTGTTTTTTTATTATTCTTTTATATGATTGCTTTATATAATTATTGAAGGTTTTGATTAACTGAAATTAATTGTTAGCTTTATGATTAATCTTGTACACCCTAATGATTAATTACTAGTAGTATATTGTTGTTGATTTAATGGTTTCAATTTGTTATCTATATAATGATATAGTTTGGTAGCCGCCAAAGTGGCCCAACTAGAATGATACATAGATTTCAAATTGTATAATTGGCATTTAATATTTTGTGCAAAGTCATTCTTTAATTTTATGATATAGTTTGGCAGCATTCAAAGTGGCCCAACTAGAATGACACATAGATTTTAAATTATATAAATGGCATTTAATACCCATAACTCAGGTATTAAAAGTAATGACATTGCAAATCACAATTTTTTTATCACAAAAATATTAGGAATTGGCCCAAAGGTGCACCACTTTTCAAGTGATTAGTTAACTAGAATAGGATGATTGGTGTATATCCCTAATTGGGAATGGAATTGGATACCCAGAGATAACAGATCTATCTAATTATGTATATATCACTAATTAGTCCTATTAGGTGAAAGGGTATCGCTAGAATAGTAAAACAATAGGTATGTCATGAATTTTGCCCAAAGGCGAATCATGGTATGCTTATTAGAATATGTAATTATTCTAACTCATGTTTAATCTTATTGATAACTCAAAGCACTAATGTAGTGAGGATTTGTCTTACTGCTGTCAGTTCTCATTTAACGTTTCCTAATAACAGACTAGTTCCTTGCGGGGACACTAATGATATTATCATCATTAAATTTGATAGTACACATGGGATGCATGAACATGTCCTTAAGATGAAAAATCTAGCTATTAAGTTGAAGATTTTAGGGATAAATGTGAATGATTTCTTTATCGTGCAACTTATCTTGAATTCTTTACCTCCTCATGATGGGTTTTTCCATATTCACTATCACACTATTATGGACAAGTGAAATGTGGATGAATTAGTCGGTATGTTTGTTCAAGAAAAGGCAATGCTTAAGTAATAAGATCATCATTAAGATTTGTTTTAAACAGTTTATGTTATTATGTTTCTTATAACATTCTTGTTTAAACTTGATAAAGAGGGTTCCTATCTTTTAAGTTTAGTATTAAAGTTTCATGTTATTTAAGAATACATCTTTTGTTGATTTTGGCATTTTGTATTATGTTTTTTTATAAATTAAAGTTTGATGACCTATTTGTTAATTTCTACCACATAATGTTATAACTAAACGTAGCTTGATTAATGGTAGTTCTTCCATCTTATAACATAAACAACAGAGTTATATGTTTAGAGAAAGGTTGAAAAGATTAATAAATGATGAGATTTTTTCTAAATCTACATTTGCTAATTTAAGTGTTTTATATGAATTATATTAAAGAAAAATGTAGCCACAGTAAATGTATGACTCATTGAAGTTATCCATTGAACTTTTGTGAATTTTATGATAATCCATATATGATTTGATTAAAAGGTATAATAGTAGTATTTTAAAGGACATGATTAGGACTATGTTAAGTAATTCCTCATTATAAATATTATTGTAGAAAGAAAGCCCTGAAACTGGTAATGCCAAATTTCTTAAGAATTGTGAAATCAGTGGAAGTAACAAATCATGAAATATGGTTATTCAAGAAGTTAGGATATTGAAAGTAATTGTTCTTATAGTTGTTGAACAATTGGACAGTGTTAAATAACAAATAAATGATCAGCCACTCCATAATGAGTATGTATTTAAACAAGCTTTCCTATATTGATATCTCGGGTTTGATGATAGTAATATCTATGTTTATATCACTAAAAGTAAATGGGAGTTAGTTATATATTTTTTATTCTTTATGTTGATCATATTATGTTTTTCAAATAATGATCTTTATTTATCATATGAAATTATGAAATTTCTTTATAAGAACTTTGAAAGAAAATTTGATTGAGCCAACTTCCGTGACAAAAATTGAAATATTCTAGAATTAAATATGTGAATTGTTATGATTGTCTCAAAAAGAGAAATTCAATATGGAGAACTATTCAACTGTGTTGTTCCAATTAAGAAAGAGGATAAGTTTAACTTTATGTAATGTAAAAGAATGGATGGAAATGTAAACAAAAAGAATAGATTTCTTATGCTTCTATCAAATGAAATATAATGTACGCATAAATTCGCATTATGCCAAATATTAGTTCTGCAATTGGAATGGATCATTAAAAATTGCAAATGAAGAGATGAGATGCTTGGAATGAATGAAATAATTTATGCTCATGGGTAAGAGGTTTGTTCATTTTAACATGGTTGACCATTAAGGTTTGGATTTTGTTGTATGTGTTGATAGTAGAAAGTCCATTTTTAATTATTTGTTTCTGTTATTTGGAGAAGCAATATTATAGAAAAGTGTGAGACAAACTATCATAACAAAATTCATTATAAAATTTGAATTGTGGCATGCTTTTGAGGCCATGGTTCATGGATTGTGGTTGCGGAATTTATCTTAGGACTTGGAATTATTGATTTTATTGCCAAGCCTTTAATAATTTATTGTGATGACTCCATGGCTATCTTTAACTACTTTGTCATTGAAGAGAAAATTTAGAAACAATGAGTGTTTACAAAAAATTCAAGTATACAAATTATTAATGCAAATTCAATAATGAAGGGTTGCTACAAAAGACATTTAAGTAACATGTTAACATAATGAGTCTTGATTGTAGCCCATAATGTTCATTTAAGCTTATGGATTTTACATAATGTTTGTTTTTTGACAATTTGAGAGCTCATGTAAATGTGTTTCTTATGATTCTTGTTTTCCATCATGAATGTATATGTATGAACGATAACAAGAATACAAGTATAGTCTTTGACAAAAGACATTATTGTTGGACCATTTTATATACACTTCTCATTTATAGACCGTGTTAAATAGTTTGCTAGTGTTGTGGTACATGGAAGGGTGTATGTTGGCTTTTAATGTACAAGTATTATGATGATGACCAAATTAAAGTAAGATTGGATTGGATTTATTGCGCACGTATGTTAACCTTGTTGAATCCAATAAGAAAGGTAATCATATGGGCCAAGTGATAGAATGTTAGACTTTTATGTGGCCCACATGAAGTGGCACTATGATTTATCTATTATTTATGGGTTTACTACTGATAAGGTTTCTAATCCTATTTCATTTTAATCTCTTACGTTTTATTGGTTAATAATAGAAGTAGTTTCTTATGTTTTATTGATAGGTAAGTAGACTTATAGTTGAAGATGGAAACCGGTCCCCTCTCTACCTATAAATGTACGTAGTTTTCCATCATTATTGTGTAACGTAAGAGACAAAAGGTCAAGAGAGAGAAACCGTGTTTCTAGCTAGATCAAAGGATTCTCCACTTATATCAATTGGTTTAAGGTTTGCAATCATGGCTACATGTATATTTTTCATACTTATGTATTTTTGCATTATTGATACATAAAAATCATGATAGTTTTAGGTCTTGAAATCTAAGGTTTATAATTGATAGATTTATGCAATTAATCTTATAGGAAGCATTTGAAGACAAACAGGGGCCAACCTAGGATTTTCTTAAGGGGGGCCAAGGTAAAATTTTTTTAAGACATTAGGGAGTTAAGATAAACCTTCTGAATTTTATGGGGCTAATACTCAGATTCTTATCTTAAATATTAAAAAAAGTATGGAATATAAATAAATTTTTAAAAATTCAAGAGGACCAAAGCACTAACTTTATCATAAATATACATAAATTATGGGCCCTAGTATAATTTAAAAAATCTAGAGGGTTGAGGTCTCTTGACCCACACATAGGTCCCCCTTGAGGACTCAGAAAGAAGAAAATTATTGAGATTGGGAGTCTGCTTTAAAATTGTCCGCCCTGCACCCACCCCTAAATATATGCTTCAACAGGAATCACCTGCAGAAATACTTGTGTTTGAACAAACACTATAGGAAGGATAAGCATGAACTAGATCATAAAGTACAGAAAACAAAGCATAAAACATTAGCACGCAGTTGCAAGGGTTTTGAAAAAGGCATAACTTGTCTTTTTGAGTGCTTTGAGTAGATATAAAGATAATCAGTGGCTTAAACCATGCACTTTGAATCATAACTGAAAAAAAATTGGGTTTTTGTAAGGGCCTAGATTAATTTTTCCTATAATTCTACTTCTTTTCATGCAACAGTTGTTTTAGAATAATTGCATTTAACTGTTATTTATTTGAATTAGCCACTATTTATTTAATTAAATGGAGCCGCATTTGTTTTAGTTGTAGAGTGTAAGACCCATACTTTTTATTTCATGATATTCTCAATTTTCATGCATCAATAGTTTAATTTGATTATTATATGAGTCAGATGGATTTTAGTTGTTACTATATTAATTTTAGAGATTTTAGCCATACGATTGAAATAGCTATCTTTAGAGCTATTGACTTGAGAATGTATTGTGTGTGTGCAAGTGTAGATAGTTGGTGATACAACAAAAACTTATGCATGCCAAGTGTCTTAGATAATTTCTTATTGGTGATTAAAAGAGTGTGCATGTGAATTGGAGTGTAGAGGATTCATATTCAAAGTGTGAAGGGAAGTTACGTAAAACAGAGGTAGAGTTGCATCCTATAATCTCGAGGGTTGAGATATAGTTGGAATAGGGTGTCATGCTTTAGAGTTTGGGAGTTAGAGAGAGAAGCTGCAGCAGTTATACAGAGAGGAAGATTGAGAAGGCAAGCTGTAAGGGTTTCGGCAAAGCTTCTCGATTGGGTTTTCACAAACCGTAAGGTAAGTTCAATCCATAATATGCATTTACATATCCATATACATAGTTGTATTTAGATTTTGGGTGACTAAACTTGTAGAAAATTTTAGTGGCGATGGGTTTTGTCTCAAGGATGGAATAAAAGAGATGGTGGCTGGGTTGATTGCAGATAATGTTCTCTGTTTTAGTTAAATAAAATTGTGGAGAAGATTTTGATGATGATTATTAGTGCGACATGGCTAGTTGCTATTTGTTAAGAGTATATGAGGGCATATTTTCTATTTGTGTACCTATGCTGTTGGAAAGATTGAGCAAATTTAAATTTGTTAATAAATATTTTTTTTACCCATCAAACCAGCTATAATGGATAGTCGGCAAGTTACTGGAGTTCATGAAAAAGAGAAGAATAAAAGAATGGAGAAAGTAGATATAAAGAAATAGAAACAGAGACTTTCAAGTCTTGTGAATTGTGAAGAAGATGGCTCGGGTAATTATCATGCGTGCGTGAGTGCTTTAAGTGATGCACATTAGACCAATTATGGTGTTCTTGGAGCATTTTTTTTTCCATCATTGTAGGATTGTTTAGGCCCAAGTATTCAGATTTGCATTACTTTGAGATTTCATTTATCTTTAAGTAATATTTTATATTAATTATCTCAGGTTGATCACACTTTACTCGTTGCATTGATAATTTATTTTCTTGATAAGAATTAGAGGTGAGTGGTTTGGCTTTGCTTATTATCTTTCTAAAATCATGTCTTACCATAACAATATTATTTTAATACTTTTTTTTTTTTTTATCTATTAGCCTATTTGTTCAAAAGTATGTTTTACAGGAAAAGTTAAGTTACACTATTTTATTAATGATAAATTATTTATATTCCATATTGGTGTTTGTTGGTGAGAATTGGTATTGGAATTTGTTTGATTATTGGCTTTGGAAAGTCCAGGGAAAAAGTCTACTTTGCGGGTGCCTCTAACAGCTAGAGAACAGGCCTAAGGAAGGTGACTCTAATTTCTCAACGGTAAAGAACAGACCCGGTACATTTGAATGATTTTCACCGAATCAACTTAGAGGAAAAGTCCCGGTTTGAACAGATCCGGTACATTTGAATGACTTTCACCGAATCAACTTAGGGGAAAAGTCCCGGTTTGCCACACCATTGTGACCCTATGGTCAATGTTGGATCTAACTAGCTTATAGAATACCTTGAGATTTTATTTGTGGCCATTATTATTTTGTTGACTGGTTTATTCTTGGATACTCTCACCATGTGAATATTTATTTATTATTTCTGGTTAATTGGTATTATTTTGAGAACTTGGAATTTGGTTATTTGATTCATTATTTGGAATTGGCTATTTCTAGTCTTGGAACATAAAACTTCTTGGACAAATTGGGTTTTTGGATACATTGACTTATATATTTGAAACTGTTTTATATCTTAATTTATTATTTGTTTACAAAGTTTATGTTGAGCCTGGATTTCATAATGTTATTTATTACGCATTGTATTATTATTCATTGAGCTGTGAGCTGACATTTTCTTATTAAACATTTTTAGGTGTGCGTGAATAATAGTAGTTGTGGACTCATAATTGGGACAGTCTGGTTTGATTAGGACCACAGGTGCTCCCCCATTCAATGATTAGATTCGCTGAGCAAATTAGGTACTAGTTCTTCATTTTTATTAGAAATAAGAAAGAAGCAGAAGAAATAGTTAAGAAAAATTAGATTTTAAGTAATTTTGTATTTTAAAATTTATTTATATTTATTTATTTATTTATAATTTTAAATATTTTATGATATAATTATGACATCATAATTTAATTTCGATTGATTCAACGATTAAATTAGTAACATGTGATTCGGTGTATTTTTCAGTTCACTGAACAATTCGATTTTAAAGACATTTGGTGTGACGGTTTTGATAAGATATTCTTTGAAAAAACCAAGACCACATCAGTCATTGTCGGATAAATTGACAATTGAACTACTTTACAGAAATATCTTATCTAACACTAGCAAGTGAAAAAGATAGCATAGAAAATCTTAGGAAAATACTGTTCTCTCAAACGAAGTTATACAAAAAAAAATCTCAGCATAATAATGTAACAGTAAGACTTGTTGTACCTAAAAGTCATCGTAGTATTTTATTTTAAATTAAAAAACTTACATTCACTCACATAATTCTATATATAGCATTACCCAAAAGCTTAAATTCAATGAGCATGTGATGAAGTTTTGGGATAATAATCATTCCTAATGGTGAGCCGTTTACAGCTAGATGTCAATTTGTCTTTGATGTGGAACGAAGATGAGAAACTAAAGTCCATTTGGTAACGCTGTTAGTTTTTATTTTTTATTGTGTATTTATTGTGGTCTGGTAATGGACATTTATAAGTTATCATTGTGCTAATAGTACTAGATCAATATTTTGGTAAGAGAGAATACACCTATTTTAATGTTTTTAGTTTCTTTTTCTTGAATTTTGTAAGAAACTAAAAAAAAAAATTTAAACAAATGTTGTTTTTTGTTTTTTTTTATAAATAAAAAAATACAAACAATAAATGTTTACCAAACGAGGCCTACTTTGAAGTAATTTGTAGCGGTGATGAAAAGCAGTAGACAAAAGAACAAATACCTTTTGGTATTTCATAGCCAAGTGAAAAGCAGTTTCTTGGAAGGTGGTTTGGTAAAATATGGTTAACCAACGAGCCACGCATTGACTGGAACAGGGTTTGGTGAATGGTGGATTAGATGAAATCAATATTCCAACAATTGGGAACTTATTGCAGTGTTTTGATCATGAGAATATTCAATGAAAAGAAGGGTTTCCTCTTCGCGTTACTTAGCCATTGTTAATTTCTTTGCTTATTAAGTTCGTATGGTTTTTCTATACAAAAATAATAAACTTTAACTCCTCTAATAGCATATATTAAAGCCAATTGGACATTGATATTGGAAACACAACCTGCTCGAGACATTAGTGCTGTTGGATCGGCCCCTGAATTAGGCCAATCAAGCAGCTCATATAAGGATCCGTCTTTTTCTTGTTCTGGTGAACCCATTCTAAGCTGATGGAAACAAGACTTGAATTGCTCTACAGTCTAAGAGTTTAGTTCAATTTACAATCACAGCATGCAACAAAAGCACTGTAAGCACACCAGGTGACTACCTTCAGCACTCACCGCGGGGATATGCTAGAAATAGTGACCTGATTTACAGAAGGATCTGGGATAAAAGACGGATCGATATGACCAACTCTGCCAACAGAAATTGCTGGTTGTCTTGGTTCAGGAAGTGTTACTGATTCACTTCCCAGCAGAACTACCACAGATGACATATTGGGTCTATCCGCGGGATCTTCTTGGACACACAAAAGGCCAATATGAATGCATCTTACAACTTCTGCCACGGGGCATGATCCGGTCAACATTGGATCCAAAAATTCCATTTCTTTCCCTTCATTCCATAGTCGCCATGCCTGTAAATTGAGAGGAAAAAAAAAAAAAAAATCAGTTATCACATTCTACATATTTGAGTAAGGTAATTCAAGAGAGGATGTGTGTGAAAAAACATACATAAGCAAGGAGAGTTTGAGCATGTTCTGTAAGGTAAAAGCCATTATTTCTTTTCCCACCAATGATCTCAAGCATGATCACTCCAAAGCTGAAGACATCGGATTTCACAGAGAATAGTCCCTCCATTGCATACTCCGGAGCCATATATCCACTGTATCAAATATTATTGTTACTCTAGTTTCATTTCAATCAAAATATGTAGCTTCATTGAAAGATAAAGGGAGAGTGAACTTACTATGTTCCTACAACTCTTCTAGTGTTAGCTGTGTTTTGGTTTTCACCAAAAATCCTCGCCATGCCAAAGTCTGATATCTTAGCCACCATCTCTTGATCCAGTAGAACATTACTAGGCTTTAGATCCCTGTGTATGATCCTAAGCCTTGAGTCTTCATGAAGATAAAGAAGTCCTCGAGCAATCCCATTAATGATATTAAGTCGTATATCCCAATTAAGTTCTGCACGCTTCTCTAAATCTGAAATTGAAAATAAAATTAAAGGAGCATGATGTTGTGTTTTCTTTATTTGCTTAGCTATCTATGGATGAAAGAAAAAAAAAAAATCAAACCAAATATGAAGATATCGAGGCTTTTGTTGGGCATGTATTCATATATGAGCAGCTTTTCTTCTCCCTCTATGCCGCAACCAACAAGTCTCACAAGATTTCTATGTTGAAGTTTTGCAATCAGTATGACCTCATTCTTGAACTCCTCCAATCCCTGCCATGACTTCCTCGACAGTCTTTTAACCGCTATTTCCTTGCCATCGGATAGGACGCCCTGAAGAAATTCCGGTTGAATATTTACCAATCAAAAAGAATAAAGTCCTCTGAAGCAGTGTCTAACTCAGATTAAACTGGAAAGAAGGTTTTACCTTGTAAACTGTGCCAAACCCTCCTTGTCCGAGCTTGTTTGAATCGGAAAAGTTGTCTGTAGCTGCCTTTATAGTAGCCAACTCCATGAAAGGCAGTTCCGGAGAACTCACTAAATCACCTTCTTGATTAATTGCAACACTAGTTGGGGTTGCCAACGCTTGTAACATTGCATTTTGGCTTTTTTCCTCGTCTGCAAGGCAGGACACTTTCAGTTAATGGTTCCTGTTACAGGTATATAGATCATTTTGCTAAATATACCTTTTTGTGTTCCTTTGGCTCTTTGACGGTGAATAACATAGCAGCCAGCAAGGCCAGCAAGCAAAAATGTTGTTGCACAGGCAACTGGCAAAGCTACCCAAATCTTACTTCTGGCACCTGCTTTTTTAGGCAAAAACCTCATTTTTGAGATACACTTCAGCAATATGGTATTCTTGTTTTCTTCTGAAATACTAGGCAACAAGAATTAGCATAGACAAAGTAGCTAATTGAGATTCAATTTTCTTACCAGTTGGTTCATTGTAAAAGCGGTATAGCTCAAACCTCATGTTGCAGTTTCTACTAAAAACTGTCCCACCTTGACGAAAACGGCAGCATGCATCAATGTCTCCAAAGGCAAAATTCAAGCAATCTATACAGTCACTTCCAGAGATGTCTCTGGTACACTGCACAAGCCCATAAACCGTTTCATTTCTTGAAAATTTTGTATTTCCGGTGGCAAACATGAGCTTAGAAGGATCGAATGCAGCTTCAACTGTGAGTTTAGTCATGAAATGCTTCAATTCAATAATAAATTGAATTGGATCTGATATATTTTTCTCCTCATAATTCGAGTCAGGATACTTTCCAGTATAAACCATCGAGGAGAAGAACATCCGGTATGAGTATTGAACTTGACAAAATTCATGCCATATAATTGCATTTTCGGTCTGGCAGGCCATCATGATCTCCTGGCTTACATTCTTAATGCAATCTTGACAAACTTTAGGGTTGACATCCCCTCTACAAAGCGCCTGACCGTAAACTTGATTAGTGCTGTTTCCAATTGAAGTGTTATAGAAACCTTCGTTTAGAGGAGCATTCGAAGATAGGGAATCAAGAAGGTGCTTGAGGTTGTTCCCAAATGGGCTATTGGGTGTATAATTAGGGGGACTATCACAAAATGTGAAGTTAGGATTTGCACCAACAGAGGTGGAGAGCATGATCAAGGACAATATTAAGAAAAACATAGGTAAAAATGCATCTTTGGCAATTTTCCTAACATGAGAGCACATTTTTCACAGCTTTACCCAAAAAGCAACAAAGAAAGGACTCCTAGAAATCGAACAACAAGATGATAAGATATGCTCAACATTCTGACTGAGTATAAGGTCCATCAACAAGTTTTTAATCGGTGAAACTAGTGATTTTTCTCAGAAACTTCGTACGGGTGACTTGACTTAACGCTCAAGGGCAAGAGGGACAATGTATTACTATTTTAATTGAGGTGGTAACTGGAAAAAAAAAAAAAAAAACTATATGCCAATATATGATTTAGAACTTTGAAAAATCATTGCCGTGTGTTAGACGCTTTTAAATAAAAACAAATGGTCAAATGAATCCATAAAGACATTGAATAACAAGCACTTCCTAGAAATGCACACATAATTTCAGATGATGCACCAAGTTTAGCTTAAATGGATTTTAATACAAAGTACACGGTATTTATATAAGTGCATTGTACCCCGTAGTTTTTGGGATACTGACCCAGTAAAAATTGGCTCATTGATTTGCTATTTCCGTTGACTTTTTTTATATAAGTCTCATCCATAATAGTTATAGCTAGAATTTAAATTATTACTGGAACTTCAGAATCAAAATGTATCAGTAATCTAGGCTGAGTATAGGAAAAAAAAAATATATAGAAAAATTACATCAACAAAATATTAAAAAAATGGCTTTCTTGTCCAACTATTCTAACCACAGCGAAGGCATCAGCAATTCAGCATTTTTTATAGCCTGCAAAAGAGTGGGTGGCAATGTGACAAAACTTAATGTAAAATAGTAAGAGACAGTTTGCTAATGTCATCCATTGTCTGTTACTCTTATTATATTAACCATTAACATTGTATTCCCCATCTTATTTTAAACAATTCTTTGACTTAAAAATGAAATGCATTAGATACTCCAAGGTTGCCATTTCCCATGGTACAGATTGGCCATCAATAAATAAATTCTAACCAGTGCGGACTTGTGGAATTGCCTGTGATATTAAATGACCATCATCATAAGAAGGCTTCTTAGTCAGATATCCCAGAGGCTAGAGCTAGAATAAGTCTTGAACCAATTCTCTCAGTATATGTAGAAACTACAAAAAAAAAAAAGAAGAAGAAAAAAAAAACCCACTTTTGGCGACAGCTGAAAACGTCTCCAAAACTGTATTTTTCATGAAAACTCTAAAAGTATTAACGACGGTAGGGCGACTGCAAAGGGGGTGTTACTTTAGGTCCACGAATTACTGTTGGGCCAGAAATCAATACACACTCACACACTAATAAATTGAAAAAGAAATTTCACTATGTATATAGAGAGAAAAAACAGAGGAGGAGGAGATTCGGAACTCTCTCTCGACTACAACTCTGACAAAAAAAAAAACCTCTCCTTTTGTTGCTTTTGCTTTTGCTGGGATGATTATCTTTCTCACCTCAACCCTCTATTTATAGGGGAGGGGGAGCACCTATTGTTAAGGTTGGCAACCATTAACCTTGACAAACGGTGGTCGGCGACGCACATGAATAGTTGATCTTCGTCAACTCTGATAAATGAATTATGGTTGGCCGCCAGCCTTCTCGAAGGCCCGGCGACTGAAGCCTTCTCGATTCTTCAACATGAACCCATTAATTACTCGAGGACAAGATAGAGATAAATCCATTTTGTCTCTGCTTGATGGAAAGCCACAACAAGATAGGGATAAAAACTGTTTGATACTCTTTTTCCTTGCAGGCCATTTTGCATACAAGAGACTTCTCTCAGAGTCCCCATCATAAAGTCAAATACAATGAGTCAATAACTACTAGTTTACGGGCCATTGACCAGTTGGTTTTCTGAGTAAAACCACGTGTATAGCTTTTTGCCGTGTTGTCTGCCCTCCGTAATTAATCTAGTCAATTGTTTAGTCACATTAATAGTTTGTCTGAATTTTAATATAGGCTAGCTTGTCTGCATCAAAACAGTAGTAGCAATACTGAATGCTACAAGGAGAGTCATTGCTCTTCAGGGCTGCGTGAGATTTAGAAAATGTGATTGGGCAATTTGGAAATCAATGGGTTTGAGTATTGACATTTTGTTTTGGAGTGAAGGAGAGCTGAATAGTCATGTAGTATTGGTATCAGCATTGATCTGAGTCTTTAATTTGTGTGTAACTTTTCTTATACTCAAAATTAGAACCATATAAGCATGACGATAAAACAATCGAGAATTTTTCTTACGAGATTCAAGATAGAAATTGGAATAGGTTATGTTCATGAAAGGGCTTCTCTAACAAGACAGAATGACAATTAACACGCTACCTGCACTTTACAAGCAAATTACAATTGAGTACAATATTCTAATAGTCTCTCTCTCTCTCTCAATAACACACTACCTGCACTTTACAAGCAAATTACAATTGAGTACAATATTCTAACACACTCTCTCTCTCTTAATCTTTAATTGACAGGTAAAATTTCCAACACTGTCCATCAAGGTACATACACTGAGGAATGATTGAAGTATTAACACATTCAATCCATTAATCAGCTCAGCTCTGTCACCGAGGCACAATACTAGAAACTGTTAATTCATTAACAGAACAATCATTTTCGTTTGGTCCATAGTGATCTGTAAATCTGCCCGCGGAGAAGGCAGGCCGCTCAGGTTGGCTAAGAGTTACAGCTTCACTTTTCAGCATAACTACAACTGATGACATGGTAGGTCTGTCATATGCATCTTCTTGAACACACAATAAACCAATATGCATGTATCTTATGAATTCATCAAGGTCACAAGAGTCCATCAATAATGGATCAATCAATTCCAACCCTTTTCCTGCATTCCATAATTGCCATGCCTGCAACATCATTGGGTCAGATATAACTATTCAAGCAAAACTTGCAACAAGACTATAATTTTGAGAAGTCCTTTTTTTTTATTTTTTATAAACTTACTTAAGCTGAAGAAACTTACATAGGCTAAAAGGCTTGGGCTGCGCTTGGAGAGATGGAAACCAGCATTCCTCCTCCCAGTTATGATCTCAAGCAAAAGGACACCAAAGCTGAAAACATCAGACTTGATGGAATATAGTCCTTCCATAGCGAACTCTGGAGCCATGTAACCACTGTCCAGGAAGAGAAATGGAGCAAAAGAAGTTCAACACAGGAAGCAACAAATGTCATAACCCAGTAAACGAATGAGGTTAGTTTTCAGAAAAAAGTAATTGAAAAGTAAACAGTGAAACTCACTATGTTCCGACAATCTTAGCAGTGTTAGCTTCACCGTCACTTCCTCCAAAGATCCTTGCCATTCCAAAGTCTGAGATCTTCGGGTTCATTTCACTGTCCAGTAACACATTGCTTGCTTTTAGGTCCCGGTGAATGATTCTAAGCCGAGAATCCTCATGAAGATATAGCATTCCTCTTGCAATTCCATTGATGATATTTAAACGTCTGCTCCAATTCAGTTGTGCACGCTTCCTAGGATCTAACCATTCAAAAGTCCAAAAGAAATTTACAGATTAGAACAATAATCTTCAGATTGAGTTGAGTGAAACTATATATATTTAAATGTCAAATTTGTACTAAAAAAATTGAAAAGACTGAAGTTAGAAACTGCAAAAAAAAGTTATACGAACCAAAGAGGAAGACATCAAGGCTGCTATTGGGCATGTATTCATAGATGAGTAGCTTTTCCTCCCCATCTACGCAAAAGCCCAAAAGCCTGACAAGATTTTTGTGCTGAAGTTTCAATATTAATAAAACTTCATTGGTGAATTCATCTGAACCTTGCTCAGAAACACTTGAGAGCCTCTTCACAGCAACTACCTTCCCATCAGGTAATTGACCCTGGAAATACAACAGAGTTTTTTCTTTTAAAAAAAAAATTACGAAAAACTATCAAGCCATTGAAACTAGTAACTAAAAAGCCTGCTTAGCATTTTCATTTCCTTTTTTTTTTTTTTTTGCTGAGAAATGTTATCACCTTATAAACAGGACCAAAACCACCTTCTCCAAGCTTATTTGAATCAGAGAAGTTATCTGTAGCTGCATTTAGTGTCGCCAAATCAATAAAGGGAAACTTCTGAGAATTCAAGTTGTCCCTTGCTTGCAAATTCTGATAATGGACATCTATGTTATAGGGATCACCAATATCATGTAATTGAAATTCTTGATCAGAAACTTGACTTTCCCCTGAAATTGAAAAAATGAAAAAATAAAACAGTTTTTTAGATTCATAAATGAGAAGATATAAGTGTGAGAGAACGAAATTTTTTTTTCTATTAGCTAGCATCATTACTTGTCTTACTTTGATTCCTTACAGCATCACAGTAGATACAGAAACCCACAAGAGCTGCCACTAGAATTGTGGATCCAGTAGCCAGGGCAACAATCATCCACTTGTTCCTTTGGCTACTTGCTTTTGAAAACAAAGAAAAAGAAGATACTAAATCTGCAACTTACCTTTTTTTTCTCTGACAAACTCAATTCATAAATACTTACTTGCAAATGTACTCTGATTCTGTGTTGAATTAGGCCCAGTCGCGCCTTTGTAAAAGCCATAGAACTCATACCTCAAGTAGCAACTACGACTAAGAAGTCTTGCGCCTCGAGATGCATAGCAGGAACTTGAAGTGTTTTCTATTGCTGTCTCAAGGCATGTATTACACTCATCTGGAGACAAGTCCGTAGTGCACTGCACAAGAGCGTATATTGTTTCAGTGTCCGTGAAGTTTACTGCTCCAGTAGCATACATACCAGCTGAAGGTTTGAAGGCAGCCAGCTTGGTAATATTATGCAATATTTCATTCACGACAGAGCTAAACCGATCTGGTTCTGAAACATTTTGAGTGTTATCTTTCCAAATGTTTCCTGTGACGTCCAAGTCACCAAAGAATGATTCGTTGGAGTAGCGTAATTGGCACTTTTCCTCCCAAACAACAGCTTCGTTTCTGTTTTGACAAAACCTTTGGATGTCTTGTGATGCAGTCATTATGCAGTTCTCACATTCATGTTTTGCTATATATTTATAGCAGAGAAAGAGACCATATAGTCTGTCTGGTTCATTTCCCACAGTGGTATTGTAGAAGTTGGATACAGAAGCATTTGAGGACAAAGAAAGAAGAAGATTGTTGAGATTATACTGAAATGGAGTATTATCTGCAGAAATCGTTGTGTTTGAACAGATTTCATAGGGAGGGTCGGCCTGAACAAAATCACGAAGGAGAGAAAAGAAAGAACAAAGCAAAAGCAATTGAATGGTTTTTGGAGAAGGAAACATGATTCGCCTTCTTGAGAGCAATGTGGTATGAAGACAATCAATAGATGCAAGTGTAGGCTTATTGAAGAAACTATGTGGTTGGGCTTGACTACGGGAATCTCGACAAATAAATAATGCAGTCATGAAGATTTAACTAAATACAATTGATCAGTTATAGGACTTTTCCTGGAAAAAGGTTTAGGCCAATACCGGACCAGTCGTTGTTTGTGAATTGACATTTGAACTGCTTTATTCAATAATCATGTCATAAATGAAGAAGAATGGATGCAAATCTTATAGTATACAAGTGTAGGCTCACTGAAGAAACTATGTGCTTAGGCTTGATTATAACGATCTATACAAACAACTAATGCAGTCATGAAGAATTAACTAAATACAATTGGTCAGTTATAGGACTTTTCCTGGAAAAAGGTTTAGTCCAATACCAGACCAGTTGTTGTTTGTGAAGTCCCATTTGAACTGCTTTATTCAACAATCATATGTCAGAAATGAAGAAGAATGGATGAAAAACTTACAAAACTCAATGGCCAGAAGTCTCTGGTCAAGTAGCCTAGTCAATCTTTAATTTGTCATTTTTTTGTTTGGGAAGAAGATAGGAAATTGACCGTCCAGTATTTTATGGTGGTGATGAAATGCAATAAATCACCCAACAAAGACCTTTTGTTAAGTTCTTTGTCAGATGATATGCATTTTCTTAGAAGGTGGTGTTAATTGAAATGTTGATTAAGCCCTAACCACAGGTGCTCCTCAAGAAAAACCTAGGTGGTGCTTTATTGCTATAAGAAAAAAAGCTTACCACAATAGCATATTTCTAGGTTTTTACTAAGTATTATTAGTAGAAGAAGGATTATTGCTAGATTGTTTTCTTCTTCTTTTTGTTTTTTTAGCAGTTTTTGTTGTTCCATCTTCAATCTGCCAATTTTTCCACTTGTTTTAACTTTGAATGGTCTCAAGTACGACATCAGTTATGTTTAAAGGTAAAAATAAAAAATATAAATTTGACCATCTAGAAGTCACCATTATTGAAGAGAAAATATAAACTTGACCATCTAGAAGTCACCATTATTGAAGAACCACCATTATTGAAGAGTACTCACCATGGATGAAGCAATTTATTCATTCACACTATGTATTTACATTTAACTTGTATCTATAAATAGAAAAAGTCCTTTGTAGTATTGTATCAATTCAAAAAAAGGGAGAAAAAGTGAGCTAGAGAAAAAAATAAAGAGGGAGAGTTCTCTTTAAAATTTAAAATTAAATATAAAAATAATTTATAATTATATTTTATACCTTTAAATATTTATAATTCATCACTACGAGTGATTGAATATTTTTCTCTGCTAACAAGTTATGCTCCTAGAGAATTTAACACTTACCCTAGCTAACCAGTAAAATGTATCATTGACCTAGTAGTACCATGTGCAATCGCTCAGCCATGCGTTGACGGAAGTCTAGAACCAGGTTAGGTTAAGTGATGCTGCTGATATGATATATATATATATAATCATACTTTAGTAAAGTCAACGCATATGTACTTCCAACAATTAAGAAATTCATGTTACTGTTTGGGCATTGGTCAGAGTCAATGGCTCTGATAATTAGCCTAGTGGAGCACGAGATAGGGGTTCCGCTTAGGTGTGTGTCGGTTGATCCTACATTCGAGTCCTTTAAGAAGAATTTCTAAGGGCACTGCTGAGTTGTATGTCAGCCAAACTGAGGCTCGCTTGCCCACTTGAATGACCCGTGCCTGACTCAAACTGGTATGTTCAAGTCGCTTGCCGTCTTTGAAAGAGTTTACTCGTTAGGATGGGTTCGAAGGTCGTCCCTGCCTTGGCCAAGATTCTCTCACATCATCAAAATAAATAAATAAAGTTTTGGCTCTCCTCTGGAGTAACCCAAGGGCACCTCGAAGTAAAAGTAGACAGTATAAGCCTAATGTTTTTCGATGAAGTAAGTGCTTGGAACTACCCCATCAAGTGGAGACGCTTTACAGTATATCTGATTGAATTCATGCAATTGTTCATTACATTAAACTGAGTAATGGTTTAGAAAAAGAACTGTAGAGAGATGGTTTGTGAATCGCTCTAAAAAAATGGTGTAAATTTAAATTTTTCTATAAGAGAACGGGTATCACAATTGAGGTATAAATTCGGTGAGTATTGAAGTCGATTTTCTTAAGGATCAAATCAAATATAAGCTACTAACACTTAGAGAATATTAAATTAGCTTGAATTGAATAGCAATAAAGTAAATTGAATATAGGTAAAAAAAAAAAAAACCAAAAACCTTTGTTATTGGGAGAGATTGAGTTAGCTAAACTAATGCAAGACAATTAATAACTAATGAAAGCAATTAAAACTAAATTTAAATGCAAATTTAGAAAGCTTGGCTACAATTGATTCAATCTACCAATTCCTATAATAAATTCAATAGTAGATTGTATAACTTAAATTAATGATCACTCCATGGAAACTTGATTCGAAAGATTTTGACCATAGAATCTTAGATTCATGGTTAATTAAGCATAGATTTGTATTTAATTCAAAAAATCATAGAAACAAACCATCAATTATGTAATTCCTATACCAATTTGAGAATTGTTCACAGAAATTACTAATAGTGATTATGAATCTAAGTTTTCTATAGATCTACAACTCAATCAAGATTAATTTAGTAAAATCAAAAGATAAATTAATGTAATTCATATACCTCTATTGAAACATTTGAATTCCTTAATAGATCTTTACAATTGCATCAAAGTAAAAGATTAGTTACTTGATTCCTGATTGTACTCTAAAAAAATACAATCAGAATCCCTAATTATAAGCTATTTTTAGTAATTATCTATATATTATTAATTATTTTAATGTAATTTTGGTATTCTTTTATATTTTTGTGTTTTGTGAATATTTAAAGGTAAAATCAAACAAAATAAAACAAGACATGGAATTAGAATCATCCTCGCATAGAGTTGGAGTCATCTTCACATGGAGTTGGAGCCACCATTGCCCCACATGAGTGAGCTCTTGTCCGACCAATTCCACCATTTCTTGTGTTCACCTCATATGGGTGAGTGCTTTTCTAACCAACTCCATCATGATGGTGTTAGAAAAGTATTAAATAAACGCCATCTTCTTGTATAAATAGGAGCTCATTGGAGAGGGAAGAGGGGATTATTTTTTGAGAAGATAGTGCATTAGAAGAGAGTTCATTAGAGAGGAGTTCATAACAAGAGAGTTCAACATAATTCCCAATTCCCTTAATGATTAGTTTGTCTTTATTTTAGTCTTGTATACTATTGTAATTTATATTACTAGTAATGAAGTTATTTTTTCAAGTCAAGTCTTTTTAATATTATGAGTAGCTAGTTTTTTTCTTGGAACCAATTATGAAAATCATCTGAGGAGCTTGGAATTTCAACAGAAGTAATTGAGTTTTTATTGTATATTTTTTGAATGTTCTAATTCTTGATAATTAAATTCTAGATATTTTCGAAAACGTAGATTTTTTTTTATTATGTTTGGTAATTTTTATGCACAAATCTTGATTTTGTATAGTTATTGCACAAATCGATGATATGAATCTATAGTTTTAATTTTATTAATCTAGATTTAATTATTGTTTATAAAACATTTGTAGGAATTTCAAGTGAATCACGTGATCAGATCAACTGGGTCGAAGACTGTTTTTCAGTTTACTTTAAAGTCAAGTCAACAATCATCAATCTCCCAAAAACAAACTATTTTTCTTTGGTTATCATTTTCTACTCCAATTGTCCGATCTCATTAGTACTCTGCAAGGTAAAATTCAAACCGATGGGCTTAGGTTCCAACTAAAGTCATTGTAATACTATGGTGTTTAGCGTGACTTAGTGAGTATCTAATATTTTACTGTGGGTGAATTTTAGCACCTAATTTTGCATGTTCTGTTAACAGTTGTCTATGGATCGACTTTGGTCTTATCGGATTTTTATTTACTGTTTCACCACACCTGCACTTGGGTATTTTAATAGATTACCATATTCTGAGCGTAGTCAAGTATTTTGGCGTCGTTGCTGGGGACAGGCTTAAAAAAAAAATCATGCAAAAAAATAAAATAAAATAAAATAATTGAAACTTAAATTCAAAATTTCAAAAATTAAATTTAAAAAAATAAAAAAATTGAAAATTAAATTTAAAAGATAAAATATTTGAAAATTAAATAAAAAATAAAAAAAATTAAATTTAAAAAAAAATAATAATAATACCTTTGCTGGGATTTCAGCACAATTAATTGTTTCTCTGCCTTAACGAAGGAGTTGGACTATATATATATATATATATGTGTGTGTGTATTTTTTTTCCCTTTAAGTGGATAACCTTGAGCGGATAACCCCTGGGGTTACCATTGTTAATATTTTACTTTTCTTACTTTAATTTCAGTATTATACATTTAGTTTTTTTTTTTTCTTGTGGTTAACCTCTTTGGTTGGCACACTCACCTACTGCTAGATGAATCCAGTCAAGTTGGTTACTATCTTTTCTGTTTTTATTTTTCATCTAACACATTTAACTCATTTAACTTACTAACTATTTAACATTTTTTTTATTTAGTGGATAACCAACATTGGTTATCATTCTAACATTTTATTTTTTGCACGTTATTTCAACTTTTTCTTTCTTTTATTTTTTTGGTGGTTTACCTTTCGAGTTGATTCACCACCTATTTAGGTCGGCGCCGTTAGATATGGTGATGAATCGCTCTCAAATGTGTAACGAACTTGAGCTTCCCACAAGGTTTACGAGTGTCGATAGAAGTAAAATCCGGTAAATACCGGTATCGTTCTCCCAAAAGATCACACGCAATATAGGCAACATATGTAAGCAAACCAACCAACCAACCAACCAACCAACCAATTGGGCTGAATTAGCGAATTACTTAACAAATTGAAATTACCTAAAAGTAAGACCAAAAATGTTTGAACGATGAGAGGTTGTAGATTATTAAACTATGTTAATTACACTTGAAATTGAAAGCAACTATACTAAATTTGAAACAATTAATGAAAGACTTGGACACGATTAATCAAATCTATCAATTCTCTACAAGTGTCTCAATGGAGGGTTTCATTACTCAAATTAAGGAATCACTCCGTGGATCCTTAATTCGGAAGATTTAGACTATATAGACGAGAATTCATACGCAATTGGATGTAAATTGAGGATCAATTATTAGGAATCTTAGATAGATATCATGATTTGTGCAATACCTATGCCAATCAAGGAATTGTGTATAGAAATTAACAAAAGTGATTGTGAATCTAAGTTTTCTATAGTTTTACAACATAATTGAGATGAATTTGAAGAATTCATAAGATAAATCATTGAAGTGTATATACCTCCATTGATGACCTTGAAGATCCTTGGTAAATCTTCACAATTGCATCCAAGGAAGGCTTAGCTACTTGATTCCATAGAAAAAAGCATGAAGAATTGAAGATTTCTCATTGATTGATGAAGAAAATAGCATTTGATTACAAAGAAAGTCTAAGAAAATGTAAGAAAATATAAAACAAATCCACTTTCTCTCTCTACAGTACGTCCTAACAGAAAATCTAATCTATAACTGATGATAGATACAAAATTCGCGTCATTTTCCAGAGATATAGCCTCAAAACTTGCACATAATTTACCGGTACCGTACGTACGGTGGACGTACCATATGTATGGCAAGGTTGACGCTAAATGACACTCTCTAAAGTTTGAATTTTTGCTGTAGGCATACGTACGGTAGAAGTTACCGTACATATAGTTAGTGCAATTTTTGCTCTTTTTGCTTCGAATTTGCCCTTTCTCCATTCAAAACCTGCAAAATACCCACAAACAGTTATTAAAACAATTATTATACTAAAATGAAGCATATATACACCATAATTGGACTAACAATAGCTATTTAGGGACTTTAAATTACACTTTTTAAAGTGTAATCACTACCCCCCACCTAGCTTTTGCTAGTCCTAGTAAAAATGAAAAAAGTAAAACCAAATATATACAACAAGATAATATCCATTTTTAAGGGAGTCCCGGATGCATTTAGCATATGTATTAAGCCTTTGAACCCCTAGGTTACTCCTAGTGGATGAGTGGTGTCTCGTGAGGGCTTGTAGTGATGACACCCACAAACATCGGCTTATAATCAACAATCCTAGATGTAGAATAATATAAGAGAAGTGAATAGGGATATGACACAATACTCAAAACAATGAATCTCCTCTTCCAATATAAATAAGATGGGCCTATGCAAACATTATGACAAGATTCATGAGTGTGTGTGCTAGGATTATACATTGTAGTTTACAATGCTTCACTTCGCATCAACAATCTTAAAGTCTCGATTCAAACACTCTTCGGGCATACACTCAAAGAATAATTGAACACACAGTTGATCTTACTTGGTTACTCTTCATGAAAGAGTAAATGTGTAAGTCATGCAAAAGAGCAAACCAAGCTAAGAAAGACGATATAATGCAAGTGTATCGACTTGGCATGACTTCATGAAAGAATGTTTTATGGCATAGATATCAATTAAGCATGATGTGCAAATAATGCCTTACATTCCATCAAGACCTCAATTGAAAAATCATGCTTCGGATCATCAAGGACTTTGTAAGGAAAGGTCAAGAGGTATCAAGGTATGGTAAGAAGGAAAGGAAAGGAAAGGAAAGGTGTGAAACTATGATACGCGTGTGATTCTAGGCATATGATGCCCTTAAAGACCATCATCCTCTTCCAACTTCC
The DNA here is from genome assembly GCA_033060915.1 of Euryodendron excelsum. Taxonomy (NCBI): domain Eukaryota; kingdom Viridiplantae; phylum Streptophyta; class Magnoliopsida; order Ericales; family Pentaphylacaceae; genus Euryodendron; species Euryodendron excelsum. Next base: position 31,444,726 of record CM065398.1, read on the forward strand.
GGATCTTTCAATATCAACCTCACTTCTTTTTGGAGTGTTGACTCCCTTCACCTATCGATCATTCTTGTTTCCCCTTTTTTTTCTCTCTTTTTTTTTTCATAAGCTCTCAATTGCTACACATTTATCAAAAATACTTTTTTTCCCTTTTTCTTTTTTTGAATTGCAAAGATTAGGGATACTTTTCACTTGCCACTAATGATTTTTTTCTTCTTCTCTCTCTATATATTTCTTCATCATATGACTTAGCATTTCATCACAAAGGGTGTGAAGATGTGGTGTCAAAGAGAAGGGAAAATGCAATAAAACTCGGTGGCTCAAAAATAACCAAAGAATGCCTAAAATCATTTTCAAAGCAAATGTTGTGTATATAGATCTCGATGGAATGTAAGTGTCATTCAATGCAAATCGATATCAAACCAACAAGCCAAACATAAGTATAATGAAGTCATTTTTGAATACGAGAGCTCAATAAAAATTTATTCGAATAAATGCAAAAATCTCTCCAATAAAACAATAGGCTCCACCTCACCTGATAATGATCTCCACTCACTTAGATTATGGATGCAAAGATCAACAATGTACACTTCTTAATATGATCCGTACTCGTAAATGCAATCATCTCATCATATTGTAATCAAAACCATATCACGTTCATATCGAAATCAAAGAATACAAATGCTCATCATACTATGATCATGCCCCCATACTAACCCTTAATCATTCATGAATCCAGAATTGAATCTCATAAGATAAGCTATGGTCCCTCATGCGAAGTATCAACACATTCACTATGAATAATAAATGTCAATCAATAGATCACTAATGGATGCTAACAATGGAAAGTACATAATGAGAGAAACCATATAATACCGTCAACCTCTTACTATCATGCGACAGATAAAGATAAAATTATCCACTAACTCATATCTGAAAAAGAACCTGTATATACAAGAGGTCGACATCTACTGAAAGAAATATATCATGTAAGCTCAAAACAGGTATGTAATCATATAGCACTGAAATGGACTACATCAAAATGCTGCAGAGTTTTAGATACATCGTTGAATGACATGTATACATGGAATGTACATGAGATGCTATACATATGACACTATACATATGATGCTATCTAAACTCCGCTCTGCCCTAGTCCAAACTCATCATCATCTTGGAAATCATACCCTCCTAGAGATGTAAGGTCTGTAGCACCAACAACCAAGTCAGGAAAGTCGGGCTCCTCATCCTCCCAGAGTCTCGCTAAAATGTCAGTCAGCATCTGACTCTGTCGTGCCTGCTTATATCGAACCTCCTCCTGAAACCTAGACTGAGAGGTCTGGAGCTTTGCAATCTGAGTGCCCAAAGCTGTATGAGCTGTCTCTAGTGTCGCATACCTCTGACCAAGCTCCATATGGGCTACCTGAAGTCCTATAACGGACTGCTGCATCATCTGGATAGTTGCGGTCTGCCTCTTGATATGTGCACTGTGCTGATCTAATATCTAGGTGAATGCTTGGAACACTGGACTTGCTTGAGTCGGCTGTGGCTCACCCTTTGCCTGAGGTTGCTGTTGCCCTGCTGGAATTTGCTCTCCCTCTACAGGGACTTGCTGCTGCTGCTGGGCTCTCTGCTGTGCCTGAACAAGTGCCTCGGCTCGTCTCTGGATACCCGTTAGCTAACCAGCTGCCCTGTTCTGAGTGGACAAGGCAATCGGTGCAAGTGTCGGGGCTAAAGAAGCGTTATCTAGAACTGCCACTCTGGCACGTGCAATAAGCTCGATCATCATGCTTGCAAACGGTAATCCCCCCTGCCGCTTCGTCGAAGCCACAAACTTGTAGAAAGCATCAAACATATATCTGGGGAGGTCAATAGTCCTACTCGTCCCCAGAGCATAGAGTAACTGTCCCCTATGCCTACTCACCTCTTCTCATCGCCCTAGTGGAAAGATCGACCCACAGGTAAAAATGAACATCGGTGCATATCTCGGAGCAAGGAGTTTCTTCTCAATCTAAGAAGAAATCCACCGGGTATCGGGCAGGCAAATCTAAGTAACCATAACCTTGTGCTCTACCTCTCCCTGCTGGGGCCAACTCAAAGTTGGGTCACAAACCCGGGGTCGATCGAAGAACTCTGCAAAGGTGGCTGGGGTAATGGTAATGGTCTTACCTCTAACAGTGGAAACTATACGCTCATCCCCAATAATATCCAAAAGTGTTCAGATGTTGGCCATAAGCTCGGCAACCAAACTAGTCCTATATCGGCCACTGTATTGTGCTAACTGCAGCCAACCACGACCCTCAAACATCTCTCTCCATAGGTATGGCTCACCCACAAAGTGCTCGAGAGTCATCGCTCTCTCCTGCACTGGGCCCTTTCTACTAAATAGCTGGTCATACCGTTGCTGGGCCTTCCCGTCAACAAACCGGGAGGCATCAAATGTAACGGGGAATCCTACAGACCTTCTTGGTCCACGGAACCATCCATACTAATAAGCTAACTAAACTTCTAAACTAGAAATAAACTATAAAAGAAGAATAAGAAAATGAAAAAGGAAAAGACTCGAAGAATACCTAGAAGTGGACTAAAGACGGGCACGAGCAAGAAGGACTATGGCTGAAATCCGGCAGGGCTCCGCTGCACTCTCGAACACTCCCTCACTCCCCCTCACTGAGTCAGCTCTGAGTTGACTCAGTTTTAGAAATGATTCATGATTCAAAACTGAGGGTTTATATAGAAATCAGGGGGCATCGTATGTACAGTGCTTAAGTGCGTACATACGGTGCCGGAGAGCTAGTATACGCGCGCTCGGGCAATCGGGACCGTACGTACGCACGAAGACACCGTATGTACGGTCAGTGTGGAAATGAACCACCAGCCTGCAATAATAATAAGCCATGTTAGCGTATGCAAGGTGGTCTCACCATACGTACGCTTCGACCAGTGTACGTATGCTAAGACCACCGTACGTACGCCACAGAAGAAAACACACAGTTTGAAAAAAAAATTTCTACTCTTCACAAAAAAAAAAAACGAAAAGGAAGCCAAAAATTGGGCCCAAAACAGTAACAGGGGAGAATGCCCTGTAATCTACCCTTACCCCTCACCTAGAACGATGCATTGTTCTTAATGTAACACAAGAAGCCACACACGCAAGAACTAAAGCAACCCCCACCACTTCATTAAATAGAAGAAATCAAACATTACAATGCCAAAGGTGGCCTAAACAACAAGGAAATGAAAGATAAGGACTCCTACAAAAGGAGTCCGCGACACAACGACCTACATTGCAACTACCACCAGGTGGCTTATTGAGCCTACTTCTTGGAAGTGGTGGAGCAGGAAGACGCATCAACCTCCATCTTGGTTGAGCTGGAAGATGAGAGGGGCAATTCGTCAAGGAGACGAGAAGCCACCAAGCAAGCAACCGTGACGGCATCATTTAAAGGAAGGTGGGATAAGGATGTACAAGTGTAAGCTAGCAACAATGCGGTGTAAATAGGGTCCTCCATCTCATCAAAACTCGGGGCTCAGGGGGCACTCTTGCTTGCCTTGGAAGGATCCTTGGATGCCATGGATAAGGCTGAATGAAACAAAGAGGACTAATGCAACAATAGGGCTGAATATGGGGAGAAGTGAATGCAAGTAAATGATGGTCGGAAGCCCCTCCTCTTATAAGCCTAAGAGGGCACATGCAAAGGAATCAAAGGTGAGATATGAAGGTACAATGCAGTTGGGATTCCCTGTACTAAATCAAATCATGCGATTCTCCCCAATCAATAAATGGCTGGGCCCAATGAATCAACCTGACTGCTCCTAACCAAACCTAGAATGGAAAAGAAACTCACTACAAAGACCTTCACTCAAAAACTAACCTAAAATACTCTAAACACAACTCTATTCCTAGCTAAAAGAAGGCAACCAAAATTAAGAATAACCAAAGAAAACTAAGGAAACTAATCTAAACTACTCCTACTCCTAAAGAACAAGAGCATAGATCATCATTAATCAAAAGATGGTGGATCAATGAGATCCACACAATCCACTTCGCCCTGAAAAGTCGCAAAGTAGGGCTTCAACCTTTGGCCATTCACCTTGAAAGCCGCCCCATTAGTGAGATTCTTCACTTCTATAGCTCCATGGGGAAAGATATCGGTAACAAGGTAACGACCCACCCATTTACTCCATAATTTGCCTGAAAACAAATGAAGATGCGAGTTATAAAGAAGAACCTTTTGACCAACCTTAAAAGATTTACAAAGAATGTGTTGGTCATGGAACTTTTTCATGCGGGTCTTAGCAATCTTAGCATTTTTGAAAGCATCATTACGGAGTTCATTAAGTTCATTCAATTGAAGCTTTCGGTGGGCCCTCGCGGCCTCAAAGACCTCATTAAATTGCTGGCCCAATAGGCTTTATGCTTAATTTCCACCGGGAGGTGGCAAGCCTTTCCATAAACAAGGCGATATGATGATGCACCAAGCACGGTCTTGTAACCTGTGCGGTATGCCCACAATGCTTCAATTAGCCTAAGGGACCAATTCTTCCTATTAGGGTTGACGGTTTTTTCAAGGATTCTCTTCATTTCTCTATTGGCTAACTCAACTTGCCTTTGGGTTTGATGGTGGTAAGGTAGACTGACCTTATGAACCACACCATACTTTTTCAATATGAATGCAAATGGTTTTATCACAAAAGTGTGAGCCACTATCACTAATGATAGCTTGGGGCATGCCATATCTTGATAAAATGTTTTCCTTTAAAAAATGGACCACCACTTAGTGGTCATTGTTCCGGAAGGTAATGGCCTCCACCCATTTTGACATAGTCCATCACCACTAAGATGTAAAGATAGCCAAAAGAATTAGTAAAGGGTCCCATGAAGTCGATTCCCCAATAATCAAGATTTTCAAAATAGTAATGGGTTGAAGAGGCATCATGTGACGCTTACTACGAGTTCCTAACCTTTGGCACCTATTACATGCAAGACAAAATGCATGCACATCCCTAAATATAGTTGGCCAATAAAAGCCACATTGAAGAATCTTGGCGATGGTCTTTTTGGAGGAAAAAGGTCATCCCCAAGCTTGGGAGTGGCAAAACTCCATGACTTGTTGGAATTCATGATTGGGCACACAACGCCAGATAATTTGATCCGAACAATATTTAAAAAGGTGAGGATCATCCCATGAAAAATAATGCACATTTCAAAAGAATTTGTGTTTATCAACGGATGACCAATGGGATGGAATCTCGCTGGTTGATTGCACTTCAAAAGTGTGATTTATGGCCGTTAACCGACCTTAGTTAGTTGTAGAATAGGTTAATTATGTCGTTGTTAGTATACATTGTGCTAAGAGCAGTATTTTGAATCCATTGCAGATAAACATGCCTAAAGGAGCTGAATTGAAGTCCTTAAAGCGGTTCGGGATTATGGATACAAAGACCGAGGATCAATGATAAGAGTGTTCTGAAGAGCATTGTGGGAAAAACTTCATAAAAATGAGCACTGGAAGCTTGAAGAGTGGATACAAGGATGTGTATGAGAGAAAGTAAACAAAACCAATAAGAGGTGTATCCAACGTCCGGACGCCGTCCGGATGATGATGACAAAGTGTCCGAACAGTGTTCGGACGTTAAAAACAGAGGCCAACTTCAGAGACTTGATATTGATGTTGCGGACGCCGTCCGGACGTTGTGCGAAGGATTTCTCACTTATTTGTTGGTAACGTCCGGACGTTCCAAAATGAACTGTCTTTAACGTCCAGACGTTGATCCTGTCAAGGCTTAAAGTTGGCAGTTTCCTAAAAGGATTGGGACTCCGATACAAGACTATATATACATAACTTCGTCTCTGAATTGGGGGGGTGGGAATTTTTAGGGTTCTTAGAGTGTTTTTCATAGTTCTTAGCTTAGTTTTAATTAGGGTTTTATATTTTGTCAATTATTTTCATTAAGTTAAAGGATTTGTAGTGGAAATTCATCACTTTGATCAAGAACTTTAAATTCCTGCACTTTCAATTCAAGATTTTGATTGTTTTGTTTTAGTTCATAGTTTAAATGTTCCAACAATTTTATAACTCATTGGTATTTGCTTCTATGGCCATGAGTGGCTAAATCTTTCAACTTGGAATCAATTGTGAAGATTGATTGGGGATCAAGGATGACCAATGAAGGTATTGTGTTCTTCAATGTTATATCTTCTTGATTTTTCATCTTTTTCTTCTTCTTCCTCAGTCTAGATACTTTCAAAAACCTGAACATCCTATTATGTTCGGTAATGCATATGTGTGAACGCCATACTCAGTATATACGCTACCTTGTAACGTTTATGCGTGAGTTGGGTTTATGTATGGGTGTTACTCGAATCGATGATGCATGTTCTTGGTTCCAATACTTTGGTTTATTTTAGAAGTTGAAGATTGAAAGAATTATTGGTTTTAAAGTTAAATCTTCCGAATCCGAGACTCACGACGTAGTCGAAGGATTTGAGTACTCAAAACACTTTCATTGGAATTTCGAGAGCCTTGATTGATTGGATCAATTGATTCTGGGTTATCTTTTATATAGTTTAAATACACTTTTGATTAGATTTTGATAATTTAGGATAATTAGGGTTTTCAAACGTCCACATAAAATCATAAGATTTTCTCTTCTTTTTTTTTTTACGGAGCATCAATTAGGGTTTGGTTAGATTTGAGTGAGTGTTTGAGCATTTGCGATTGATTTGTGGATTATCTTCTCTGTGGGATCGACCTCGCACTTACGAGATACTATATTGTATCGCGACCAGTGCACTTGCGGTTAAAGCACCATAATCATTAGTGGCGATCAAGCACCGGTCACAAGGTAATTCGCAATATCCGCAAACCATGGTGGGGAAAATTTCTCCAAAGATTGCACATGCAAAATTTGCTCATCTGGGAATGTCGCACCCAAAATTTTCGCACTCGAGAAATACACACATAAGCGGAAAAAATACTGTATTCTCTCGTTAGAACTCATCCTCTTAGAAGAATGAGTGTGACTAGATTTGAATTGAAAATTGATTTGAATAAAAGGCTTTTGGAAAACAATTTGGAGTCGCCACCAAACTTAATTAAGGTAAGTTAGGTCACCTAAAAACTAAGCACAATCTGAAGATTACACTTAGGGTTTTTGAAAGCGATTTTGAAAATACTTCTTCGAGAGAGGGTTTTTAAGAAAACAGGTTGTTTGGCAATTTTTGAAAAATAGTTAAGCCCTTTTTTTTGAAAATAACTCCATTTTGGTCTTCCGAAAACAGTGATCCTAGGTTCGGAGGTTGGTTACGTGTAGGGAATACGCACTAAGCTATCACCCTACCCCGTCCTTGCGGTACCTACATGTCTATTCACCCTAGATTCACCTATGAGAGTTTTCAACTAACAAATGTTCAATCATATCCACTTTAGAAAAGAATTTTTGAAAAAAAATTAACATGGTGCATGATATGCAAGTGCAAGAAAAAGAGAGTTGAAAAATAAATTTGGAAATAGATTTGAAAATAAATTGATTTGATTTGAAAAGAGATTTGAAAATATAGATTTGATTTTGAAAAAAAGTTTTGGAGATTGGAAATAGAGATTTGAAAATAAAAATTTGGAATTAGAAGTTTAAAAAGAGATTATGGAATTAGAGATTGAAAAAGGTTATGGAATTGGAGATTTGAAAGAAGTTATGGAATTAGAGATTTGAAAAAAGTTATGACCACACCCATAAGGGTTGCCTACATATCCCTTTGGAGGAATCAAGTCAGTCATAGTTCGGACAAGAGTCCGATAGAAAGTAGAAGGTTTTGATTTGAAAAAGAGATGTTGATTTGAAAAAGGATTGGATGATCAGGAAATCAGGATTGAACTTAGACCTAGAATTGAACTTGAAAAAGGATTTGACCCCTTGGAAGAGAACTTGGACTTGTTTTGAAAAAAATTGAGGTTCAGGAAACCTAGACTTAGGAAATAAAGGATTTAGGAAAGACTTGAGGTTAAGAAAGACTTGAATTGAATATTGGACTTGGAAGATTAGGAAAGTTGGATTTAGGAAGGGTTCAAAATAGAAAAATTTCGATTTAGGAAAGTTTTGATTTAGGAAAGTTTTGGTTTAGGAAAGTTTTGAATTACGAAAGTTTTCATTTTAAAAAAGTATTGAAATTGGAAAGTCTTAAATTCGAAATGTTTGAAATAGGAAAGTTTTGAAAGTAAGAAAGTTTTGAGTTTAGAAAGTTTTAGATTTGGAAAGATTTGAAGTTTAGAGAAGTTTGGAATTTTAGAAGGATTCAAAGTTTGAGTTTCACAAATTCTTGAAATTAGGAAAGGTTTGAGTTTAAAAAAGATTTGAAGATTTGAATTTGGAACGTTGAAATTTGGAAAGGCATGGTGTTAGGAAATGGTTGGTTTAGGAAAGATTTGGGAGCTTAAAGTTTAAGGAAAGATTTACAAGTTTAGGTTTAGGAAACGTATGGTTTAGGAAGGAACAAGATTAGGAAGGAGTGGATTAGGAAAGATTGAGATTCTTATTTTTTAAAACAAGGGATTGGATTTTGTTTCTAAAAGAGGTGTTTTGATTTTGTTTCCAAAAACGGAGGATATGATCTAATTTCCTAAATGGAAGATTAGATTTGGTTTCTTAAAGAGAAAATTGGATTTGACATGAAATTTGAAAGGAAAGTTTTAGGGAAATCCTAGATTTGAAAGACTATAGTTTTGACTTAGAAAAGCGGTTTTGGAAACTTATGATTTAGATATAAAAGGGGAGATCTTGGGAACCTAAGTTTTAAGGCAATATTGAAAATCATGTTTTAGGAAAGAAAATTAGGGTTTCCTAATTGTTGGCTCTAGGGTTTAACTTGGACTCTAAGAAAAGAGATTTTTGGAAAGTGAGTTTTTGTTTAAGAGGAGATTTTTGAAAGGAAATCCTAGAGAGGAGTTTTTAAAAAGTGAATTTGGGAAGAGAGAGAGTTTTGGAAAAGGATTTTGGAAAGAATTCTTTGGGAAGGAGTTTTTTAAAAGAGAGAGGTTTTGGAAGGAGATCTTAAAAAGAGTTTTTGGAAAGCAGATTTTGAAAATAGCATTTTAGAAAGGGATTTTTGGAAAGAGTTTTTTTTAGGAAGGAATTTAAGGAGTGTTTTTAGAAAAAGAATTTTGAAGAGAGCTTTTTTGAAAAGGAGTTCAAAAAGGAGTTTTGAAAAATAGATTTTTAGAGGGAGTTTTTAGAAAGCAATTTTGAAAAGGATTTTTAAAAAGGAGATTGGAGAGAGTTTTTAGAAAGTATGTTAGAAAAGAGATTTCTAGAGGGAGAGATTTGAAAAGAGAGTTTTTAGAAAGTATATAAAATATCTCACTTTCCTAAAGCGATTCTAACCATACGAAGATTAGAACTACTTTAAGATAGTGGTTTTGAAAACAACGAGGATTTGAAAATATGGACCGTATTGGTCACTTTAAATGTAAAACTTTTCTAAAGCAACCCCAGCCGTGGAAAGGCTAGAACCACCTTAAGATTGTGGTTTTGAAAACAAATTTTGAAAAAGAAAATTTTGATGCAAGTTTTGAAAACAATTTTGAAAACGAATTTTGGAGAAATGCAAAATCATGATATGCACTATGCAAATTGGGGTCTTGAACATACAAGGTTAAAGGCTTCACCACATAATCAAGGGAGCCGAACCCACATGGACTCCGGTTAGACTAAAAGAAAGCTCCTGACACAGTGACCTCCAATAGCCTAATCCTACACAAACCGAAAAGTCTCTTGTTTCAAGCATGCAAGAAAAGAGAGGAAGAAGATGGGGGATTAAAATAGAAGAAAAGCCAATGAGTTCGGAGGGAGAAGAGAGAGGGGGGGGGGGGAGATGCGTAAACTTAAATAAAGGCCTACCTTGTATCTTCTTTATTTGCTTTGCTTTGCGCACTTCGTTTCTCTTACTTTGGTTCGGTCTTCGCTTCAATCTTCGTCTTGATTTTCGAAAACTTGTCTTGATCTTCGAGAGCTTCAGGTTGCAGCATTTTAAGTCTTCAATGGAGGTTTTGGAGACTAGTGTATGAGTGTACATAAAAGTGTATGAGTGTATAGGAGGCTAGGGTTTAGAGAACCTAAAGGAGACTAGGGTTTTGGGAGGCTACGAGCTCTGTGTATCGAAGAGTTGGTTTTAGACTGAGTTTACGAACCTCTTTCACATTGGAGGAGGCTCTGTATTTATAGAGAGAAGAATGACCTGGCGCCTGTTGCAGTGGCGCCAGGCCAAAAATCCTTCTGATGCCACTAACCACTTAGGAAAGTTTTTAAGTCGGCAAGTAACGTATCTTCAGAAGATTTGGGCGCCTGTACTAGTTACTACCATGCAATTTTTAGCCTGGCTTTACTAGGAGTGACTCTAAAAGGTCCAGGAATGATTTCAAGGGGCTGGGAATGACCTGGAAGGCCGAAAAGGAACATGAACCTTTAGAATAGAGTCCCGGAGGTAATGGACTTGAAAATGGATGACAAGATTTGTCAGAAGGGTTGACCAGGTCATGAGGGGCAAAACAGCCAACCGGGCCGGAAAGCTTCCAGAACGGACTCAGAATGTCCCGAAAAAAGACTCGAGATTTGGAAACATTATTTAGAATGTTCCCAAAGGTTACCGGTTTGATACCTAGAGCCGGTGTGATCGGAAAAGGCGACTGGCCTACTAGGGGCAAAACGATCATTTCGTACCGGGTTTACTAAAATTGACTCGGAATGATCCGGAAAGATAATGAAAGGCCAGGAATACTATAAAAAGCAATCTCGGGAGGTTTTCGGTTTGATACCCAGAGTCGGTATGGTTCTCGGGGCGTTCGGATGCTTATGAGCTAAATGGTCATCTTGACCGAAAAGTCTCGGAATTGGTCTGAAACAGACTAAAAGGCACCTAATCATGTTGGGTTGCCTTTAAGATAATCTTGGAAAGGCAGACTTATTGTTCTGAGGACTTAAGTATTTTCTCGAAAAACGTGTCAGAAATGGCCTTAGGGGTAGTTTGGTCATTTTCCATCACTAGTCAAAGTTTTGTGGCATAACCATACAACTGAGGAGGCCACATGGAAGCACTAGGAGGAGATGCGAGAAAAGTAACCTCATCTTTTTGTATGATCCAATCAGGTAAGTTTCAAGGATGAAACTTTATTTTAACGGGGGATAATGTAAGGGCCTAGATTAAATTTTTCCTATAATTCTACATCTTTTCATGCAACAGTTGTTTTTAGAATAAATGCATTTAACTATTATTTATTCGAATTAGGCACTATTTATTTAGTTAAATGGAGCAGCATTTGTTTTAGTTGTAGAGTTTAAGACCCATACTTTTTATTTCATGACATTCTCAATTTTCATGCATCAATAGTTTAATTTGATTATTATATGAGTCAGATGGATTTTAGTTGTTACTATGTTAATTTTAGAGATTTTAGCCGTACGATTGAAATAGCGATCTTTAGAGCTATTGATTTGAGAAGGTATTGTGTGTGTGCAAGTGTAGAGAGTTCGTGATATAACAAAAACTTATCCATGCCAAGTGTCTTAGATAATTTCTTATTGGCGATTAAAAAAGTGTGCATGTGAATTGGAGTGTAGAGGATTCATATTCAAAGTGTGAAGGGCAGTTACGTAAAACAGAGGTGGAGTTACGTCCTGTAATCACCAGGGTTTAGATATAGTTTGATAGGGTATCGTGCTTTAGAGTTAGAGAGTTAGAGAGAGAAGTTGCAGCAGCTATACATAGAGAAAGATTGAGAAGGCAAGCTGTGAGGGTTTCGTCAAAGCTTCTCTATTGGGTTTTCACAAACCGTAAGGTAAGTTCAACCTGTAATATGCATACATATATCTATATACATAGTTGTATTCAGATTTTGAGTGACTGGGTGACTAAACTTGTAGAAAATTTTAGTGGCAATAGGTTTTGTCTCAAGGATGGAATAAAAGAGATGGTGGCTAGGTTGATTGCAGATAATGTTCTCTGTTTTAGTTAAATAAAATTGGGTAGAAGATTTGATGATGATTATTAGTGCGACATGGCTGGTTGTTATTTGTTAAGAGTATATGAGGGCATATTTTCTATTTGTGTACCTATGCTGTTGGAAAGATTGAGCAAATTTAAATTTGTTAATAAATATTTTTTTTACCCATCAAACCAGCTATAATGGATAGTCGGCAAGTTACTGGAGTTCATGAAAAAGAGAAGAATAAAAGAATGGAGAAAGTAGATATAAAGAAATAGAAACAGAGACTTTCAAGTTTTGTGAATTGTCAAGAAGATGGCTCGGGTAATTATCATGTGTGCGTGAGTGCTTTAAGTGATGCACATTAGACCAATTATGGTGTTCTTGGAGCATTTTTTTTCCATCATTGTAGGATTGTTTAGGCACAAGTATTCAGATTTGCATTACTTTGAGATTTCATTTATCTTTAAGTAATATTTTATATTAATTATCTCAGGTTGATCACATTTTGCTCGTTGCATTGATAATTTATTTTCTTGATAAGAATTAGAGGTGAGTGGTTTGGCTTTGCTTATTATCTTTCTAAAATCATGTCTTACCATAACAATATTATTTTAATACTTTTTTTTTTTTTTTATCTATTAGCCTATTTGCTCAAAAGCATGTTTTACAGGAAAAGTTAAGTTATACTATTTTATTAATGATAAATTATTTATATTCCATATTGGTGTTTGTTAGTGAGAATTGGTATTAGAATTTGTTTGATTATTGGCTTTGGAAAGTCCAGGGAAAAAGTCTACTTTGCGGGTGCCTCTAACAACTAGAGAACAGGCCTAAGGAAGGTGACTCTAATTTCTTAACGGTAAGGAACAGACCCGGTACATTTGAATGATTTTCACCGAATCAACTTAGGGGAAAAGTCCCTATTTGCCACACCATTGTGACCCTATGTTCAATGTTAGATCTAACTAGCTTATAGAATATCTTGAGATTTTATTTGTGGCTATTATTATTTGGTTGACTGGTTTATTCTTGGATACTCTCACCATGTGAATATTTATTTATTATTTTTGGTTAATTGGTATTATTTTGGGAACTTGGAATTTGGTTATTTGATTCATTATTTGGAATTGGCTATTTCTAGTCTTGGAACATAAAATTTCTTGGACAAATTGGGTTTTTTGATACATTGACTTATATATTTGAAACTGTTTTATATCTTAATTTATTATTTGTTTACAAAGTTTATGTTGAGCCTGGATTTCATAATGTTATTTATTACACATTACATTATCATTTATTGAGTTGTGAGTTGACATTTTCTTATCAAACATTGTTAGGTGTGCGTGAATAATAGTAGTCGTGAACTCATAATTGGAACAGTCTGGTTTGATTAGGACCACAGGTGCTCCCCTATTCAATGATCAGATTCGCTGAGCAAATTAGGTCCTAGTTGTTCATTTTTATTAGAAATAAGAAAGAAGCAGAAGAAATAGTTAAAAAAAATTAGATTTTAAGTAATTTTGTATTTTAAAATTTATTTTTATTTATTTATTTATAATTTTAAATATTTTATGACATAATTATAACATCACAATTCAATTTCGATTGACTCAACGATTAAATTAGTAACATGTGATTCGGTGTATTTTTTAGTTTACTGAACAATTCGATTTTAAAGACATTGGGTGTGACAGTTTTGATAAGATATTCTTTGAAAAAACCAAGACCACGTCAGTCATTGTCGGATAAATTGACAATTGAACTACTTTACAGAAATATCTTATCTAACACTAGCAAGTGAAAAAGATAGCATAGAAAATCTTAGGAAAATACTATTCTCTCAAACATAGTTATACCAAAAAAAAATCTCAGCATGATAATGTAACAGTAAGACTTGTTATACCTAAAAGTCATCGTAGTATTTTATTTTAAATTAAAAAACTTACATTCACTCACATAATTTTATGTATAGCATTATCCAAAAGCTTAAATTCAATGGGCATGTTATGAAGTTTTGGGATAATAATCATTCCTAATGGTGAGCCGTTTACAGTTGGATGTCAATTTGTCTTTGATGTGAAACGATGAGAAACTAAAGTCCGTTTGGTAACGCTATTAGTTTTTATTTTTTATTGTATCTTTATTGTAGTCTGGTGATGGGTATTTATAAGTTATCATTGTGCTAATAGTACTAGATTAATATTTTGGTAAGAAAGAATACACTTATTTTAATGTTTTTAGTTTATTTTTTTTGAATTTTGTAAGAAACTCAAAAAAAAATTTAAACAAATGTTGTTTTTTGTTTTTTTTATAAATAAAAAAAATAAAAACAATAAATGTTTACCAAACGAGGCCAACTTTAAAGTAATTTGTAGCGGTGATGAAAAGCAGTAGACAAAAGAACAAATACCTTTTGGTATTTCATAGCCAAGTGAAAAGCAGTTTCTTGGAAGGTGGTTTGGTAAAATGTTGACTGACCCCTTAAGACTGCGGTGAAATGGATCAATTGCGCCAGACCAATATTATGGTTAACCAACGAGCCACGCATTGACTGGAACAGGGTTTGGTGAATGGTGGATTAGATGAAATCAATATTCCAACAATTGGGAACTTATTGCAGTGTTTTGATCATGAGAATATTCAATGAAAAGAAGGGTTTCCTCTTCGCGTTACTTAGCCATTGTTGATTTCTTTGCTTATTAAGTTTGTATGGTTTTTCTATACAAAAATAATAAACTTTAACTCCTCTAATAGCATATATTAAAGCCAATTGGACATTGATATTGGAAACACAACCTGCTCGAGACATTAGTGCTGTTGCATCGGCCCCTGAATTAGGCCAATCAAGCAGCTCATATAAGGATCCGTCTTTTTCTTGTTCTGGTGAACCCATTCTAACCTGATGGAAACAAGACTTGAGTTGCTCTACAGTCTAAGAGTTTAGTTCAATTTACAATCACAGCATGCAACAAAAGCACTGTAAGCACACCAGGTGACTACCTTCAGCACTCACCGCGGGGATATGCTAGAAATAGTGACCTGATTTACAGAAGGATCTGGGATAAAAGACGGATCGATATGAACAACTCTGCCAACAGAAATTGCTGGTTGTCTTGGTTCAGGAAGTGTTACTGATTCACTTCCCAGCAGAACTACCACAGATGACATATTGGGTCTATCCGCGGGATCTTCTTGGACACACAAAAGGCCAATATGAATGCATCTTACAACTTCTGCCACGGGGCATGATCCGGTCAACATTGGATCCAAAAATTCCAATTCTTTCCCTTCATTCCACAGGCGCCATGCCTGTAAATTGAGAGGACAAAAAAAAAAAAATCAGTTGTCACATTCTACATATTTGAGTAAGGTAATTCAAGAGAGGATGTGTGTGAAAAAACATACATAAGCAAGGAGAGTTTGAGCATGTTCTGTAAGGTAAAAGCCATTATTTCTTTTCCCACTAATGATCTCAAGCATGATCACTCCAAAGCTGAAGACATCGGATTTCACAGAGAATAGTCCCTCCATTGCATACTCTGGAGCCATATATCCACTGTATCAAATATTATTGTTACTCTGGTTTCATTTCAATCAAAATATGTAGCTTCATTGAAAGATAAAGGGAGAGTGAACTTACTATGTTCCTACAACTCTTCTGGTGTTAGCTGTGTTTTGGTTTTCACCAAAAATCCTCGCCATGCCAAAGTCTGATATCTTAGCCACCATCTCTTGATCCAGTAGAACATTACTAGGCTTTAGATCCCTGTGTATGATCCTAAGCCTCGAGTCTTCAAGAAGATAAAGAAGTCCTCGAGCAATCCCATTAATGATATTAAGTCGTATATCCCAATTAAGTTCTGCACGCTTCTCTGAATCTGAAATTGAAAATAAAATTAAAGGAGCATGATGTTGTGTTTTCTTTATTTGCTTAGCTATCTCTGGATGAAAGAAAAAAAAAATCAAACCAAATATGAAGATATCAAGGCTTTTGTTGGGCATGTATTCATATATGAGCAGCTTTTCTTCTCCCTCTATGCCGCAACCAACAAGTCTCACAAGATTTCTATGTTGAAGTTTTGCAATCAGTATGACCTCATTCTTGAACTCCTCCAATCCCTGCCAAGACTTCCTCGACAGTCTTTTAACCGCCATTTCCTTGCCATCGGATAGGACGCCCTGAAGAAATTCCGGTTGAATATTTACCAATCAAAAAGAATAAAGTCCTCTGAAGCAGTGTCTAACTCAGATTTAACTGGAAAGAAGGTTTTACCTTGTAAACTGTGCCAAACCCTCCTTGTCCGAGCTTGTTTGAATCGGAAAAGTTGTCTGTAGCTGCCTTTATAGTAGCCAACTCCATGAAAGGCAGTTCCGGAGAACTCACTAAATCAACTTCTTGATTAATTGCAACACTAATTGGGCTTGCCAACGCTTGTAACATTGCATTTTGGTTTTTTTCCTCATCTGCAAGGCAGGACACTTTCAGTTAATGGTTCCTGTTACATGTATATGGATCATTTTGCTAAATATACCTTTTTGTGTTCCTTTGGCTCTTTGACGGCGAATAACATAGCAGCCAGCAAGACCAGCAAGCAAAAATGTTGTTGCACAGGCAGCTGGCAAAGCTACCCAAATCTTATTTCTGGCACCTGCTGTTTTAGGCAAAAACCTCATTTTTGAGATACACTTGAGCAATATGGTATTCTTGTTTTCTTCTGAAATACAAGGCAACAAGAATTAGCATAGACAAAGTAGCTAATTGAGATTCAATTTTCTTACCAGTTGGTTCATTGTAAAAGCGGTATAGCTCAAACCTCATGTTGCAGTTTCTACTAAAAACTGTCCCACCTTGACGAAAACCGCAGCATGCATCAATGTCTCCAAAGGCAGAATTCAAGCAACCTCTACAGTCACTTCCAGAGATGTCTCTAGTACACTGCACAAGCCCATAAACCATTTCATTACTTGAAAATTTTGTATTTCCGGTGGCAAACATGAGCTTAGAAGGATCGAATGCAGCTTCATCTGTGAGTTTATCCATGAAAGGCTTCAATCCATTAATAAATTGAATTGGATCTGATATATTTTTCTCCTCATAATTCGAGTCAGGATACTTTCCAGTGTAAACCATCGAGGAGAAGAACATCCGGTATGAGTATTGAACTTGACAAAATTCATGCCATATAATTGCATTTTCGCTCTGGCAGGCCATCATGATCTGCTGGCTTACGTTCTTAATGCAATCTTGACAAACTTTAGGGTTGACATCCCCTCTACAAAGCGCCTGACCGTAAACTTGATTGGTACTGTTTCCAATTGAAGTGTTATAGAAACCTTCGTTTAGAGGAGCATTCGAAGATAGGGAATCAAGAAGGTGCTTGAGGTTGTTCCCAAATGGGCTATTGGGTGTATAATTAGGGGGACTATCACAAAATGTGAAGTTAGGATTTGCACCAACAGAGGTAGAGAGCATGATCAAGGACAATATTAAGAAAAACATAGGTAAAAATGCATCTTTGGCAATTTTCCTAATATGAGAGCACATTTTTCACAGCTTTACCCAAAAAGCAACAAAGAAAGGACTCGTAGAAATCGAACAACAAGATGAGAAGATATGCTCAACATTCTGATTGAGTATAAGGTCCATCAACAAGTTTTTAATCAGCGAAACTAGTGATTTTTCTCAGAACTGCGTACGGGTGACTTGACTCAACGCTCAAGGGCAAGGGGGACAATGTATTACTATTTTAATTGAGGTGGTTACTGGAAATAAAAAAACTATATGCCAATAATTGATTTAGAACTTTCAAAAATCATTGTCTCGTGTTAGACGTTTTTAAATAAAAACAAATGGTCAAATGAATCCATAAAGACATTGAATAACAAGCACTTCCTAGAAATGCACACATAATTTCAGATGATGCTCCAAGTTTAGCTTAAATGGATTTTAATACAAAGTACACGGTATTTATATAAGTGCATTGTACCCCGTAGTTTTTAGGATACTAACCCAGTAAAAATTGGCTCATTGATTTGCTATTTCGGTTGACTATTTTTATACAAGTCTCATCCATAATAGTTATAGCTAGAATTTAAATTATTACTGGAACCTCAGAATCAAAATGTATCAGTTATCTAGGCTGATTATAGAAAAAAAAAATATAGAAAAATTACATCAACAAAATATTAAAAAAATGGCTTTCTTGTATGACTATTCTAACCACGGAGAAGGCATCAGCAATTCAGCATTTTTTATAACCTGCAAAAGAGTGGGTGGCAATGTGACAAACTTAATGTAAAATAGTAAAAGACAGTTTGCTAATGTCATCCATTGTCTGTTACTCTTATTATATTAACCATTGACATTGTATTCCCCATCTTGTTTTAAACAATTCATTGACGTAAAAATGAAATGCATTAGATACTTTAAGGTTGTCATTTCCCAAGGTACAGATTGGCTATCAATAAATAAATTCTAACCAGTGTGGACTTGTGGAATTGCCTGTGATATTATATGACCATCATCATAAGAAGGCTTCTTAGTCAGATATCCCAGAGGCTAGAGCTAGAAGAAGTCTTGAACCAATTCTGTCAGTATATGTAGAAACTACAAAAAAAAAAAAAAAAGAAAAAAAAATCCACTTTTGGCGACAGCTGAAAACGTCTCCAAAACTGTATTTTCCATGAAAACTCTAAAAGGATTAACAACGGTAGGGCGACTGCAAAGGGGGTGTTACTTTAGGTCCACGAATTACTTTTGGGCCAGAAATCAACATACGTTCACACACTAATAAATTAAAGAAGAAATTTCACTATGTATATAGAGAGGAAAAACAGAAGAAGAGGAGATTCGGAACTCTCTCGACTACAACTCTCACAAAAAAAAAAAAAAAACCTCTCATTTTGTTGCTTTTGCTTGAGTTGGGATGATTATCTTCCTCACCTCAACCCTCTATTTATAGGGGAGGGGGAGCACCGATTGTCCAGGTTGGCAGCCACCAACCTTGACAAATGATGGTCGGCGACGCACATGGACAGCTGGTCTTCTTCAACTCTGGTAGGTGAGTTGTGGTTGGCCGCCGGCCATCTCGAAGGCCCGGCGGTTGGAGCCTTCTCGATTCTTCAACTAGGTATGAACCCAATAATTCTTCCCCTTCATACCCATTGGAGGAGAATGCAATCAGACCTCCTTCAGTTAGCGTCCATGCCGGCTATGTCTCTACATAGCTCTAGCTTCTCACGAGTAATCACCTTTGTTAACACATTTGCTGGATTCTCTTTTGTGTGAATCTTCTCAAGCTTCAACAGCTGTTGATTCATCACCTCACATATCCAATGATAGCGAATGTCAATATGCTTGGTGCGGGAATGGTATATTGAATTTTTGCTAAAATCTAGAGCACTTTGATTGTCACAATGCACCTTGTATTCCTTTTGCTTGACTCCTAGCTCTTGGAGAAACCGCTTTACCCATAACATTTCTTTCCCAGCTTCCGCTGCAGCGATATATTCTGCCTCCGTTGTAGATAAAGCCACACACTTCTGCAGTTTGGTCTGCCATGATACAGCTCCCTCTACGAAGGTGTAGAGGAATCCTGATGTAGATTTCCTACCATCAAGATTACCAGCCATATCTGAATCTGTATATCATTCCAAGGCTGGTTCAGCTCCCCCAAAACATAAGCATAACTTTGATGTACCCTTTAGGTACCTGAGAATCCATTTGATTACTTCCCAATACTCTTTTCCTGGGTTAGAGAGAAATTTGCTCACAACACCTACAACGTGAGCAATATCTGACCTTGTACACACCATTGCATACATCAGCCTGCCTACCGCTGAAGAGTAGGGTACTGTTGTCATTTCTTCCATGTCAGTCTTCGAGGAGGGGCACGAACTCTTGCTCAGCTTGAAGTGATTAGCCAGTGGAGTATTGACTGGCTTGGCATTTTCCATGTTGAACCTTCTGATAACCCGTTCAACGTAATTTTCTTGTGATAGCCACAACTTCTTAGCTTTCCTATCACGAACATGCACAAAATTTGTTGAGCAGGGCCTAAGCCCTTCATATCAAAGGATTGAGATAACTCTTTTTTCAGCTTGCTAATCTTGGCAGCATCCTGTCCAATGATCAGCATGTCATCCACATAAAGAAGGAGTGTCACAAAGCTACCATCCGAGAATCTCTAAATGTACACGCATTGGTCTGCAGCAGTCCTCTTGTACCCATGATCCACCATGAATGAGTCAAACTTCTTGTACCATTGTCTCGCTGCTTGCTTCAGGCTGTAGAGACTTTTTTTTAACTTGCATACTAAGTGTTTTTTCCCGGGAGCTTCAAAACCTTTTGGTTGTTCCATGTAGATCTCTTCCTTTAGATCTTCGTGGAGAAAAGCTGTCTTGACATCCATCTGTTCAAGCTCTAAGTTTAGGCTGGCTACCAATCCGAGTATAACTCGAATTGAGGTCATCTTCACTACCGGTGAGAAAATCTCTTCAAAGTCAATTCTTTTCTTCTGTTGAAATCCTTTGACGACCAATCGAGCCTTGTGCCTGACTAGCTTTCCACTATCATCTTTCTTCAGCTTGAATACCCACTTGTTTCTCAAGGCTTTTCTACCTTTGGGAAGCCTTACTAGATCATAGGTCTGATTCATGTGCAAGGAACTCATCTCTTCTTGCATGGCTTGCCTTTGTCTGGATGGGTCTGTGCTTCCTTGAAGTTCTCTGGCTCCCCTTCATCAGTGAGCATAATGTAGTCTGATTCCGGATATTTGGTTGACGGAATCAAAACACGACCTCTTGTAGATCTCCTTGGCTAAGGCTCTTCAATCTGAGGAGGTACCTCACCAACTGGTTGTGAAAGTTCTTCTTTTTCTGGTGGAGGGGGTTGTTGCTCCCCCTGCTCAACACCCTCTTCTTCTTCTTCATCATCTTCTGGAATTACCTCATGCATTCCAGTATTTGTGGTGAGCTAGACTGGTGTTGGATCTAGAGTTATCTCAGGAGCATAGGAACTGGAACCACTGAACTTAGTTGGTTCCTCATAAAATTGGTTCTCTTGGAACACAACATCCCTACTTCTGATAACATTCTTTGTTGCTGGATCCCATAGCCTGGATCTATACTCTTCATCTCCATAACCAATGAAGATGCATGGAATAGATTTCATGTCGAGCTTCTGTCTCTGCTCTTTGGATACGTGTGCAAAAGCCTTGCACCCAAACACTCTCAGGTGAGAGTAGGAGACATCCTTCTTGCCAGTCCACACTATCTCCAGAACTTCAAATTTCAACGGCATTGATGGTGATCTGTTGATTAGGTAGCAGGCAGCACAAACAGCTTCACCCCAGATTGGCTTTCGCAGATCAGCCATATTGAGCATACACCGGGTTCTTTCCGCAATGGTCCGGTTCATCCTTTCAGTTATTCCATTGTGCTGTGGGGTGCGTGAGACCGTATTCTCGTGGCGGATACCACGTTCTAAGCAGTGTGCCTTGAACTCCTTGGATGTGTACTTGCCTCCATTGTCTGTCCGGAGGCACTTCAACTTCTTGCCAATCTCCCTTTCCACCATAGCGTGGAAGATCTTGAAGTTCTCGAGTACCTGATCCTTGGTCTTCAGAAAATACACCCACACCTTCTGTGAAGCATCATCTATGAAGGTAACAAAATACCGCCCAATGACTCCTCTTCAATGGGACCACAAACGTTAGAGTGTACCAGACTCAATAACTCTGATCTTCTTCGTGTGGAAGAATTGAACGAGACTCGATGTTGCTTGCCAAACAGGCAATGCTCACAGGGATTCAGTACAATCTCCTTGTTTACTGGAATGACAGTCTTCTTTACTAGTGTGAACAACCCTTTCTCTCCCATGTGACTGAGCCTCTTGTGCCACAAATTTGGTGACGTCTCGTCTTCAACTGCATTAAGGCTGTTTGAACAAACTTTCACATGGGTTCTATACAGCGTGCCGCAAATATGCCCCCGGGCGACAACCAGGGCACCTTTTGACAGCTTCCAAGTGCCATTGCTAAAGCGGTTGTCATAACCCTGTTGATCAAGGGCTATCCCAGAAATAAGATTGAGCCGGAGGTCAGGCACGTGTCTGACATCCTTCAACACCATCATGCAGCCATTGTTCGTCTGGATTCGAACATCACCAATTTCCACAATCTTTGATGAACTGGTGTTCCCTATTCTCATAGTACTAAAGTCTCTAGCTTTGTAAGTCGTGAAGAACTCACTATGGGGAGTGGCGTGGTAGGAGGCTGCTGTGTCTACTACCCATTCAGAATCTTAGCTAGCAACGTGGAGACACGTCTCTTCTTCCACGGAGAGTATTGGGACATCTCCCTTAATGGTGACTAGGGTGTCACCATCTTCTTTGTTGTGTTGGTGATTGCTTTGACCTTGCTCCCTTTTTAATTTTCGGCAGTCCTTCTTCATAAGACCTTCAATGCCACAATGATAACAGGTGAACTTGCCATGTCCGTTATTAGATCTGCCAAGATCCTATGACCTTCCTCTGCTTCTGCTTCTGCCTCAGCCTCAACCTCTTCTTCTGCCTCTATTATCTTCTTAAGGCCTCCCCCTGCTTTCTGTAGCGAGGGCATATGATTGCTCCATGCCAGCTTCCTTCCGTCTGGCTTCTTCATTGAATAAGACATTCTTGACCATCGCCATGGTGAGTTTGCCATTTGGAGCTGAATTGTTGAGAGACACCACCAATGTCTCCCAATTGTCTAGTAGAGAACTAAGAAGCAAGGGGGCTTGCTCTTCATCGTCTCGCGGTAGGTCCATGGCGGCAAGCTAGTTTACATAGTTCTGGAATTGACTGGTGTCCTCAGCTATTGAAGTACCGCTCGTTAACTTCAAGTTGACAAAGCTCTTTATCAAGAAAGCTTTGTTTCAAGCGGTTTTTGCTTGAAACATATTCTCTAGCTTTGTCCAGTGGGTGTATACATCTGTCTCCTGAGCAACATAGTGGAATACACTATGGTCGATCCATTGTCTGATCAGATCGATAGTTTTCTTGTTATTCCTTCTCTACTCGGCTTCCGTTGTGTTCGTCGGTTTTACCCCCATGTCATCCAAGGGATCAAATGAATCTCGACAGTTTAAATAATCCTCCATTCGAGGCTGCCAAATGGCATAGTTCGAAGAGGTGAGCATAATCATAGCTCCTGAGGTTGATGTTGATGGCTCCTCCATGAATCTACTCTTCAATTGACTTGTACAGCACTATAGAAGTAGAATTTGCCAAAACAGAGTACACTGTTGCGTCTGGAACGGTAAAAAACCTCAAGAAGGGCTTAACTAAAAATTTTAATTTGTTTAGGGGTTAAACTATAATTTTTAAAAAGTTCTAGGGCCGAACTGTAATTTTCAAACATTTTTGAGGCCAAACTGTAATTTTAAAAAACTTCTCTAGTCAAATTGTAATTTTCAGAAGTATCGATGACATGGTAGCTTCTGATGACGTGGCAGCTGACTGGGCGATAATGTGGCGACTGGTTGGGCTAATGACGTGGCGTTGACTGGGCTGATGCCGTGGCGTTGACTTAGTCAACGACGACGTCAGCGATGACGTCAGCTTGGAAAAAAATAGCAAAAAAATTACTCCGCTGACTCTAACCTTGCTCTGATACCACTTTTTGGGTCAGAAATCAATACACGCTCACACACCAATAAATTGAGGAAGAAATTTCACTATGTATATAGAGAGAAAAAACAGAGGAGGAGATTCGGAACTCTCTCTCGACTACAACTCTCACAAAAAAAAAAACCTCTCCTTTTGTTGCTTTTACTTGAGCTGGGATGATTATCTTCCTCACCTCAACGCTTTATTTATAAGGGAAGAAAAATACTGATTGTCAAGGTTGACAACCACCAACCTTCATAAACGGTGATTGGCGATGCACATAAACAACTGATTTTCGTCAACTTTGATAGGTGAATTGTGATTGGCCGCCGGCCTTCTGAAAGACTCGGCGGCTGGAGCCTTCTCGATTCTGTAACTGGATAAGAATCCAGCAATTACTCGAGGACAAGATAGAGATAAATCTATTTTGTCTCTGCTTGATGGAAAGCTACAACAAGAGACTTCTCTCAGAGTCCCCATCATAAAGTCAAATACAACGAGTCAATAACTACTAGTTTACAGGCCATTGACCAGTTGGTTTTCTGAGTAAAACCACGTGCATAGCTTTTTGCCGTGTTGTCTGCCCTCCCTAATTAATCTAGTCAATTGTTCAGTCACATTAATAGTTTGTCTGAATTTTAATATAGGCTAGCTTATCTGCATCAAAACAGTAGTAGCAATACTGAATGCTACAAGGAGAGCCATTGCTCTTCAGGGCTGCGTGAGATTTAGAAAATGTGATTGGGCAATTTGGAAATCAATGGGTTTGAGTATTGACAAAATTAGAACCATATAAGCATGACGATAAAACAATCGAGAATTTTTCTTAGGAGATTCAAGATAGAAATTGGAATAGGTTATGTTCATGAAAGGGCTTCTCTAAAAAGACAGAATGACAATTAACACACTACCTTACAATTGAGTATAATATTCTAATAGTCTCTCTCTCTCTCTCTCTCTCTCTCTCTCATTAACACACTACCTGCACTTTACAAGCAAATTACAATTGAGTACAATATTCTAACAGTCTCTCTCTCTCTCTCTCTCTCTTCATCTTTAATTGACAGGTAAAATTTCTAACACTGTCCATCAAGGTACATACACTGAGGAATGATTGAAGTATTAACACATTCAATCCATTAATCAGCAGCTCTCTCACCGAGGCGCAATACTAGAAACTGTTAATTCATTAACAGAACAATCATTTTCATTTGGTCCATAGTGATCTGTAAATCTGCCCACAGAGAAGGCAGGCCGCTCAGGTTGGCTAAGAGTTACAGCTTCACTTTTCAGCATAACTACAACTGATGACATGGTAGGTCTGTCATATGCATCTTCTTGAACACACAATAAACCAATATGCATGTATCTTACGAATTCATCAAGGTCACTAGAGTCCATCAATAATGGATCAATCAATTCCAACCCTTTTCCTGCATTCCATAATTGCCATGCCTGCAACATCATTGGGTCAGATATAACTATTCAAGCAAAACTTGCAACAAGACTATAATTTTGAGAAGCCTTTTTTTTTTTTTAACTTACTCAAGCTGAATAAACTTACATAGGCTAAAAGGCTTGGGCCGCGCTTGGAGAGATGGAAACCAACATTCCTCCTCCCAGTTATGATCTCAAGCAAAAGGACACCAAAGCTGAAAACATCAGACTTGATGGAATATAGTCCTTCCATAGCGAACTCTGGAGCCATGTAACCACTGTCCAGGAAAAGAAATGGTGCAAAAGAAGTTTAATACAGGAAGCAACAAATGTCATAACCCAGTAAACAAATGAGGTTAGTTTTCAGAAAAAAGTAATTGAAAATTAAACAGTAAACTCACTATGTTCCGACAATCTTAGCAGTGTTAGCTTCACCATCACTTCCTCCAAAGATCCGTGCCATTCCAAAGTCTGAGATCTTTGGGTTCATTTCACTGTCCAGTAACACATTGCTTGCTTTTAGGTCCCTGTGAATGATTCTAAGCCGAGAATCCTCATGAAGATATAGCATTCCTCTTGCAATTCCATTAATGATATTTAAACGGCTGCTCCAATTCAGTTGTGCACGCTTCCTAGGATCTAACCATACAAAAGTCCAAAAGAAATTTACAGATTAGAACAATAATCTTCAGATTGAGTTGAGTGAAACTATATATATATTTAAATGTCAAATTTGTATTAAAAAAATTGAAAATAGACTGAAGTTAGAAACTGCATAAAAGTTATACGAACCAAAGAGGAAGACATCAAGGCTGCTATTGGGCATGTATTCATAGATGAGTAGCTTTTCCTCTCCATCTACGCAAAAGCCTAAAAGCCTGACAAGATTTTTGTGCTGAAGTTTCAATATTAATAAAACTTCATTGGTGAATTCATCTGAACCTTGCTCAGAAACACTTGAGAGCCTCTTCACAGCAACTGCCTTCCCATCAGGTAATTGACCCTGGAAATACAATAGAGTTTTTTCTTTTAAAAAAAAAATTTATGAAAAAGTATCAAGCCATTGAAACTAGTAACTAAAAAGCTTACTTAGCATTTTCAATTTTTTTTTTTTTTTTTGCCTGAGAAATGTTATCACCTTATAAACAGGACCAAAACCACCTTCTCCAAGCTTATTTGAATCAGAGAAGTTATCTGTAGCTGCATTTAGTGTCACCAAATCAATAAACGGAAACTTCTGAGAATTCAAGTTGTCCCTTGCTTGCAAATTCTGATAATGGACATCGATGTTATAGGGATCACCAATATCATGCAATTGAACTTCTTGACCAGAAACTTGCCTTTCCCCTGAAATTGAAAAAATTTAAAAATAAGACAGTTTTTAGATTCACAAAGGAGAAGATATAAGTGAGAGAGAACGAAAAAAAAATTCTATTAGCTAGCATAATTACTTGTCTTACTTTGATTCCTTACAGCATGACAGTAGATACAGAAACCCACAAGTGCTGCCACTAGAATTGTGGATCCAACAGCCAGGGCAACAATCATCCACTTGTTCCTTTGGCCACTTGCTTTTGAAAACAAAGAAAAAGAAAATATTAAATCTGCATCTTACCTTTTTTTTCTCTGAAAAACTCAATTCATAAATACTTACTTGCAAATGTACTCTGAATCTGAGTTGAATTAGGCCCAGTTGCGCCTTCGTAAAAAGCATAGAACTCATACCTCAAGTAGCAACTACGACTAAGAAGTCTTGCGCCTCGAGATGCATAGCAGGAACTTGAAGTGTTTTCTATTGCTGTCTCAAGGCATTTATTACACTCATCTGGAGACAAGTCTGTAGTGCACTGCACAAGAGCGTATATTGTTTCAGTGTCCGTGAAGGTTACTGCTCTAGTAGCATACATACCAGCTGAAGGATCGAACGCAGCTAGCTTGGTAATGTTATGCAATATTTCATTCACGACAGAGCTAAACCGATCTGGTTCTGAAACATTTTGAGTGTTATCTTTCCAAATGTTTCCCGTGACGTCCAAGTGGCCAACGAAGGATTCGTTGGAGTAGCGTAATTGGCACTTTTCCTCCCAAACAACAGCTTCGTTTCTATTTTGACAAAGCCTTTGGATGTCTTGTGATGCTGTCATTATGCAGTTCTCACATTCATTTTTTGCTATGTATTTATAGCAGAGAAAGAGACCATAGAGTCTGTCTGGTTCATTTCCCACAGTGGTATTGTAGAAGTTGGATACAGAAGCATTTGAGGACAAAGAAAGAAGAAGATTGTTGAGATTATACTGAAACGGAGTATTATCTGCAGAAATCGTTGTGTTTGAACAGATTTCATAGGGAGGGTCGGCCTGAACAAAATCACGAAGGAGAGAAAAGAAAGAATAAAGCAAAAGCAATTGGATGGTTTTTGGAGAAGGAAACATGATTCGCCTTCTTGAGAGCAATGTGGTATGAAGACAATCAATATATGCAAGTGTAGGCTTATTGAAGAAACTAGGTGCTTGGGCTTGACTACGGGAATCTATACAAACAAATAATGCAGTCATGAAGATTTAACTAAATACAATTGATCAGTTATAGGACTTTTCCTGGAAAAAGGTTTAGGCCAATACCGGACCAGTCATTGTTTGTGAAGTGACATTTGAACTGCTTTATTCAATAATCATGTCATAAATGAAGAAGAATGGATGCAAATCTTATAGTATACAAGTGTAGGCTTACGGAAGAAACTATGTGCTTAGGCTTGATTATAACGATCTATACAAACAAATAATGCAGTCATGAAGAATTAACTAAATACAATTGGTCAGTTATAGGACTTTTCCTGGAAAAATGTTTAGTCCAATACCAGACCAGTTGTTGTTTGTGAAGTGCCATTTGAACTGCTTTATTCAACAATCATATGTCAGAAATGAAGAAGAATGGATGAAAAACTTACAAAATTCAATAGCCAGGAGTCCCTGGTCCAGCAGCTTAGTCAATCTTTATTTTGTCATTTTTTATTTGGGAAGAAGATAAGAAACTGACTGTTCAATATTTTGTGGTGGTGATGAAATGTTGTAATTCACCCAACAAAAACCCTTTGTTAAGTTCATTGTCAGTTGATATGCATTTTCTTGGAAGGTGGTGTTGATTGAAATGTTGATTAAGCCCTAACAACGGTTGCTCCTCAAGAAAAACCTAGAGGGTGCTCTATGGAGTATCCGTTTAAATACTTTATTGCTACAAGAAAAAAAGCTTACCACAATAGCATATTTCTAGGTGTTTACTAAGTATTATTTGTAGAAGAAGGATTATTGTCTGGGTTGTTTTCTTCTTCGTTTTTTTTTTAGCAGTTTTTGTTATTCCATCTTCAATCTGCCAATTTTTTCTTTTGTTTTGACTTTGAATAGTCTTAGAGTAGCACATCACTTATAATCCAAGAGAATTTAACACTTCCCTAGACAACCAGTAAAATGAATCATTGACCTATTAGTACCATGTGCAATTGCTTGGCCATGCGTTGACTGGAAGTCTAGAACCGGGTTAGGTTAGTGACGCTGCTGATATGATATATGTAATCATAATTTAGAAAAGTCAATGCATACATACTTCAAACAATTATGAAATACATGATGCTCCTTGGTAGGGGTGGCCAAGGGCCGAAACCTGATAAAGTTTGAAAATTTTTTTAGGTTAGATTAATTTAATATACGGACTTAAAAATTAATTTTAAAATTTAATCTGATCTGAAATATATATAAAATAATATATTATAAATATATATATAATTAAATTTTATGTCATTCAATATCATTTTTTATTGGGGAAGAAGACGGGAAACTGACTGTCCAATATTTTGTAGTAGTGATGAAATGTTACAAGTCACCCAGCAAAGATCCTTTGTTAAGTTCTTTGTCAGTTGTTATGCATTTTCTTAGAAGGTGGTGTTGATTGAAATGTTGATTAAGCCCTAACCAAAATTGCTCCTCAAGAAAAACCTAGTTGGTGCTCTATGGAGACTCCAGTTTGAAAAAACCTAGCCTTTTTGTCCATGTTTTGTCTAAAAGACTAATTACTACTATATTAGGTTAAGGTGCATTGTCTATAAGCAATATTGTACAATCCAAGATAGAAAAGAGAACAAATCAGCTAACCAAGAACACACACGCTTCTTGCCGTGAAAACTCTAAATGGAAGAAAAACCATGTATTTCTTTTACCAGATAAAGATCATGCATTATAACTTGTAGTTCAGACGGTTACAAAACTCTTTACAATCAAAACTTATCAATTCCTTGATCTAATAATTGTATGGATCTTGCTCGGATCTATGATTCACCATTACCGTACTTAACCACCATTCAGATCTCCTTAGAATGGATTTTGAGCTTTGAACTCCTTCAGGACTTTCGATCTATTCAATTGAGTTAAAGAAGATTGTTGCTATGACACATTTCTGAACTTTTTAGAAGGTAGAAAAATCTTCTCTCAAAACATTGTAAGTTTGGCGGCTCAGATCAGGTCTCCAAAAGTGTGCAGGTCCTTAAATAGGCACAACAATCTTAGCGGTAGAAATCCCGAGAATTCAGATTTCGCCCAGCTTGATCCCGCAATATCCTGTGAGGATCTTGAGAGTTCAATCTCCAGATTTTACATGCTTAATGTTTTTGCCATTGACATCCTGCGACATATCGCAAAGTCTTGTTCTATATACAACATACTGTTTTTGTCCTCGAGATCCCTCAAAATCCATCGACTTCTTTCGAAGTCCTCTTTAACAGCCAATATATATCATACAAGTCTCTTTTAGTACGAACTTACATGAATAAATTTTAAATCCATTTTGAATACTTGTGATTGATATCCTAATTTCTCAGATTACATCAAACATAACTTGTTACGAAATTTAACTAATTACATAAACTTACACAGTTAAATACTTTCTTGCTACAAAAAAAAAAAGAAAAAAAGCTGACCACAATAGCATATTTCTAAGTGTTTAATAAGTATTATCAGTAGAAGAAGGATTATTGTCTGGATTGTTTTCTTTTTCTCTTTTTTTTTTTTTTTAAGCAGGTTTTGTTATTCCTTCTTCAAAGTTCAATCTGCCAATTTTTTCTTTTGTTTTGAATTTGAATGGTCTTACAGCACCACGTCACTTATAATCCAAAAGAATATAACACTTATCTCTAGCCAACCAGCTGTAAAATGAAATCACTGACCTAGTAGTACCATGTGCAATTGCTTGGCCATGCGTTGACTGGAAATCTAGAACCGGGTTAGGTTAGTGACGCTGCTGATATGATATATATATATAATCATATTTTAGCAAAGTCAATGCATATATACTTCAAACAATTAAAAAATTCTCGATAGGTAGAGTGGTCAAGAGCTCAAGAGCCTGATAAAATTTGAAAATTTTTTTAAGTCAAATTAATTTAAAATAATATATATGAACCTAGCCTGATTCGAAATATATATAAAATAATATATTATAAATATGTATATATAATCAAATTTTATGTCATTCAATATTATTTATAGAGAATAAAATTATATATTAAACAACTTTTATATTAGATAGACAAGCTTGAAAATACAATTATTTTAAGGGCAAATTACATCAACCTCCCTTGAGGTTTGAGACTATTACAACTCATCCCTGAAGTTCTAAAAATTACATCTCCCTTCTTTGAGGTTTGAGGTGAGTTACATTTTTAACAGAATATATGTGATGTCAGCAAAAAAAAAAAAAAAAAAACAGGTTCATTACCTAAATTGTCCCTAATGTGCATGAAATGACAAATATTTTTTTTTTTGCTTATGACATGACAAATAGATCCTATATACTATAAAAAAAAATCATCACACCTGGGGGAAAAAGATTTAACATTTGGGGAAAAAAATAAAAATTTTAAAAATTAACATACAAATTAATTTTAGAAGCAAAAGAAAATTCTTATTTATGTCATTTCATGCACATTAGGGGCAATTAAAGTAATAAACCTATTTTTTTTGTTAACATCACATATATTCTGTTAAAAAATTTAATATATGGATAAAAATGTTACTCACCTCAAACTTCAAGAAAGGAGGATGTAATTTCTAGAATTTCAGAAGTAGATTGTAATAATCTCAAATCTCAAGAGAGGTTTGCCCTTATTTTAATTGTACAGGTTTAAAATTTAATTTAGAGTCCAATAAATAAAATTGTATAGGCCTGGCTCGCTGCTTGGGCATAGGCTAGAGTCAATGCCTCATAATATATTATGGTTCTGGCTACCCCCAGTTACTCCAGTGGAGCGCGAGATAGGGGTGCTGCTGAGGTGTGCGTTGTTTGATCCTAGATTCAAGTACTGTGGGAGGAGAACTGATGTGCTGTATGTAGGCCAAACCAAGGTTCGACTGCCTGTATAATGACCCATGCCTGACCCCATACTGGTGGGTTGGGATACTTGCCGTCTAGGAAACAATTTACTAGCTAGGATGGGTTCGAAGGTCAACCCTGCCTTGGCCAAGGTTTGTCATATCATAAAAACAAATCAATAAATAAAGTTCTAGCTCTCTTCAAAAAAAAAAAAAATCTAATAACCAAGTAGTACGTACGAAGTTCTTAAAAGAAAGTAGTATCAGCCTCATGTTTTTCGATGAAAGAAGTGCTTGAAACTACCTTATTTTTATCCTCTAATCAGGACATCAAGTGGAGATCCTCTACAGTATATCTGATTGAATTCATGCAATTGTTAATCACATTACACCATGTAATGGTTTAGCAAAAGAACTGTAGAGAGAGATGGTTTGGTCACAATTACTCAAACACCTGGTTATTGTTTCGATGTAGGCTTTCAACTTTTTTATAAACGTTCTTTTAACTAACATTCAAATTTTGTACTTTTTACGAACTTAGCTTTTACCCTTTTTACATAAACAAAATTAAAAGCTCGTAAAAAAGCTAAAAACTAGTTTGAAAAAAAAGTCCATAAAAAGTTGAGCTCCCTAGGTCATACATTGATAATGTCACTTTCAGTGGCCATCTGGCTCCTAAATTTGCAATTTAAGACTTCTTGACAACTACGACTGAGAGAGCCTTATTCAGTTCAGGATATTGCTAAATGGAAATTGACTACAAGTTATAGTTGGATAAAGAAATTAAGCTCCTGAATGTCATGAATAGTTGGCAAAATCATATCTGCATATGTATATACATAAAACAGAAACATACACAAATATATGCATTTTCATGTGCGTATATGGCTATGTACAATCTGGTGTACCTGTAAGTACACTAATTTGTCAACCGTAAATTAGCTCTTTCCTTGTTGCAGATATGGAGATATCAGAATTACAGGTTCGACTGGTGGAATTAGTAAAAACAAGAATGGCTAGTACTCGATGTTTAGTCCCATAACTGTGAGGCTTAACAGAAAAAGGAAGAGTTGTTTCCTGAAATTGGTGAACATAAAGATTACAAGAGATAAACCAATCTATAGTCTTATACCATCAATACACAACGCGCTTGTCCATGAATCTTTACAGAAAACCAGGAAAGGAAGAATTTGATAGTAGAAGTCACCGTGGTGAAACAACTGAAAGGGTTACCTCATTAACCGAGAGTACTCTAACATTTTGGGAGGGTTGAGCTGATTTCAGGGCTTGTTGCCAAACAGAAAATGTGGGCTGTGATGGCTGAGGAAGTGTCATGGTGTTGCTTGCCAACATTACAACCACAGATAACATAGTGCGTCTGTCTACTGGGTCGTCCTGAACGCACAACAATCCGATTTGGACGCACTTCAACACTTCAACTGCCACGCATGACTCCAACATTATTGGGTCCATCATCTCCAATCCTTGACCTTCAGACCATAATTTCCATGCCTGTAATGGTAGTGCAAGAAATGGAAGTTAAATCCAATGCATACTTTCTAAATTCATTCCGCTTTGTCATTTCAAGACAGAGAGAAGGCTAGGAACATACAAAGGTAGCGAGGCTGTGACCATGCTCAGAAAGATAAAAGCCACCATTCTTTTTTCCACTTATTATTTCTAGCAAGAGAACTCCAAAGCTAAAAACATCTGATTTAACAGAAAACAAACCTTTCGTAGCATACTCTGGAGCCATATATCCATTGTTACGGATTAGAACATCACAAACATTATCAGGTGAGATGAAGAAACTCCATGATAAGTGAGAAAGTGTTCTGCAGGCAGAAACAATGATTAAATAGAAAATTATAGCGCTACAAAAAACGATGAGGCTTACTATGTTCCAACAACTCTCTTTGTGTTGTGTTCACTTCTATTTTCACCAAAAATCTTTGCCATTCCGAAGTCTGATATCTTGGGATTCATCTCACGATCCAACAAAACATTGCTAGCTTTGAGATCTCTATGAATTATTCTGAGTCTGGAATCCTCATGCAGGTATAGAAGACCCTGAGCAATTCCATGAATAATGAGAAGGCGTCTCTTCCAATCTAGTTGTGCACTTCTAGTTGAATCTAACAATAAAATGAACAACGTTTAACTTGTTTACAATCTTTAGTGTTTGATTTTTGCTTCTATTTTTCTTTTTGCTTTGAAATTGTTTCAATTAGCAAATGACTAAACTCAAAACGATACACACCAAAGAGGAAGAGATCTAAGCTTTTGTTGGGCAAGTACTCGTAGATGAGCAGTAACTCCTTTCCCTCCAAGCAATAACCCAACAATCTGACATGATTCCTATGTTGTAGTCTTGCAATTAAAGTAACTTCGTTCTTGAACTCTTGTAGTCCTTGGACGGAATTTCTTGACAGCCTCTTAACTGCAATTTCCTTGCCATCAGGTAATGTCCCCTGCAAACAGTTTTTCAATTGTCATGCAATGATTGATCAACCACTTCGTCCACCATGCATGTCATCCTATATATGTTACAAGCTATGATTGATCACCTCCAAAGATTCATCAGCAGCAGCATAAGTACCTTGTAAACTGGACCAAATCTGCCTTCTCCAAGCTTATTTTCTTCAGAAAAATGTTTTGTAGCTGCACGTATAAGATCTAACTGGATTGAAGGAAAGTCTTGCAATTTCGCATCCTTCTCTCCTTGCGAATTTTCACTGTTATAGTCATCCCCAAATCTTGCACCTGCCAAGTCAAGTATTTGAACTTCTTGTCTATTTTCTTTATCTTCTGCAGGAGAAAGACAATTAGATAGTATATGGGGTTGTAATAGAATTTTGGTAGTTGGCAATTGCCGGCAAATATTTACCTCTCTCTGTTCTTTTCCTTCTCCACTGGTAGCAAATACAAGAACCAAGCAGCCCTACCACTAGGAATGCTGACAGACTTACACTGATAGTAATTATTTTTCCTTTCCTTCCTGTTTTGTACGTACAGCAGAAGATTAAATAGCATTTTAAATATACACCAAAATACAATCAAATTAAAATAATACAATGGACAATTCACAAGTGCTCATTTCACCACTTATACGTTACTTTGCTATACCATTGCAGGCATTGCTGCCAAGTTCTTGGTTGCCCAACACACGTCAGAGACTCCCAGGATCTCAATTACATGGTGTGTGTACGTATCTCCCCCACACACTCATACCGTGTGTGCTATACACTCACACTTGGTGCTCTGCACCAATCTCTCGATGCCTCGCACAATGGGTCAATTGTGTTGAGCGCACACAAGAGAGACCCAAAGCTTTCTACTTGTACTTGGGTCTCAATTCTTCTTTTATATATTGTGTTTCTCCATAAAATTGTATTGTATAGAGCTCATTCAATTACCAACAAAATCGCTAAAGCTAAGTAGTTTCTTAATTATCATCAGGAAATCAGCTTTATTTGGATATATCTATTCCAGAGGTTCACTGTCTTAGTCTTGCACAAATTCGCAAGTTCCATGGAGTCTGGAATGTAAGCCACGTCTGCTAAAGTGTGGCCCATTTGCCATATGTATACATATATATCTCTGATATATATTGTGTATTTGTTCATCTATTAGTCAATTATAAGTGATAATAGGGATAGTTGCCCACTTCATATGAAATACTAGCAGTGATTGGTTAAGGTTTATCAAGTCCTCAATATCACATAATGGTTTCTTGATGGAATGAATTAATAAGGATAAAGATAAAGGTTCCTAGTTTAGCATATATATATTACCTGTGATATTCATTGTTTAAGGTATTAAGTCCTGCATAGATTAGAAAATCCTATCTATAGAGAGTTTTATACACAGAGAGTATGAGAGCGAAGCAACTTACGTTTACAGAAACACAAAAAATTTCCTTTAAACACTCAGGATTAGAAAAATAAATTTACTAAGACAACAATAACCGGAGGTTAGTACACATATATTAAACTAATATATCATTAATATTTTTATTGCATATGCATACATATATATTACAGTTGTTATACATGTGTATGTATAGTTTGTCTTACATGGAATCCTCATAGACTCACAGTCACCAAATCACTATGTAATGGCCTCATGTTTTAGCACATCAAATTAGTACGAATCTCGGTTCCACTTTCCACAGTAATTTTTTTTTTTTTTGGCTGATTAAAGTAAGAATAGGAAAAAAAAAAAAAAACAAAAAGACAGAGCAAAAACAAACTAACCAAAATTACACCTGTGGTGACCACCTTCGGCGATGGATTCATAATCTTGTCGCCAAAAGTGTTCTTTATTTCGTCCAAAAAGAAAATTTTCCACAACGACATTTTTCTCTTGTCGCCAAAAGTGCACTTTCCGTAACGATGGTTCATTCTGGTTGCCAAAAATGTCGCTAAATGTGACTTTTTTGTGTAGTGTGTACACAAAGAAGACGATATGATAGGTTCGATCCTATATACATACGACGAGTTGAGATCGAAAATCAGAAGCCTGTCATGAAAGATCAAATACTCACCACTTGAGCCGTTGTCAGACGAGCTGCAGGCTGAAGGAGCTTCTGCAAGGACCGGAGGGACACAATAGATGGGATACAACTTGTACATTATATGACAGCTTGGTGAAAAAAATCTCCCTTCCTCGCGTCCAAGAGAGTTGCTTAAAATTTCAGCAACAGCATCAGACAAGCAAGTCTGGCAATCCATTGTCGACAAATCAGGTGTACACTGCACCATGCCAAACAACTTGGAAATGCTGCTAACATTAAACTGAATGGCGGCGTACAAGCGATTAGAAGGATCAGAAGTCACAACACTGCTCAGATTAGAAAACATGTCTCCCAAAATCTTGTCCAAGTTTTCTGGACCCTCTGTTACATTTTGCGCGTTAAAGACACCAAATGCCGGCCGTGTCTTCAAGATAGAGAAAAAAGATCTGTCGGAGTAGCGAATCATGCAGTTGTCGTACCATATGATTGCTTCTTTCTTGAGGGGACAACTTTTTAGGATCTCCTTGCTTGCCACATCGATGCAAAACTGGCAGACACCTGGTGCACCATCCGGTCTGCAGAGGAACAGACCGTAAACTTTGTCCGGGTCATCCCCTTGGGTAATGTTGGCGAACGTGGAATCACCGCCATTGTTGCTGTAAAGTGACCAGGTGAGGAGGCGATTTTGGTTGTTCTGAAATTGGCCACCGGCGGTGTAATTAGTGGTATTTGAACACGTTGTTTGAAAGGCGGGAACTTTTGCCATGATCGGAAAATGTGGCATGACAAGCAGTAGAGAAATAACCAAGGAAATCAGAGCTCCTGAGGTAGAGTGAACAACTGCAGGCATCATATTCTTTTCCTTAACTATCGAACAGAAATTGCTAACAGTATGTTGCAAAAGATGGTCACAGGCATATATATATATAGATTGCCAATCACCAATTTTGACTAATCCAACTAATCTCTGAGGACTATAGACTGACTTGCCAAGTTGAATGATAACTTTGATTGACTTGACGAAGCATGCCGGCTTAATTGCATTTGTTTGTGAAAATTTCAAAACTCATAAATGTTATATAAAGAAAGAAAAGTATAACGAATTTGTAGGATTTACTATTTTAGAAGAATGTATTCACCGCAATACTTTTAAATTAGAATAATATCACTATCACATTATTCTTGTGAAACATTTTATATAAAAATGTTGTAATATACAATAGAATTTCCCAAATTTAAATTGTGGCATTAAGTGCTTTTTAAGTACTGGTCCGTTCGTATAAAAAAATTATGTAGTCATAAGTTAAAGAATTCAATATCAATTCACAAGCAAACACCAAAATGAAATGTAATAAGTTCATGAGTCCTACCTTGTTATATTGTACTTAAATTATATACGTATATCATGCCCCGCTTATGTAAAAAAAGGTTCTAACCAATCTATAGATCGAAACTAAACTCCAAGTTAAAGCACTTGCGCACGTATGATATATGGAACAAAGATACGGTTTCCATTCTTACTGTTTGTGAATTATTGTAAGTAGCTTTGGAATCTTACTATAGATGACAAAAAAAGAAAAGGTCAACTTAAGAAATCAATTCAGAATAATGTAAGAGTTTTAACTTTTGATATACTGTCAGTGAAGAGTATTTTCACACAAGCGGAATCTAAAAAGTTACAGGTGTCCATGAGTATTGATTTTTGATGTAGTATTACACTTGTATAAAAATACTTTATATTGATAATGTATCAAAATTAATCTCACAATATACACCTTTCTCCTTAGACCAGTATCTTTTACAACTGAGTGTATAAGATTTTTGGGAAAAAAAATTGAAATGAAAAACCAAGGCACAACGAGCAATCAAAGATAGAATTTCTGGTTAAACTTTTTGTTTGGGAAGCACCGCAATTCCAAAATAACTAAAGTTTTTATGTTCACTTGGAAGTGCCAACCTAACACTATTTCTTTTTCTTTTTTTTATCATATCCTAAGACTATGTTTGGAACTTGTGGAACGAAGAGAAAGGAAGGAAAATAAAGTGACCAGAAAACATTTGAGTAATGTTGCGTTTGGATACCGAATTTATTGAGAAATATGAAAAGAGATAGGAAATAAAATTACTCTCGAGTCTTGATGTTTGATTGTACGTGAAAGTGGTGAGTAAAATAAAGTAAGAGAAATGAGTCAAGAAATCATGTTATTTCATTTATTTTTACCATTATTAGTGATAAATTCATATTCATTTCCTTCTTATTTTCTCAATCTAACCAAATAAAAGTATGAAATCTAGAATCCCACTTTTGTTGCTTTTCCGTGTCTTTTCCTTTCCCTTTCTCTTAATAAATCCGCGATCTAAGCACTGCATAAGTATAATAAATTTTCTTTGATTGGTTATGTAAAGAAAAAAAAAAATTTCCAAATGTTTGGTTTCAGAATAGGAAAAATTAATAAGGTAACTAATTTTTCCCTTTTTTATTTTTTCGTCTACAACCACGAAATAAAGTTAGGTTGAGGGGAGGAGAGTTAAACAAACCCATGAACCTGTGGATGGGAACATCATTAACCAGTAGGCCAACTACACTCCTCATTCCTTCCCTTTTGGTGTCCCTGCTTCTTTTCAAGTTCTTCCCAGTTTGTTTTCCCCCTTTGATTTTTAACCCTTCCAAATCAAAAATCTAATAGATAAAGAAAGAATACATAATCATTTTCCATTCTTTGCTCTTACCTTCCACAAGGTCCAAAAACAACCTAAATTTTCCTCTCTTTCACCTACCAAGAATATAATTAAGTGCATATAATTTCAAGTAACTTAGAATTCAATAGGTTATTCCGTAGGCAAATGATGACTGAGGCCCACAAAATTCCATGTGATCTAGGTTTGGCAATTGGCAGAATTCAGTTGTAGGAATCATAAGGTCAAATACCATGAAAGACTTGCCTCGTATCAATTTTTTATTGAGTTTAGTATAGTTTGGTCACTAAAATATTTTGGTTGTTTGTTTCTATTTGGGTTTAAATTTTAAAATGAGTCCATAACAACTACGACAGAGCAATTTACAAGACCCGGTCCCCAAAGTAAGGTAAGATCCTTACAAAACTTAATAGTATGTAGTTATTACACTTGCAAGATCAATGTAAATGAGTCGACTTCTCCAATAGGCATATACTTTGCCTCATGATCATTGAACTTGTTGCTAAGGTAGTATGGTTCTCCTTCTATTTCTTAATTTGTTGTTTTATTTTTTTGGTGAATTTATATTACATCAGCAATTTCATCTCAGCCTAACCAATAAACTAAACTTCCAATAATCCAAGCTCTTTACCAGTTGAATATTTTCTCGTGTTTAACCTGCTTATGATAGAAAGTTTGGTCCCATGTGAGGATGTGTGTTAAAAAATAAATTATTAAGTTACTCCTAGCTCTAATATATAGCAAATTTTTAGATGAGTTGATGGTCAATAATTTTGAAATTTTTGAACTACTTGGATTTACGATCGCTTGGATATGTGCTTGATTAATATCAATTAAGTAAGCTAATCTATCATACTCTAAATTAAAATAGCATGCATGAAAATTAAAGCAATCGCACGATAAACACACGATTTTTGTTGTGAAAACCCAAAAAAAAAAAAAAAAAAACCTGGGACCTAGTCCAACTCAAGTTCCAAGCACTAAAATCAATCGAATAGTTCACAAAGCCGATTTACTACTGTACTGATTTGAAACCCACGAATCTAACTTGATACGAATTTGCTTGCATACACCGCAACTCATTGTTCTTTCGTGCTTGAACCACAACGAACTCACACCATGAATCGATGTCTTAATGAATCACCAAGACGAACTTTTTGAACCTTTGAAGATTTGAAGTTTCTTCTTTGCCATGGAGGCACCACCAACGACTAAGGTTTCATAGGAACTCTCAAAGATCTTTTAGAATATATTTCAAGCTCTCTAAAACTCTCTTACCCTTTTAGGAATCAAACTTTGCTTTATATAGAAGTTGAAAAAGTGTCCTAGCTTAATAGGGAAGTTTCCTAAATAATTTCCCGGTGGTGGCCGCAGCTACAAGGGAGCACCAAGCGAGCTTCAACTGTTGTCCTTACGAGAATCCTTCTTGTCAGTTGAAGCCGCGGTGTCGAGGGAGCTTCAAGGCAGCGCCAACTATTGTCTCTTCTTCACAGCAGCTTCAAGGCAACTTCAATGGTTGTTTTTCTTTCATGCACTAAGGTAGCTTCAAGTGAGCGCCAACCTGCTATGATGACTTTTTCATTCTTTAAAGCTTCTTCAAACATTCCAAACACTCATTATCTTTTGTTTGAATTGACATTCCTTTAACAAAATAACTATCTAAACATCTAAAGTTATTACAAGTTTTTTGACTCACAGATTTAGCTAATAAAAAGTAATATCTTACAAATTTAATAACTAAACTTCCAATAATCTTAACTCTTTACCAATTGAATATTTTCACGTGTTTGGCCAGCTTATGATAGAAAGTTTGGTCCCATGTGAGGGTGCATGTTAAAAAATAAAATATTAAGTTATTCCTAGCTCTAATATATAGCAAACTTTAAGATGAGTTAGGTACTCAAAAATTTAATAATACCCAAATGATGTGTACCTTACAGGAAGAAAAATGGTACAATTAAAGTCAAGTACTCATCCAACTAATTTTTCAGATGTTGTCTTCTCTTGGTCATATTGGATCATATGCGCCAGAACTCTAGTACCCAAGATGAAGGTCAGTTTAACTGCAATTAAATGAAATGATCTTGTTATATCAAATGGTAAATTAACAAAAATAAATATTTATGATAAATATGTTCTTTAGTGACATATACAATTCCATTTCTAACGCTATTTTTCACTCTTAGACCAAGATTAACAAATGCATGTCGGACCCACTCTCATATCTCGTCATATTTTCACACTCATAAGGAAGGATTCACGTGCACTTGTACATGTGAGTGTCTTGGAGTGAATAACATAAAGTATACATACTATAGAGAAGTGAGAAGAATGACTCGCTCCTGTCCTTGGGCCTTTGAAGCTCTCAAAGTCTCCAGCGTACTGGATTGGTGGGCATGAATATGCTCTCGGCCTTTATCTCAAAGTCTCCTTTCGTGAGGCTTAGTTTCTCGATCGACCTTTATCTTAATGCCCCAAAGAAAGTTCTGTTCGACCTAGTCCTATTCGCGGGCCTTAGGTCCATAATGTCTCTTGGACTGTCATAGTGGAATGGTCAATTCGAGCAACCGTAGGCCTTAAATTATCCAGTGGGTCCTCGAACACGTGCATGATAATTGGAAAGAGATCATAACACAATATGGTTATCGACGACAAGAATCCATGCTTCTGAACTGAAGATCCCAAAAATAAGAGTGCATCAAACACATGCACTGAAACATCTCAGTGAGTGCCAACAAATTGAACAGATTCTTTGGGTGCTGATTATATGTCTTCTACCATCGGGTTGAATTATCTGGAATAATTTGAACTCTGTTTCACTGATAGCAGCCCATTTTGGAAATCAATATTACGTTTAATAAAAATGCCGATGCAAAGGTACGTATGTCCTGTCAATCAAAAAGTTCTTGCACACCCTGAAAACATTGAATCCAGAAGTAACATCCATTTCTGCATTGTTTAACTAGTAGTTTTGCTTCAGGAATAAACTGTATATATTTGCTGCAGTCACAGTATCACTGCTTCTCAGGATTTCCAATTTGAGAGACTGCATCTTTCTACTTAATAGGAAAATAAATACATATCTAAAGATTGTCGAACAAAGATCGATTCTGCAAGCAGTGGCCACTTGCTTCACTTTCCTGGTTGCAGAAGAATTGAAAGAAGCTCATTTTGTTTTTGTTGTTTTTTTTTTTTTTTTTTTTTGGTAAGTATAAGCTCATTTTGTTCCCCGTAATATTAGCATATTCTTGATTGACATACTTATACTAATTCGAATAATCCTACTCACCACACAAATCCCAAAAGAAGTAGAACAATAGCTTCCGTACATACAAGTGGCAAAATGAATTGATGAACATAAAGATAACAAAGCACGAACCAATAGATAGCATAACTCGATGAATACACATGCACCTGTCCATGAATCTTTTCAGTGAACCAGAACAAAGAAGAATTTAATAGCAAAAGTCACCTGGGAGACATATCTGAGATAGTTACCTCATTAACAGAGAGTCCTTGAATATTTGGTGATGACTGAACCGATTTCAGGACCAGTCGCCCAACAGAGAATGCTGGTTGTGTTGGTTGAGGAAGTGTAACAGTGTCGCTTCCCAACATAACAACAACAAATGACATGGTGGGTCTGTCAGCTGGGTCTTCCTGAACGCATAGCAATCCGATATGGATGCATTTCAACACTTCAACTGGTAGAAATGACTGCACCAGTAATGGGTCGACCAGCTCCAAACCTTGACCTTCAGACCATAATTTCCATGCCTGTAACATTTTTGCAAGTAATGGAAGTTAAATTCAATGCATCCTTATTCATTCTGCTTCTTCTTTTAAAGATATAGAGAGACGGCTAAGAACATACAAAAGTGAGGAGACTTTGACCATGTTCCGAAAGATGAAAGCCACTGTTCTTCTTTCCACTTATTATCTCCAGCAAGAGAATTCCAAAACTAAAAACATCTGATTTAATAGAAAATAGTCCTTCCATGGCATACTCTGGAGCCATATATCCACTGTTGTAGATTACAATATCACAAATAATATCAGGTGAGATGGATATAAATTTTATAAGCTCCATGATAGGTGAAAAAATCTAGGTCATTCTCAAACCCTTAATGCTTTTCCCCAAATACCATACAACCCGAGACAATGATTAAATAGAGATATATTTACTTATGCACTTGTATGGAAAGAAAGAGACTTACTATGTTCCAACTACTCTGTTTGTGTTGGCTTCACTTTGATTTCCACCAAAAATTTTTGCCATTCCGAAGTCTGATATCTTGGGATTCATCTCATGATCCAGCAAAATGTTACTAGCTTTAAGGTCCCTATGAATTATTCTAAGTCGGGAATCCTCATGCAGGTATAGAAGGCCCCGTGCAATTCCATTAATAATGAGAAGGCGTATCTTCCAGTCTAGTTGCACACCTTTAGTTGAATCTAACAATGAAACAAACAACATTCAAGTTTATTATTATCTTTAATGATCGGTTTTGGTTTTAATTTTATTGCATTAATGTTGGATCGATTAGAAAGTAATAAACTTAAAAGGTTCCATACCAAAAAGGAAGACATCTAAGCTTTTGTTGGGCATGTACTCATAGATGAGCAGTAACTCGTGTCCCTCCAAGCAACAACCCAAGAGCCTGACAAGATTCCTATGTTGTAGCCTTGCAATTAAAGTGACTTCGTTCTTGAACTCTTGTAGTCCTTGGCCTGAATTTCTTGAGAGCCTCTTAACTGCAATTTCCTTGCCATCTGGAAATGTACCCTGCAAACATGTTTTAAGTCATTCAATGCACTGGAATAAGAAACTGTTAGAAGGCACATTTGAGGTTTTGTTTGTCCTTTGAATTTAACCCTGCGTGGTCAATCACTTAGTCCACCATGTCATATATGACAAGCTTTGATTGATTAATAGCCTCCTAAGATTCATCATCAGTACTCTAACTACCTTGTAAACCGGACCAAATCCACCTTCTCCAAGCTTATTTTCTTCAGAAAATTGTTTTGTAGCTGCACGTATAAGATCTAAATGGAGTAAAGGAAAGTCTTGCGATTTTTCATGCTTCTCTTCTTGCAGATTTTCACTGTCGTAGTAATTGTCCAGTCTTCCTCCAGCCAAGTCGATTATTTGAAGTTGTTGACTATTTTCTTCCTCTTCTGCAGGTGACATAAAATTAGCTGACATAGTTGGTTGAAATAAAACTGTGGAAATCATTACAAGATTGTAATTACCTTTGTCTGTTTTTTTCCTTCTCATTTGGTAGTAGATACAAGAACCAAGCAGCGCTACCACTAGGAATGCCGATAGACTCGCGCTGATAGCAATAATTTTTCCTTTCCTTCCTATACAGGATACAAATCAAGGCATGATTGAAACTGTAACAAGGAATGGACGAAGAATTGACAATATTATGCAAAGAAGATCAATTAAAAATATGAGAGAATATTAAAAATATATCAAGTCACCTAAATTCCTGAGATTTGTCATTTATATTGTTTCTATACTATTCTCATTTTATTCCTTATATAAAGTTGTAAAACCCTCATTGTATAGGTAGTATTATTTGTGTATACCGAGAAGTTATCTAGTAGGTTTGGAACACCACGTTAGCATAATGACGTGGTGTGCTTGACCTATTAAAAGTAAATACATCATGTATCTTTTGCCAACTCAACAACGAGTCCAGCTCATCTAAAGTTAATTTGTGAAGTATTTTGTAAAATAAATCTTTAATTGACCAATATCAATCATTCTAACTATAGTGTATTGTAGAGGAACATTCCTATGCCTTATTTGTAAAAATCAAATGATTCCATATCGGTAGAAATGTGTTGATTACCAAAAAAGTTTATGTTATTGCCTCTTATCATTCATTACCCAATATTTTATCAATATAGATCATTCTACAAATTTTCTATTGAAACTTTAAATTCACTTTGTGAGATTTCTTATAAAATGAAAAAAAAAGATTTCATCCATCGAGTTCTAAGCTCAACATTGCTTGACGAAGTACAAGAATCAAGATTTAAAGCTCAAACATTTGGTGTCAATGAATGAGGATACGGTGAGAATAGTGTGAATGGCAAAGGAATGAAATATATAGTGAATTTTGTAATAAAAAAATAAGCTTGAGGCGAATAGAACAAGGTACCAATAAGCTGCTGATAACAGATGTTATATTCACCGACAATAGGCTCCATTAAATTAATTTAGTACCGATGACATTAGAAGTGTTTTGTGAGGCCATGGTGGTTTGGGGACAGATAGCTAGGGATCGGCGAGGGAACTTGGTCGGTGCATCGGTTAGCATTGAGGGTATATTATATCCTTCAGATCAAT
Organism: Euryodendron excelsum; assembly: GCA_033060915.1. Taxonomy (NCBI): domain Eukaryota; kingdom Viridiplantae; phylum Streptophyta; class Magnoliopsida; order Ericales; family Pentaphylacaceae; genus Euryodendron; species Euryodendron excelsum. Next base: position 31,489,715 of record CM065398.1, read on the forward strand.
TGTGGAACCAATCCAAAGAAAACCTTAATATGAAATCTATAACCGAAAAAAGGAAAAAAAAAATTCGTCTTGAATTTTTTCATTGATAGCAGACAAGAATAAAAAAAAAGAAGAAAAGAACAGTGAAGGAGAGAAAGAGGAGAGAGAAGGGTTTGCCAATTAGAGAGAAATTATTTTTTTATTATTTAAGAAACACTTCCCTTTTTACTGTGTAAAATAACATAACAATTATTAATATTGATACTCCACTGTAATCATGTGAGATAATGATCAGCTTACATTAAATGTGAATGCATACGTGGTCCAATGAAATACTTATTTTATAATTAACTTCACAACTAACTTTAGAGGATCTGGACTCCTCAACAACATAGGTAACAAACATGGACATTTTATGAAAGTTATTATTTTTATTATTATTCTAAAATTGAGGCCAATCAACATAAAAATAAAAATATATGTTCACCTTTAATAAGTTGGGCACACATAGTGTCATTCTAAACCTCCTAAATAATTTCAAGGGAAGATTGTACTAAAAACAAAAAAACAAACAAAAAAGGTTTTTCTTTAGTTACCTTCCTTCCCCAAGGAAATGGTCTTCTTTTAACCACTATTTAACTCATGGGATTTTTTTTAGTTCCGTCTCTATATTTATCTCTTTCCACTCTTTCTCCCTCCAAGTAAATGTCTATCACTCATCTCAATAGTTTAAATCCCACCATAAATCTACCAATCACAAATAAAGAGTCTAGATTTGAAAAAAAAAAGTCCAGTAGTTAGGTAGTATCGACTGAGTACTTATCTCTATTAAGTTGTGACATGCAGCGTTTTATTATATCAGGAACATGAATTTATTATTAATAGAAAGACTTGTAACTATGTGATCCACCTAGCCATTGCTAGTATATATAGGAAGGGATCACCGTTTGTGAAATCTGTGTGAAGGCACACCCCATGAGTGGTGCAGCAAATGAGCACTTGTGTAATATATTGTATGGTTGTTAATAACTAATAATATAGTGAATTTGTATGGTCTTCCCGAGCTATGATGCGTACAGCTGGAATGATGAACCATTCTGCTTAGAACACTGGTGTGGTGCCTACTAACGACATTTCGATGCCAAAGTTAGGCTAGAGATAAACGAGCAGAGTAATGATGCTTAAGGATTGGTGTTTATGTACCCTTATGGAGACGTCGACTTCGCTCTTTATAGTGATGTGAGTAACGAGTATGCCTTGGATCATGGGCACATGAATGGGGGACGCTAATTGTGCCCCTAGATTACGCATCGCGGATAATGGGCGTGGAACGTGCCCCTAGATTGGGCTTCATGGATCATGCCCCCAACCATGGGCGTAACCGTCCCAATCATGAGGTCATGGGGGCTGATCTTTAGGCGAGAATCTTGAGGTGCCTTTGCGATATTGCCTGGTGACCTGCTTTGGTTCAGACCATGCAGGTCTGTCCAATACACCAAGTCAGAAGAGTAGATTGGGGGTGCACTGACCTGGACTCTTCTGGTCTGCCCAACAAGGGCAGACCGGTTAGACTTATCCCACTATCAGATGCCCCCAATTCCCCTGGTTGCCCTGGTCTACTGGTGGGAATTTCTCTGGGTTGGGAAGCATCGCCTTCGAGGTGCATTTAAAGCGCCGTAATTCGTAATGATTACAGTAACTGTCGAACTGATGTGACCCTTGGGGTGTCTATCACGTGGCCTCGCAGGGTTGGTCCCCATCTCACGATGGGACGTTTCGAATGCTGGCCATTCAATCTCAGATCCTAAAGTGAATCCCGACCATTGGTTTCGAAGGGAGGGTTTTAATACTTTGGCAGTTCATCAGAGACCCCCCCTACTTTGTTTCTCTTGGTTTTCCAATGAGTGGTTTCTCTTATTTCCTCTACAACCTCTTCTTTCACCATTGTTGAACGTTTTAGGTGATTCGAGGCCTTCTTCTCAACTTCCCCCACCTCGGTAAGGTATTGCATTTGTCATCTAGGGGTTTATGTTTGGTTCTTGTAGAAGACCATTTGGTACTACGAGTGGAGGGTTAGGGCTTCGTATCCCTTAGGGTTTGCAGGTGACCCTTCTTTTGTTAAGTCAATGTATTGGGGTGTTCTAGAGGCTTCTAGGTCCATTTTTAAGACTTTGTGTGAAATTGAAGACCCTAGAATCATGAACCCCTAACCCATTGGCCTTTCATCTGGTTCTGAACGCACTGCTTCAATTGATTTGGATAAGGTAAGGCCAAATGAGGCTTCTAGTGCCTCTGTGAATTATTCTAGGGCAGATGTTAAGGACGTCACCCAAAAGATGAGGTCAGAGGGGACAAGAAGCCCTGTGGCAATAGTAGACGCCTTCTAGGACGTTCCCATGGTTGGGGCTTGGGAGGCAGTGCCCCCAGCCTTAGAGTGTACGTATGAGGCGAAGAATATTGCCTCCATCTTAGACAAGCCGAAGGTGAGGAAACTTTGGTCTGTCTACCAATTCCCAACCTCAATAAGCTATAGGGTTCTCGAGAATGAGGACAGAGCATGCTTCCCTCGCCCTGGAGAGATTACGGTGTACGAGAGCGTCTTGTCGGGGCGGGCTGAGGTTTCCCATTGGTCCTCTCGTTAGGGGAGTCCTGAGCAAATGTGGGCTAGGCCCTAGTCAAATCCTACCCAACTAGTGGCATATCCTAATGAACTGTGTTGTTTTGTGGCCAACCGCCACTAGTAGAGAGGAGTACCTGATACCCGAGGACTTCTTTTACTACTATAAAGTGACCGAGAGTAAAGGCTCGGGCTGGTACTACTTCTCAGCTAGGGAAGGCCAACCTGCCATAATCTCTAATCCCCCTGCGTCTCACAAGCGCTGGAAGGAGAAATTTTTCTTCATATACGGCGAAGGTATGGAAATTACCCATTGAGGGGATGTGACTGATCAGACTCATCGCATACCCAGGCAATGGGGGAGACCAGGTAGGAAGGGTACGCTCCCCTCATACTTCTTGTACTTAGCTTTTATTTATGGTAGTGGTCTAACCAACTTTCATTTTGTGCTCAGCTCGTCTTCCTGCGCTGGAGGATGAGGCGAGGAAGGCATGGGTAGTGAGGGTGAGAGAGCACCCAGTCACATACTGGGCGCACCTTATGGCGGGTGAGAGTTTGGCTGCCTACCTCTTAGGTCCAGATCCTTCCATTGAAGCCCTTCACCGTGAGAGGAGTGAGTTTGGTATTCTTACCGTTGCTGCTTTATTGGCTGTATTCTTACTATTGTTTTGTTTCTCTTTGTGCAAACCAGGACTCTATCATGGGTTTCAACAAGCAGAACTTGAGAGGTGCCTCCAAGAACTTCAAAGACTTGGAGAAGGCTAGGGCTGCGGGGGAAAAGCCCAGTATACACCCCCGGATTAGCTTTGGGAACAAACCTGCTGAGGTCCAAACAAACAAGGGTCTTGCCTCAACAGTTGGCCCATCCAAGGGAGTCCTGGCCTCTCTTGCTCCTAAGACGCTAGGCCAAACCTCTGATTCTAGAGTCAGCATGCCTCCTCCTATTGCTAAGGAACCCTCTACCCCAACCCCTTCATATCAACCGAGCAAACCCTTAATGGTGGAGGATATGCAAGCTGCCTAGTAAAGGATGCAGCAGTTTATTAGCATGGACGACGTCGTCCCTTTTAATGATTTAGACCAACGCTTAGCTGACCAGGAGTATAAATCATAGCGCTTTTAGGGTAAGGTTTCCAATTGCTTTCCCTTTTTGGATTTGTGTTCAGACTTGTCAATTTTGATGGTTTGTTAGTCCTTGTACAGTTGTATGTGAAGGCCTTATGCATGTCTACTCGGCTGAAGTCCAAGACAACCGAAAGTGTTAAGAAGGGTCAAGTGATTAAGACCATGACCGAGACTAATAATAGCTTGGAGAAGTAGCTCAAGACCGCTGAGGAAGCTTTGGGAACCTTGGCGGCAAAGAAATTTGCCGTGGTGGACAAGGTGATGAAGCTCAGACAGAAGAATGAAGGCCTAACCTCTAAGGCTCAAGACTTTGAAGCAGTTAAGGCTTCCCTTGCCGTGAGGGTAGCTGAGCTAGAGGAGCAGCTGAAGATAGCCCAAGAGAAAGCTGTGGAGGAGTTCAGGGCTAGGTCGGCTTTTCAGGACGAGGTCGGTGAAGCTTATATTGAGGCCTTCGTCGATGCTAAGGTTGCGGCCAAAAAACTCTTCCCTGATTTGGACTTTTCTGCCTTGAAACCCGTGGATGACACCACCTCTCAAACTGTTGGTGGGGAAGGCCAAACCATTGCTGGAGAGGTCGAGGACAATGTTCAGTCTTGAACTCCATAGGGGCCTTTTGTAACCATTTTTTTTTTTTTTGTACTAAGCATTTTGTCATCAATAGAAAGCCCTTTATACTCGTCACTTCATTAAAGAAGCTTTTGTTTCTCTCGGTGTTCCTTGTTTTTGTATTTTAGTTGTGATTAGCAATTCACGCTTGTTTCTCGAATTATTGCACAAGACGAATTGGTCAGTTGCATGGGCTGACCAACTATACTTTGTCTGGAATAATAGCCTTTTTGGTCTACCGGCTCATATGGTCAGTCTCCGTGGATTGATCGTTTGGGTTTTTAGTGGCCTTCCTGGCCTTTCGCTAAGCTAGTCAATCTTATGGACTAACCAGTTGGGCGTGATAGCCATTTTAGCCTTTCGGTTTATCTAGTCAGTCTCATGGGCTGACCAGTTGGGCTTGTGATCCTTTTTGGCCTTTCGGCTGATCTGGTCAGTCTCGTGGACTGACCAGTTGAGCTTGGTAGTCTTTTGGCCTTTCGGCTTATTTGGTCAGTCTCATTAACTGATAGGCTTTCGCCTATTAGCCTTTCGGCTGATCTGGTTAGTCTCGTGGATTGACCAGTTCGGCTTAGTAGCCTTTTGCCCTTTCGGCTTGTCTAGTCAATCTTATGGACTGACCAAGTGGGCTTGGTAGCTTTTTTCTTCATGAGTCATGCAAGTAGGCAAGATCATTTGGGGCTTCAAAAAGTAGAAATTTCATTAATAAAGGCTGATTACATCATACATAATACTTCCTTAGGTGCTCAGCATGCCAAGGGTTGGGTAGGTCCTTGTCGTCCAGTCTGGTTAGCCAATTGGTCCCTTTTCGGGAAAACCCTTTAACTTTATATGGCCCTTCCCAATTCGGCCCTAGTTTTCCATCACTGAGCTTCCTGGTGGATTGATTGACTTTCTTGAGGACCAAATCTCTTGCATTGAATGTCCTGGGCTTTACTCTAGCGTCATGGTATCTGCGCATCTTCTGCTGGCAAGCTGTTACTTCTATGGCTACTTGTAACCTTTTTTCTTCAAGTAGGTCTAGGCTTACCTCTAGGTCCTCATTGCTAGCCACCGATTCATAGTGTTCGACCCTGGGGCTATGCAGACTTATCTCCACGGGGATGACTGCTTCCGCTCCAAACATTAATAAGAAAGGGGTGTGCCTTGTCGTTACCCTTTCAGTTGTCCGGTAGGCCCACAAAATGTTGGGAAGCTCTTCAACCCATAAGCCTTTTGCTTTTTCCAACTTGGCGTTAATGATATTGAACAGGGTCTTGTCAGTGACTTTTACTTGGTTGTTGGCTTGGGGATGCTTTGGAGAGGAGAGGTGATGGCTAATCTGGAGGTCTGAGCACATCTATCCGAACTAACCACCTTTGAATTGTTTCTCGTTATCCATGATAATCACCTTGGGGATTCTAAACCTGCAGATGATGTTCTTCCATTAGAAATTATTCATTCTTTGTTCGGTGATGGTGGTGACGACTTCAGCCTCGGCCCACTTGGTAAAGTAGTCTATTGTCACCACCACGAATTTGGTCTGGCCTTTTCCCAAAGGCAAAGGCCCCATAATGTTTATCCCACATTGCGCGCAAGGCCATGGGCTTTGGATAGGCGTCAGCTCCTGGGCAGTGGCCTTTGGATGTTGGAAAATCTTTGACACTTGTTACACTTTCTTACAAATTCTTAGGTATCTTTCTCCATTATGGGCCAGTAGTAGGCGGCTCTTATATCTTTTTAGCCAGAGCTCTTCCTCCTAAGTGATTACCGCAAACCCCTTCGTGCACCTCTCTCATAATATAGTCAGCGTCTATTTTTCCTGCACATCTGAGCTAAGGTAGGGCGTGTCCTCTCTTGTATAGTACACCGTTCATCAGGGTGTATCTACTAGCTTTGTACTAGATCCTTCTGACTTCAGTTTTGTCCTCTAGCAGGACCCTTTGCTCCAAGTAGGCTCTGATTGGTGTCCCCCATTCGACCTCCTGCTCCACCTGATGTATTTCTGGGCCTTGGATGCTCGGCGAATCTAACACTTCCATGGGGACTCCAGGGTCGTCTTATTGGGATGAAGCTGTTCTGGCCAGTTGATCTGCCTCTTCATTCTGTAGTCTGGACACTCTTTCTAATAGTATTGTGAAGAATCTCTTGGCCAAGTTCTTTGCCATCTGGCAGTACTCCTACATTTTTTTCCCTCTGGTCTCGTAATCACATTGGACCTGTTCCATCATGAATTGAGAATCGCTACGTACTAGGTTATGATCTGCCCCCATTCACCGAGCCATTCTAAGTCTAACTAACAGAGCTTCATACTCAGCTTCGTTGTTGGAGGCTGGGAATTTGAATCTGACAGCATATTCTAGTTCGTGTCCTTTGGGTATGACCAGTATAACTCCGGTGCCACTGGATCTGTCAGTGGAGGAGCCGTCAACATTGAGTATCCATTGTGGCTAGACAGGGTCTACATTAAGGTGGGTTATTGAGTGGGTAAACTCAGCGATGAAATCTGCCATAGCCTGACCTTTGATTGCTGGTCTCGGTTGATAGCAAATGTCAAACTGGCTGAGTTCAATTGACCATTTGACCAGTCAGCCTGAGGTCTCTAGTTTGTGGAGGATTTTCTACAGTGGCTGGTCAGTCAGAACCATTATGGTGTGGGCTTGGAAATATAGTCTCAATCTCCGGACTGACGTCACTAAGGCGAGGGCTAGCAACTCCATTCTGGTATATCATTCTTCTGCCCCCCTTAGGGCTCTACTCGTGTAGTAGACCGACTTCTGGACTCTATCCTCCTGTCTGACTAGGGCTGGGCTGACTGTTGTGGCTGACACCGCTAGGTAGAGATAGAGCTCTTCCCCTTCAGTGGTCCTACTCAGTAGTGGGACTAAGTCCAGGTACTGCTTAAGTTGCTGGAAGGCCTGATCACATTCTGCTGTCCATTCAAAAACTTTTCGTAAGACCTTAAAGAAGGGAGGGCACTTATCTATGGATTAGGAGATAAATCTATTCAGCGCTGCCACTCTTCTTGCCAATCTCTGGACCTCTTTAGTGGACGTGGGGGGCTACATGTCCAGTTTTGCTCTGATTTTTTTGGGGTTTGCCTCTATCCTCCGGTTGGAGATCATGAACCCCAGGAACTTGCCAAATGTTATCCCAAATGCGCACTTGGCAAGGTTCAGCTTCATCTTATAGGCTCTCAAATTCTAGAACGTCTCTTCTAAATCTCTCAAGTGACTGGCTACTTGTTTGCTTTTCACTAACATGTCATTGACGTACACCTCTATGTTTTTACCAATTTGAGTGTTGAACATGCGGTTGGCAAGCCTCTGGTATGTTGCTCCAGTGTTCTTTAGGCCTAAAGGCATTACCTTGTAGCAGTATAAGCCTCTGTCTGTCACGAACACCGTGTGTTCCTGGTCATGCTCCGCCATCGTTATCTGTTTGTAACCTGAGAAAGTGTTTATAAAGGTTAGCATCTCGTACCTTGCTGTTGAATCCACCAGTTGATCTATCATAGGTAAGGGGAAGCTATCATTGGGACAAGCCATGTTCAAATTTGTAAAGTCTACACACATTCTTCACTTTTCATTTGCTTTCTTGACCATGACCACATTGGACAGCTAGAAGGGGTACTGTGCCTCCTTTATGAAGTCAGCCTTGATCAGCTTCTCCACCTCTTCAACTACTGCCTCGTTACGCTCTGGGGCGAAACTCCTCTTTTTCTGCCTTACTGGTTTCACCGTTGGGTCTAAGTTCAGATAATGGGTAATTATTCGGGTATCGATGCCTGGCATGTCCTCATGAGACCAAGCAAAGGCATCAGCGTTCTGTCTGAGGATGGACCTTAGTCCCTCCTTGAATTCCTATGATGCTGCTACCCCTATCTTCACTACTCTGGTCCAATCTTATGTTCTGACCACAACCTCCTCAAGTTCTTCTACTAGCTCTCCCCTTCTGATCTCCTCTTCATCTCGAACCTCTAGTTCCTCAATCAACATAGCGTCCTTGATCTCTCCTTTAAAGGATGTCATGTAACATTCTCTAGCAGTCTGTTGGTCACCCTTGGCTTCCCCAACTCCTTAGGGCATAGGGAACTTGACATTTAGGTGGTAGATGGACGGTATAGCCTTGAACTCGTTGAGGGTTGTCCTGCCCACAATCAAGTTATAGGCTGAAGGGCAGTCTACTACTAGAAAGGTCACCATCTTGATAGTTTGTTGAGGCACGGTCCCCAGGGTTATGAGCAGGGCTATAAAACCCAAAGGGGTAACTCTGTCACCAGTGAAACCGACCAGGGGAGAGTTAACCAATTGCATTTTTTCGATGCCCACTTTCAATTGCTCGAAGGCCTTCAGGAAGAGGATGTCTATGGAGCTGCCACTATCCACAAGGATTCTCCGTATCAAGAAGTTGGATATTGCTGCTGATATAACTAGGGGATCATTATGGGGTTGACACAAGGCCTCTACCTCTTCGTCAGTGAATGTGATGGGGGGTATGTTCTGCCCTAGACCTTTTAACTGATCGGCCTATGGACATGACTTTCTTCTAACTTCAACTCTCCCTAGCGTGCCTTTTCTAGGAGGATAAAGACTCACCACCACCTGTGAATTCTCCAGAAATGACCCTTATCTCTCCCATAGGTTGCAGATTCAGCCTCTCCCTCTCGGGGCTACATTGTTGGGCTTTTCGGGGTGGCTGGTCTCGCCTCTCGTCATGCCTACCCGCTGCTATGTATCTTCCCTACCTCCCTTGCTTGATTAGATTCTCCACCTGCTGCTTGAGGTCATAACAATCTTCTGTGTCATAGCCATGGTCCTGGTGGAATCGGCACCACTTATGGGTCGATCTCTTCTCTAGCGGAGATCTCATTCGTCCTGGCCATTTCAACACTGGGTCCCCCTTGATTTCATAGAGCACCTGATCTAAGGGAGTGTTTAGGGGGGTAAAGTGCTACTTGTATCTAGCTGGCTTGGCCCTATCGCCCTCTGTCTTGGGCTTCTGCTCAATCAGTTAAGGGGCTTTTGCTGGCTTGGCATCTATTCTCTCCTCAGCTGGTCTCTTCTTGTTGACACTCAGACCAGTATCTTCTGGGTCTTCCCTAGCCTTGAGAATGTCTTCTGCATTCATGTACTTCTAAACTCGAAGCATGAGCGCAGCCATAATTTTGGGCGCTTCCTTGGCCAGAGAAAACAGGAACGTGGGGGTTCTGACCCCTGCAACAAAAGCTGCTACCGCCACCTTCTAGTCCAAGTCATCTATGTAGAGGGTCTCATAGTTGAAGCGGGTGGCAAACTTGCGTAGAGTTTCCTTCTTGCGTTGTTTGTTATTAAACAATGAGGTGGAGGGCTTCCTTTGCCTCTGCCCTCCGATGTAGTGGCTGACGAACAATCTGGTCAAGTCCACGAACTTGCAAATTGTTCTAGAGGAGAGTCTGTGGAACCAAATCTGGGCTGGGCCTTTGAGAGTTGTAGGAAACACTCTGCACATAATTTCGTCGAGGATAGCCTGGAGGTCCATTAGGGCTTTATACATCTCCAGATGATCCAAGGGGTCATTTGTGCCATCAAATGACTCCAGTGTGGGCATTTAGAATTTTAGGGGTAAGGATACCCTCATTACACTTGGTGTGAAAGGCGTGTCTGTCTTGTTCACCAGTTCCTCCACTATGTTGGGGCCTTTTTCCTTCACGGCTGCAATTACTCCAGCCAGTTAAGCCTACATTTCCTTCATCTATTCGTCCCATACTAAACGAGTTTCACTAGTGTGCTCCGAAAGCACCACTGTCGCTGTCTTGGATAGCGTCATGCCGCTTTGGGCTTCATCAGCATTGGCTTTGACTCCCCTCTGAGGAGGGTTTCCTCTAGGGAGCGCTGGGTCCTCCGCTCTTTCACCGACATTGCCTTCCTTGTTCCTTGCCACCGGAGGGTCTGCAGGCATCAGGGGGTCCGCTGGTGGCAGAGGGTCACTACTACCAGCTCCACTAGTGGTAGAGGCAATCTTCTTTCCAATTCCTAATTCCAAGCTTAGAGCTGATTCATGGCGGTCATCATTTTGATGATTTACTGCCCTAAGGTAGCGATCCTAGCAGTGCCTTATTCTTCCATTGTTTCGTCTAGCCTGATTGATAAAGCACTAGATCGGGTCAGGACCATAAAACAACCAAAATTTCATTTCCACAGACAGTGCCAAATGATGATACAGTGAATTTGTACAGTCTTCCCAAGCTATGATGCATACAGCTGAAACGATGAACCATTCTGCTTAGAACACAAGTGTGATGCGTACTAAGGATACTCCGATGTCAAAGTTAGGTTAGAGATAAACGGGTAAAGTAATGATGCTTAAGGGTTGGCATTTTTGTACCTTTATGGAGACATCGACTACCCTCTATATAGTTATGTGAGCAGGAAGTGTGACTTGGATCGTGGGCACGTGAATGGAGGACACCAATCATGCTCCTAGATTGTGCATCGCGGATAGTGGGCCTGGATCGTGCCCCTAGATTGGGCTTTATGGATCGTGCCCCCAACCATGGGTGTAACCGTCCTAATCATAAGGTCGTGGGAGCTGATCTTCAGACAGAAATTTCGGAGTATCTCTGCAATGTTGCCTGGTGACCTACTCTGGTTCAGACCATCCAGGTTTGTCCAATACACCCAGTTAGAAAAGTAGCTTGGGGGTGCACCAATCTAGACTCTTCTGGTCTGCCCAGCGAGGGCAGACCGATTAGACTTGTCGCACTATCATACTTGTATTACTGATTTAAGTTTAAGCTAATATTTTAACTTCCGCTTGATGTACTCAACACTCCAATAATAACAGGAATAAGCCAATACCTTCTTATCATTCTTGTTCAAAGATCAAATAAAAATAATAGAGAAAGTGAATATATCCAGGGAACAATTCTAAAATGTATTTTCCGAGGGTGCATAAAAAGAAAAATCATTGGACTGACTTACCAGCCTCTAAAGAGACATCCAAACAGCCACGAACATTTCATATACATTGATATATACAAGGGCTGCGGAGCAGATGATAATATACACACTTGCATAATATCGTGTGACTCGTGTCACATGCATGTGGTGGGTGGCGTAGTATTCTGTTGTAACAGTTATTCCTTACAGCCTATTTGAAAATTAGGGGAGAGAAGAAAAGGAAAAAGAAAGAAAAGAGAAAATAAAGAAAAAATAGTTTTTTTTTCTTGTTTAGTTTTGTAAAGAAAATAGAGCGAAAGTGAAGGAAAAAAAGAGAGAGAAAGAGGGAGATTAAATTAAAACTTTTCTCATTTTTCTCTTTTCTTTTCCTTTCCCTTCCCTTTTTCTTTCCCTTTTCTTTTCTTTTAGATAGAATCAAATAGGAAAAAGATAGTAAACAGTAATTTTTTTTTTCCTTTCCTTTCTTTTCTTAAATTCCAAACAGGCTATTAAGAAATTGAGTGTTGGGTCCACCAAATTTCCAGAAGTGAGAGAGAGACACTCGTACATATAAAACTATTGTTGCTTGAAGTTCCATAGCTTTTGGGCTTTTTTGGTACCTAAAATTTTTTATGTACCACTACAAATCTTGATTCCCCTCTCCACAATAACTTGTGACCACACAATTATTGGCAGACCACCCATGCCCTCTGAGCTTTTAAAATTCCTTTTAGGCCTTATGAATTTTTATATATTTATGATAAAAAATAGTGCATTAGCCTTCCTAACATTTAAAATATATATATATATATATATAGTATCTTAATCCTCTAAAAAGAAAATTACCTTGACGCCCTCTCAAAAAAGTTCCTGGGTCCGACCCTGCACCCAAGGAACACCACATCATAGGTTTGATCCTACCTCATGAGTTGAAACTGAAAATGAGAATTATGTCATGAAAGATCAAAATTAAACTCACCGCTGGAGCCGTTGTCATGAGGACTGTTGGGTGCAAGGTACAATTCATACCTCATGTTACAGCTTGGTGTAAAGATTCTCCAACCCTTCTTCCCACGAAAGCGCGTACGCATTTTAGTAACAGCATCAGACAAGCAATTGCGGCAATCATCGGCTGACAAATAAGGTGTACATTGAACCATGCCATACAACGTCGAAAGACTGCTAAAATTAACTTCAGTGGTTGCATACATGCGGTTAGAAGGATTGGAAGTTGCAACCTCGCTCAGATTAACGAACATATTGCCCAAAATCTTGTAGAATTTATCTGGCTCTCCCGTTATATTCTGCGTGTTCCACACAAAGACTATTGGGTATGTCTCCTTGACAGAGAAAAAAGATCTGCCAGCGTAGCGAATCGAACAATCATCGTACCATATAATTGCATCTTTTCGGAGGGGACAGAGTTTTACAATCTCAACCCTGGCCTCGTCGATGCAAATCTGGCAGACACTAAACTCAACATCGTTTCTGCAGAGGAACAGAGCAAAAACTTTGTCCGGCTCATTCCCTTCGGTCCGGGGATTATTGTAACTTGACTGGTTGAGTAGGCTATCGAGGTTGCTCTCAAATCGGCTACCGGCAGTGTAATTTGTAGTATTTAAGCACATATGAAATAGTGAGGTATTTTGTGCCATGATGAGATAGTGTGGCATAACAAGCAGTAGACAGATCAAGGGAATTATCAGGGTTCCTGAGGTAGAGAGAACAACCTTAGGCATCATTCTTAATTTCCCTCCAAACTTTTCAAGAAACAGAAACTGCTGAGAATGAGTTGCAAAAGAATTAAGGCCATAGGCCACACATATTTAGATTGCCCAGCTCCCACTTTGACTAATCCAACGGATCGATCTTTTAGAATTCTAGATAACTGGATTTCCAAGCAACAACCTACTTAGACTAATTCCATACTAATGGACTGAACTAACTGGTGCCGTGTCAATTGTAAATTTGAATTATTGCATTCAAGGGCTAGCTTGTTTTCGTGGTGCATTCATGACTTGTCAAAATTGATACTTTGCAAAAGTAAGCCCTCGAGAATCAGGATTTTTCTTTAGCCGGGCCAATCCATATTACTATTACAATAAGCAAAAAATTAGATTTAATACAGATTTATTGTAAACAAAAAATGGGAAAGAAATGAAACAAATCCATTTATGAATTATAAAATAAAACAAATATTTTTTCCTAAATAATTTTAAAAAGGTAATATTAACCCTTTTTAAGAGCTATCATTCTGGTGAAATAGGATAAATTTCATGATTTACAAATAAACTATTATAGAAATTTTTCTTGGGATATGTATTTGCCAGAGAGAGCTATGCTTGGGAGAGTCCCTACAGCAAAATTTGGAAAACAATTATATTTTCATCTAGGTGCGGAGGTGCATCATTGAAGGGTATCGCCATAAAATTTTCTCCCTTTCATTTACGGAAACCAGAATTTTCTCATTTTTTTCTCCAATGATGAACCAATCGCACGCTTAGTTCAATGCTCCAAACAAACAATCGTGCTATGAACTGGTCAAACAACGTTTCTCTTGATAGAATTAGGATTTAGAAAGTGATAAGATTTCAAATTGAAAGGAGGAAGTGTAAGTTTATGGAAAATGAAAAAGTAAAAATTACATCACCTAAAATATGATGAAACATAGATCAAGAAGAAAGAATGGACAATAGGACTCACATAAAAAAAAAAGTAAAAAAAAAAATAAAAAGGTAAAGAGTCAACTTTAAAAATCCATAATGTATTACTATGTTTTTATAAAATGTACAAATAAAACTTGATAGTACACGTCACTGGTTAAAAAAATGTACCAAAAAGTTTATCCATAGCTCATGATATTACATATTACCTGTTTTTATGAAATTAAAAGTAGCATTTGATGATATTTTATAACATGCACTTAACTAGTACCTTCTAGATAACGTTGTGTATAAGGATGCATGTTGGCCTTCTTCCACTTTATGTCAATCATTTGCCGTTATTTTCATTTTAGCTAAACTGTTTTTCAGTTTTCGCTTCTTTGTCTACCAACCTTTTATCTATTTTTTAAATGTCGTTGCATTTTCCTTAATTGTTTTTATTTTGATTTTACTTTTCAAAACAAGTTAAAGCACTTAAGACTACATATAGCGGGACTAGTTTCCCACTCTCACTATCATTTAGAGCACACATTTCAGCAGTGTGGTTCCCACTACATTGACAAAAACAAAAATAGAAGATGCTGCGAAATTGTTGAAATGGACTTTTGTTTAGTCTTTTAATTCCTTGATCAAACTCGTGAATTCATTGATAAAATTAATATGATTGTTATGTGGGTGAGAAAATCTAATTTGAATTATTTGAGAAACTCTAAGAAAGTTGTAGAGGTAAGCCTTATTGAGTAAATTCTATTTGTGATATAGCCTAGGAAATTTTTTTGCTTCTTGCTTATCTTGTGAATCTAGTGCTGTAATCTAGTTTGTATTTTTTTGTTTGATTTATTAAATTTTAAAAAAATAGAATTTTTATTAAAAAAATACAAAAAGATTTTTTTGTTGTTCTTACACAATCATTAATTCAAATATTTTCTCATGAGTAAATTGATGTGCATGCATGTTTAAGGTTGAATTTTATGTGCATGATTACTTGCATAATTCTAAGTCAATAGTTTTGGTGATCTCTATCATATTGATAACCCATGTTCATTTAAAAGCACGCTTCTTGAGACTTCTTAAAACTTGAAATCCGCATTCATGATCTATTTAGTTTAATATGTCATTATTGAGTATTTGCAGATTGTCTCATGCCTAGATTGATCTTTTGTTGATTCTCTCACTCATCATTCTTGTTTTTTATGGAAAGGGCCACCAGTGAGTGTAAGTGCAGCTACCATTGTTATGTGATAAGAATAGAAGGCTACATACTCATGTGTGAAAGCCACTATATCTTTATGTCTCAATGTTATCATTATTGGAGATATAAGGTTGGAATTCCATTGAAAAGATTATGGTAGAGTTCTTGAAAAAAATTGAGAGTACAGGATGAGACACGTTTGACCTTTAGTTGTGTTGATCTACAAGTTGTTTATACATGGTACATCATTCTAGAGCACTCATAGGATCTAAATTTTCATTGATCTCTATGAAGTTCACGCTTACACCATTACGTTGTCATTGATATGTGTAAGCACTCCATTTTTTGCCCGCTCGGCAGTCTCCAATCCGTCCCGACTTGAGTTCAAGTTAATATGAACATATTCTAGAATTTTAGTCCTAATCTAGTCAATTCATCGCTTCGTGGGCCCACCAGGCCCAAATAGAGGCAAAATGACCAAAATGCCCTTGTGGGCGTTGTTCGGTCTAATCCCGTAGGCGCGTCTTCCCAAAGACGGTAAGTTCCCTTTTTCAAGTCCAGTCCAATTTCAATCCCTATTTGGAGAAAGTTGATTCCTCGAGACGGTAAGTCTATCCTGTCCGGCACGTTTTTCGAAGAAAGTTTCTTCAGAACGGTAAGTCCCTTCAAACCCATCGACTGGGATGAGAACCCAAGTCCCCTAGATGGTAGAAGGGTCCACCTTTGGCGCCTGCTAGCCCACCAATGCAGAAATGTCCGTTTTGACACGCCTTTCGAGAGAGTTGATTTCTCAGGCGCTAAGTTCCTTTAGCAGCTTCCCGAGATCAGGCAGTCTTGGGAATGATCGCGAACCGTCAGAGTAGCGGAAGTACTCGTAACCATCACAACCATCAGAGTAGCAAAAGTACTCACAAATAGGTCGATATAGGGAATTGCCAACAAACCCCTGTATCATAGGACAGCCGTCAGAGTGGCAGAAGCACTCAAAACCCAAGTCAACACCAGTGCCTGCTAGCCCACTTCGGTGAAAAATGACCAAACTGCCCCTAGGGCCATTTTCGACACGTTTCTCAAGAAAATACCTAAGTCCTCGGAACGATAAGTCCACCCTTCTAAGATCATCCTAGAGACAATCCGGCATGATTAGGTGCCTTCTAGCCAATTTTGGGCCAATTTCAAGACTTTTCAGTCAAGATAACCATTTTACCCTTAGGCATCCGAACGCCCCGGGAACCACACCGGCTCTGGATATCAAACCGGTAATCTCCCGAGAATGCTTTTTATAGTAGTCTCGACCTACCATTATCTTTCCAGATCATTCCAAGTCAATTCCGGCAAACTCGGTGCAAAATGACCGTTTTGCCCCTGGTGGGCCAGTCGCCTTTTTCGACCACACCGGCTCTGGATATCAAACCGGTAACCTTTGGGGATGTTCCAAATAATGTTCCCAAACCTTGAGTCTTCTTTCGGGACATTCCGAGTCCATCCCGGTAGTTTTCCAATCCAGTTGACCGTTTTGCCCCTAATGGCCCGATCAACCCTTCCAACAAACCCTGACATCCTTTTTCAAGTCTATTACCCCACGAGACCCTATTTTAAGGGTTCCTACCCTTTTCCGGCCTTCCGGGCTATTCCTGGTCCCTTAAATCCTTCCCGGACCTTCCGGAGCCACTCCTAGTGAAGTTAGGCTAAAAATTGCATAGTGGTCACTAGTACAGGTGCTCAAATCTTCTGAAGATACATTGCTTGCCGACCTTAAAACTTTCCTAACTGGCTGGCGCCACTCCTAGTGGTGCCAGAAGGATTTTTGGCCTAGCACCACTACAACAGGTGCCAGGTCATTTTTCTCTCTATAAATACAGAGCCTCCTCTAGCATGAAAGAGGTTCGCAAACTCAGTCTAAAAACGTTACTCTTCGATATACAAAGCTCGTAGCTTCTATAAACCCTAGTCTCCTTTAGGTTTTCCAAGCCCCAGCCTCCATACACAAGCCCTAGCCTCCTATACACTCATACACACTCTCATATACTTATACACTAGCCTCAAACCTTCCATTGAAGACTTGGATTGCTGCAACTACAAAGCTTTGAAGATCAAAGACAAACTCTCAAAGACTGAAGTGAAGACCGAAGCAATGCAAGAAAAACAAAGTGCGCAAAGTAAAGCAAAATAAACAAGACACAAGGTAGGCTTTCTATTTAAGTTTATGCATCTTCCCCCTCTCTCTTCTCTCTCTAAACCCACTTGGGTTTTCTTCTATTTTAATCCCCCATCTTCTTCCCCCCCCCCCTTTCTTGCATGTTTGAAACATGGGACTTCTCGATCCATGTGTAGGATTAGGCTATTGGAAGGTCACCGTGTTGGGGGCTTAATTTTAGTCTAACCAGAGACCACGTGGGTTCGCCCCCCTTGATTATGTAGTGAAGCCTTTAACCTTGTATGTTCATAACCCCAACTTGCGTTGTGTATATCATTATCTTGCATTCTTCTAAAATTCGTTTTCAAACTCGTTTTCAAAACTTGCATTAACATCGTTTTCAAACTTCCATCAAAATCTTCTTTTTCAAAACTTGTTTTCAAAATCACAATCCTAAGGTGATTCTAGTCTTTCCATGGCTAGGGTTGTTTTAGGAAAGTGTTACATTTAAAGTGACCAATATGGTCATATTTTCAAAACATTGTTGTCTTAGAGTGATTCTAACCTTCTTATGGTTAGAATAGCTTTAGGAAAGTGAGATATTTTATATACTTTCTAAAAACTCTCTTTTCAAATCTCTCTTTCTAAAAACCTCTTTTTCAATATATTTCCTAAAAACTCTTCCCAATTCCTTTCCAAAATTGTTTTCAAAAGCTCCCTCCAAAAATCTATTTTTCAAAAACTCCTTTTCAATCTCTTTCCAAAAACTCTCTTAAAGTTCTACTTTTCAAAAACACTCTCCTTGAAATTCACTTTCTAAAAGCACTCCCTAGGTTTCCTTCTTAGAAAACTCTCTCCCTAAATCTCTTTCCTAAAAACTCTTTCCAACAATCTCCTTCCAAAAGTTCCCTTCCAAAAACTCTCTCTTTTCAAATTCACTTTCTATAAACTCCTCTCTAGGATTGTCTTCCAAAAATCTCATTTCTTGGAGTCCAAGTTACGCCCTAGAGTCAACAATTAGGAAACTCTCATTTTTCCTTCCCAAAAACATGATTTTCAATTCCCTATTTTGGCCTCAAAACCTAAGTTTCCGAAACCTCTCATTTCCTACACCAAAACCATAAATTTTTAAAACCTATTTTCTACATCAAAACTATAGTTTGCCAAATCTAGGATTTCCAAAACTTTATCTTTCCAATTCCGTGTCAAATCCAATCTTCCTTTTATGAAACTAAATCCAATCTCCCGTTTAGGAAACTAGATCCAATCCTCCATTTTTGAAAACAAAATCAAAACACCTTTTTTTAGAAACAAAATCTGATCCCTTGTTTTAGCAAATAGAAATCTCAATCCTTCCTAATCTAAACCTTTCCTAATTCAAATCCTTCCTAATCTCCTATCTTCCTAAACCATAAGTTTTCTAAACCTAAACTTTTAAATGTTTCCTTAAACTTTAAGCTTCCAAATCTTTCCTAATTCAACCCTTTCCTAGTTCCATCCCTTTCCAAATCTTAACTTTCAAAATCTAACTTTTCAAATCTTTCTAAACTTCCAAACTTTCTAAATTTCAAATCTTTCCAAATCTAAAACTTTCTAAATTCAAAACTTTCTTAAATTCAAAACTTTTCAATTTCAACACTTTTTTAAATTGAAAACTTTCCTAATTTGAACATTTCCTAAAATGAAACTTTCCTAAAACTGCACTTTCCTATTTCGAAACTTTCCTATTTCGATCCTTTCCTAATTCGATTCTTTCCTAAATCTAATCTTTCCCTAATCTTCCAAGTCCAACATTCGAGTCAAATCTTTCTTAATCTCAAGTCCTTCTCAAATCCTATCTTCTTAAGTCTAGGTTTCCTAAATCTGTCTTCCCAAATCAAAGTCCAATCTCTTCCATTTTAAATTCCAATCTTCTATTCTAAATTCAAATCAAATCCAAATTCTAATTCAATTTCTTTTTCCAATCAAAATCTCTTTCTTCCAATCAAAAATCTTCTATTTTCTATCAGACTCTTATCCGAATTACGACTGACCTTATTCATCCAAAAGGATACGTAGGCAACCCTCATGGGTGCGGTCACAACCTTTTTCAAGTTTCTAATTTCGTGATCTATTTCAAACTTCTAATTCCAAATTTCTATTTCCAATTTCTAAAATTTTTCAATTTCAAATCTATCTTTTCAAATTTCTTTTTAAATCAAATCAGTTTATTTCAAAATCTATTTTTCAACTCTCTTTTCTTGCACTTGTATATCATACATCTTGTTTTTTTAAATATTCTTTTTCTAAAGTGAATAGGATTGGACATTTGTTAGTTGAAGACTCTCATAGGTGAATCTAGGATAAATAGACATGTAGGTACCACAAGGGCGGGGTAGAGTGATGGCTTAGTGCGTCTTCCCTACACATAACCAACCTCCAAACCTAGAATCACTATTTTCAAAGACCAAAATGGAGTTTATTTTTAAAAAATGGCTTAAATGTTTTCTAAAGATTGTCAAACAACCTGTTTTCTTAAGAACCCTCTCTTGAGGTGATATTTTCAAAATTATTCTCAAAAACCCTAAGTGTAGTCTTCAGATTATGCTTAGTTTTTAGGTGACCTAACTCACCTTAATCAAATTAGGCGGCGACTCCAAATCTTTTCTAAAAACCCTTTATTCAAATCAATTTTCAATTCAAACCTAGTCGCACTCATTCTTCTAGGAGGGTGAGTTTTAACGAGAAAGTACAGTATTTTTTCCGATTATGTGTGTATTCCTCAAGTGCAAAAAATCTGGGTGCGACAATATGCTATTGATCATCTTATGACCAATTGTGCTCATTTTTGTGTTGTTTTATACGTGTTTGATGTTGATCTTTTCATGCTAAGTCATATCTTGATATTCATGAGTCTATAATTGCTCGACTTTAATTAATCATGTCACACCTAGGTCTGCCTAACACAACATTGTTTGCTTTGGGCGGTAATCAGCACGGCTTTAAAATGTGTTGTGCTAAATAGAGAAACGGATCTACATATATAGCTCTTCACTTCATATTCCACAGATGATGTGGGACTTCTACCATGTCCTATGCACCTTCTCCTTGAGAACTTCCCTTAGAGGTTCTGGCCGTCACAGTCACCCCCTCTTTGGGCAACGGGTCCTCGCGTTAGGCCTCTATCCATATATTTTTGGCTGCACTCAGCTCTGATAACATTCTATAGCACCCGGGTCCACCTAACACAATATTGTTTGCTATGGACCGTAGCTCTCTCAATTTTAAAACGCATTGTGCTAAGTAGATGACTGAATCTATATATATAGCTATTCACTTCATCTTCCCCAAGCGATGTAGGACTTCTACCATGCTTTGCCCACCTTTGTCTCAAGGACTCTCTTAGAGGTTCTGGCCATCACTGTGATGGCCCAAAGCAAATAATATTGTGCTAGGCGAACCCGGGTATGACAGAATGGTATTAGACCTGAGTCCAATCAGAAGTGTGCAGATAAAAGCCCAACGCAAGGATGTGTTGCCAAAGAGGGGGTGACTTTGATGGCCCAATCTAGGTGTGACAGATCATGTCTTTCCAAAACTCCTAAAGGTTGAAAAGTTTACTAGTTTCATAATTTTTTTCTACACTGGGCTTTTATGCTTCTTTGGATCGACTTCGCTTGAGCGAAAAGGATCGAGAGTGCTTCGATAGCCTTAAATACCTTTCACTCCAACGAAGAGCATTTCTGGGCAATTTTTTTTTCAAAAGGGCTGAAAGCTTTATTTTACCCCAAATCTCATATTTCGTAAGAGGAAAGGGTAGCGTCTAGTTCTAGGGCTTTGGTTCAACTTCGTTTAGGAGATCATCGATTTGTCTCGATTCATTTTGCCTTTGTTTGATGCCCCTAAGTTTCTAGATTTTGGGTTTTTTCCTTTTGCCATGGATTATGACTCTATCTTAGAGCTTTCTGAGTATTGTCTTATTTTCATCTTGAGAGAGTTGTTGCTTATTTGTTTTGTTTTGTTTTGTTTCCAAGCCCTATTTTGGTGTATGCTTTGTGGCTAGTGTTAGTTAAACTGATGGATGATTCCTTTTTCTTTACAACTACTTGTCTTATAGTACTTTGTGCTTTGGGTATTCTCTTGGATAATCATTCTAGTGTGTTGGATTACTGTTTCCCCGCCTATTGATGCTATCTTTGTCAATTTGTTCCAAAAAAGAGGCGAATGCATGTTGATTTTAATGTTGATACTAATGCCTTATATCCTAGCACTTGATGTCTTGTTGAGTTTTGTCTTATACAGGTACATGTGCTATTGGAAGGCATTTCCTAGCTGCTTGATGCTTGTGGTTTAAGTTAGCTTTGTGATGTCTCTATTTCTATGTAATTTAATTTATTTTAGACTAGGTTGTTTTGTCACAAAATTGCCAAAGGAGAAGATTGTAAACTTATATAGTTAGCAAATTTCGTGATCTTTTATATTTCTTATAATTCGGGATGTTGGGTGTCTATCACAAGCATTCAAAACGAAGATTTAAGCTCTGAAAGATTCTTCATCAATAAGCATTAGCTAAGAGATGCTTAAGAGTAAGAATAATTTGAAGACTTGAAAAAGGATTCAATTTGGATACCATTCAATAGCTTTGGATTGAAGATATACAGAATGGTGAAAATCAGAGCACTTCGATAGTTTTGGATCGATCTGGATAGCTTTTGATCGAAAACTCAGAGATTGCAGAAAAACAGTCTTGCTCGATACCTTTCGATCGACTTCGACAACTTTAGATTGAAGACGCTACGAGTGTGGAGTTTTGACAGATTGACTCGATCAAGCTCGCACGGGCAAGTCGCAAAAAATTTGCAGATAAGGAAACCAACGTTTTAGGAAGAAAATCAGTTTCCTATAAAAAGAAAAAGTCTTTTTGGGGTTTTTAAGAGAGCAACCGCATACGAGGGAGTTCCAAAAAGTTCTCTAAACATTGTTGAAGCTCTCAACTGATTCTTTACAACAACAACTTCTTAAACCTTGAAAAATTGAAGTCTTGATAGAGTTTAAGGCAGTAAATTTGGTGAATCGTGGAGTCGAGCAAGTACAAGGCAACCATTAGAGTCGAGGAGTCAATGGATATTTGGTCGTAAATGTTCTTGCAACCGTTTAACAGTGGTTTTAGTGTATGATCTTTGTCCGGTGAAGTGGATACGTGATTTTTTCCTAGTTTGTGTTTCCACGATAAAAATTCCATATATCGATTGTCTGATTATTGTTTACTTTACTTGGCACGCATGTGGATGCACTTAGTCATAATCATATTTGCATAGCATTCGTTTAACTAGTATCCTTTAGCAAAATTATAGTCCGGCAAACGTTTTTCAGTTAAAAATAATGGAAAATATAATCAAAACATAAGGGTAAAAACATAAAAGACAACACTCAGTTAACAGTGAACAATATTATTCTAGAAACCATAAAGGTCTATCTATTGTTGTCGGATACTTCATGGGAGATCAGTGTAATTTACCCTTATTTCTTTGAATGATGTTCTCATTGTATTCCTTATATAACGTTATAAGACCCTTATTGTATAGGTTGTGTTACTTGTGTACAATAAGAAATTATGTAGTAAGTTTGAAACATTAGGTTAGTATGATGACATGGCATGCCTGATATTTTAAAACTAAAAACATCATGTATTTTTTGCGAACTCAACTGCATGAGTAATAAACATGAACATTTCAGAGAAGTTATTATTGACATTATTATCCTAAGATTTAGTCAATTAATAAAAATAAAAACATGTGTTTATTTTTAATAAGTTAAGCATACATCACCATGCTAACGTAGGTTTTCAGACCTACTTAATAAGTTCAAGGTACACAGCTATACAAACAAGTTTTTCTTAGTTCCCTTCTTTCCCAAAGGAAATGGCCTTCTTTTAGAGCCCATTTGGAACTTTCAAAGAAAATGAAAGGAATGTGGAGAGAAAAAAAAAATAAAGAGATAGAGTGAATTTTTTTCCTCTCTTTTTCCTCCCTTTCCCTTTCCCTTTCCCTTCTAGATAATATCAAACAAGGAAAAGACAAAAATTTAACATTTTTCATTTCTTTTTTTTCCCTCCAATTTTTCATTTAAATAGTGATTAACAGGCTGTTAATTACCATTTAACTCATGGTCATTTGATTTACAGTGCTCCATGTTGAGAGTTAACACATAACTCTCTAGAAAGTTCTTCGCGCTTATAGAAAAGCTCTCGCTAGATTTATCTTTCTCTACTCTTTCTCCCTCCGCGTAAATATCTACCACACATCTCAATAGTTTAAATCCCAGCATAAAATCTACCAATCCTAATTAAAGGGTCTAGATCTGGAAAAAAAAGTCCAATAGTTAAATAATATCAACTGCTTAGTACTCATTCTTATTAAGTTGTGATATGTAGCATTTTATTAGATCAGTAACATGAATTTATTATTAATAAAGAGACTTTTAACTATGTGATCCACCTAGCCATTGCTAGTATAAATACGAAGGAATCACCATTTGTGAAATGTTTGTAAAGACACACCCTATGAGTGGACCAGCAAATAGGCACTAGTGTAGTATATTGTATGGTTGTAATATTATTATGTTATTGATATAAATTTAAGCTGATATATTAGCTTTTGTTGTGTACTCAATACTCCAACAATAACAAGAATAAGGCAATTCCTTCTTATCATTTTTGTTCAACTATCAACTAAAAAATATAGAGATAGTGAAGGGAATAATTCTAAAATATG
Source organism: Euryodendron excelsum (assembly GCA_033060915.1). Taxonomy (NCBI): domain Eukaryota; kingdom Viridiplantae; phylum Streptophyta; class Magnoliopsida; order Ericales; family Pentaphylacaceae; genus Euryodendron; species Euryodendron excelsum. The sequence goes on from CM065398.1 coordinate 31,513,685, forward strand.
TCTTCTGAGGGTGTTGATTACACTCCAAAAGTGCAATTACGACACCTTAATTTGTTCTTTATTAGCCTTAGTTTAGGAGTTTATATGCTTCTTTAATTAGATTTTAGTACTAACTAAGTGTATTTTAATTTGTATAGGTTTTGAGCTTAAAACGGATTATTTTGAGCACGTTTCGGATGAAGGGAGAATAAGTTTTCAAGAAGATGTTGTCAGAGTACAAGCTGTTAAAGCTGTGATACAACTTACTGAAGCACACAAGGCTGAAACTTTGAAAGGCTATATCTCTCAAATTAAAAAGGCTATTGGGGTCCATAATATATCAATTTCATGTAACATTTCAAGAGGAGTTCAAATATGTCCATTGAAAGGGCGTTTGAATGCTCTTTAATATCGTTTGAATGGCCATCTAAGGATCCTAGGCATTTGATAGGCGTTCGAACTCTACTGTTCACCCATTGGAATTTTACAGAGACATTTTTTTTATGCGTTAGTAATAAGTTTAATAAGCATTTGATAGACGTTCGAACGCCCATCAAACGCCTAGCGATGCTCTACCTATTTAAGGCTATTTTTGGTCAAAAATTGGTCTCTCTCTCACTTGTTCCTCAGTTTTTAGCTAAGAAACTTCATTTTCTTGCATTTTTCTTAGCTTTCTTTCATTTTTCTTGTATCCAAACACTACTTGCAAATTAATACAAGATCTTCCAATTTTATTACATTTCTTTCATGGAATCAAGTAGCTAATCATCCACTTGGATGCAATAGTAAAGATACACCAAGGATCTTCAAGGATTTCAAAGGAGGTATCTAGACTCCAATGATCTATCTTATGATTTCTCTAATTCATCACAATTAAGTTATAGATTCATTAGAAAACTTGGATTCATAATTGTACGAGGGATTTTTATAGTTTTCAGAATGCCATATTCTCTCTAGGAATTTTACTCAATCTCCTTCTAGGAGTCAACCACTCTTGAGGGTATCCTAGCGGCTATTGCTGCCTTTAAGGCCAAACACATGATCATCGACCAAGTTAGCAGAGAATTAGTTGCCTCTGATGACCATAGGATGGAAGAGACTGAGAAGGGGATGCCATTTCCTGTGATTACCATTGTAGTGGGCGGAGTTAGGTCCCTTTGCACCCTTTCTTAATAAAATTCCTTTGTCACCATAATGTGTCGTCATCCCAAATACATCCAAATATTTATAGGATTGTTATGGGGATGCTAGAGCAAAATCGAGTCCTAGCTGTTAACCTAGACATCACTGAGCTCAATTACTGCTACACCCTATGCAAGGTCAGGGGTGATAGTTGGAAATTTTACCTTAGAGCAATCGATAAGAGTAAGGAGATAGTGAAATGCCTCCCGTCTTCGGGTAAGGGTGTCAACGATGTCAAAGTTTGGGTTTCTGGCCCCTAGGAGTTTGACAACCTTCCTGTCGACCAGATGCCATTGATACAATGCTGTAAGACCAGCAGAGACTTAGGTTTGGTTCTAACTTTTCCCCTTTAGAGCATATTAATTCATACAATTCTAACTTGCTTTAGCTTTAATTTTTTAAAGTCCGGTAAGAAGAGTATAAAGAATACGACTTGGGGAGTCAATCTTGACGACTTGTATAAGGTTTTGAACTACCGGGGTGAAGGTCGACTTCATGATATTACAAGGGCTCCCCACATTTTACTCAATTACCCACTTCGGGTTTCAACATTCACAGTTGCTTCAGGAATTCCAGTGGGAGTGCTTGCCTGATTAGTAGATGAAGGAGCAGCTGGTGACTTTGAAGAAATTCGTATGGGGATCACGGTTGAACGTATGCATCTCAATAGTCAAGTGACCCTTGCCGTTCTGCCTGCTGACACGTCACCTGTTAAAGGTGTGAGAGGTCAAAATCTTAAAGCGTACATGCCAACAAATTCAAGGGCCGCTTTTCCAAATTAGGCATCTTTCGAGTTGCCTCTAGTCTTTAAAGACAAGCCTGCTAATATTTCCAATGGTGAGAGTTATCTAATTCAGGATATTTCTTTTAGACAATCGATTTCCTCTAACTCGGCCTCTACTTCTACTCTGCACACTGTGCTTGATCATTGGGTTGTGGTGAAGATTGGGAAAAAGCGAAAACAGGTCACTCTTTCATCCTCGAACTCCGACGCTGCGGACAAGATGAATCTGAAAGAATTGATGCTTCAAAAGGCGACAAAGTAGCTTAAGAAATCAAGGAAGCCAAAGGCTGGTGCTGCGAAGTCTGTACCTCCTCCTCCTATCATTACGGGCATTAGCGCCTCTGTACTGGAGAAGAAGATGGCAGCGAAGTTGGCCAAGAATAAGCCGACAACAAAGGATACTCCTGTCGAGCCAATGGCAAAAAAACTAAACCTCATATCGACTGATCTTGGTTGCGAGCACTAGTGCTGCTGCTAAAGATGCCGTCTTCATAATCATAAATCTTGATATTTGCAGCCGCCGCATGATGATGCATAACTCTTTGTTCAATACGGCATAAGTTACAATGGGAGTAGTCCAAAGCGCTATCCAGCAGATGGATGTTGATATGTTAGCCAAATGCAATCATATGTCAATTTTTCTAGGGGCGTTTCATGACTCCTTTATAGTAAGTTTCTCTGCTTTTATTCTCCTTCTTTGTGTTGGTTCAATATCTGTTTTGACAAATTCTTTTGTTTCTAGGGCTCGCTCAATACTTTGAAGGCCATGCGTTGTTTTTAGAGTCTAGCTGGCGAAGCTTCTGATTTGGCCAAGAAGCTTATTAAGGAGCATGAAAAGCTAATAAATGAGCATTCCAAGCTTAAAGATGAGTGGATCGAGATAAGAAAAAAAAAAGGCTAAACTGATGGCAACCAAAGAGGCTGAGAAGGCGAAGATTTCTCTGACTAAGGTTATCGCCAAGCTTAGTAAGAGGAGTGCCGATTTGTCCAAGTTAGAGGGTGATAATGTTGTGCTCTCAATGGATTTATATAAGGCAAAGGCCAAAGTTGAGGGGCTTCAAGCCAATCTTTCTAAGGCTAAGGCTGAGGCGAAGGCAAACTATAAACAAGGTATGGCTGATAATGCCCAAGACTTTGCTCAGCAAATGATTGACCTATCTCAGTCTATTTTTTCCCAAGGTTGGCAAGGGGTTTTGAAGAAGATGAAGGTCGAGAGCTCTTCGGCTCTCTAGAAGAATATCACAAACTATCTAGAGAACGCTATAGACGCTAACCCTGAGGGTCGTACAGATGTTCCACTGAATGCGACTACTGTTACTGAAATGTTAGAAGTTCAGACGACTGAGGTTGTTGTTGTAGATGAGTCACTTGGGGTCCAACCAGCTAAAGTTGTTACTGTGGATGAGTCGGTTGAACCTACTATAAAGTCTACTGAAGACGTCATGCCTCAACTTTAGGGTTTTCTTGTTTTTACTTTTGTTGTAATATTATAGTCCTCATTTTGTTCTTTAACGAAAGAAGGCTCTTTTGTTTCAATTGAATGGCTCTAATTTCATACATCCTTTTATGTTACCCAACTTAGGCAAATTTAAATTTTTGATATGTTGATACTTACTTTCTTCTGACCTTTATTGGCTGACTTACCAAACTTAAGTAAGATCAAGTTTTTACATTTGATTTTTTCTTTTGTTTTGGCCTTTATTAGTCGAAGTGCTCAACTTGGACAAGACCAAATTTTTACTTTTGGTTTTTGTTTTGGCCTTCATTAGCCGACCTGCCCGACTTGGACAGGACCAAATTTTACAATTAGTTCATGTTTTAGCCTTTATTAGTCGACCTGCCCAACTTGGACATGACCAAGTTTTTACACTTGATTTTTATTTTGGCCTTTATTGGCCGACATGCTCGACTTGGATAGGACCAAGTTTTTAGGTTTTTGTTTTGGCCTTCATTGGTTGACCTGTCCAACTTAGACATGACCAAGTTTTTACACTTAATTTTTATTTTGGCCTTTATTAGCCGACTTGCCCAACTTGGACGTGACCAAGTTTTTATACTTAGTGTTTGTTTTGGCCTTTATTGGCCGACCTGCCCAACTTGGACAGGACCAAGTTTTTACTCTTGATGTTTGTTTTGTTTTCCTTGGTTTTTCTCTCTTAGAATGGCTTTGAACATCAGAGTCATCGAGTAACCAATAGTTTATTAAGAATGCACAATTTATGCAAATAAAGGAAAATATCTAAGTCAACTTTCTATTGATAGAATTTCTTGAGGTTGTTTGCATTCTAAGGTTAGGGTAGCTGGCGCCCTTCTTCGACAGTCTCTAGTCTTTATGCCCCCACGCTAACTTAGGATGTAACTCTGTATGGACCCTCCCAGTTGGGATTGAGCTTTCTATCTGTTAGATTCTTTGTTGTCCCCAGTACTTTTCTAAGTATTAGGTATCCATGTACAAAAACTCTTAGCTTAGGATCGGCTGAGTTGTTGATGATAACCAGTGAACTTGAGTAGGGACGCCTCCTTCTTTTCTTCAATGAGGTATAGGTCCTTGGCCAAGGTCTATTCATTAAGCCCAATATCAAATGCTACCAATTTGATTGTTAGGAGTTCGATCTCTAAAGGCATTACTGCTTTGACCCCATATGCCATTAAGAAAGGGGTTTCACTAGTAAATCTCCTTGGAGTGGTTCTATAGGACCATAGGACACTGGGTAGCTCTTCTACCTATCTCCTTTTAGCTTTTTCCAGCCACTTTTTTTATTCACTTCAACATTGTCTTCTTAGATATTTTTGCTTGCCCATTGCATTGTGGATAAGCAGGTGTTGAGTAATAATTTATGATCCCGAGTTCATCATAGAATCCTCTAAACATATATCCATCGAACTGGGTGCCATTGTCCGAGACCAGTGCACGTGGTATGCCGAACCTTGTAATTATGCTCTTTTATGCAAACTGTTTTACATCTATTTCCCTGATCATTGATAAGGGCTCTACTTCCACCCACTTGGTGAAGTAGTCGGTTGTGACAATGAGGAACCTCTTGTTCCCCGGAGCTCGGGGCAATGGTCCGATTATGTCTAGTCCCCATTGGGCAAAAGGTTAGGGGCTGGTAATCGTAGTGAGGTCCTCGATAGGCTGGTGGATTAATTGTGAGAACTTCTAGCACTTCTCATACTTCAGTATGTCCTGAGCAACATCCTTCTGCATATAGGGCCACCAGTAGCCCTGTGAAATAGCTCGGTAAGCCAGCAATCTTCCGCCGATATGACTTCCATAGACCCCTTCATAGATTTCAAACAAAATGCCCTGCACTTTGTTTAGATGAATGCAATGTAGGTAGGGACCTGTAAAAGATCTTTTGTATAGCTCCTTATTGGGTGATAGCCATTATTTTAAGGATTTATGCTTTATCCTCATGGCTTCATTCTTATCCTCAGGCAATTCATTTTTCTCCAGATGTCAATGATTGGATCCATCTAAGATAGTCCTAGCTCTTCAATGTCCAGTACTTGCGCTTTTTCTTAAAAGATGATCGGGCTAGCTAAAGGCTTAATATAAATTGTTCTCTTCCATCCCAATTTCAAGGATGCCACGAGTGTTGCCAAGGCATCAGCGTGGGCTTTATTGTCGCGACCGATCTAATATAGCTTGTATTTGCTGAACTTCTTCAATAATTCTTGTGCCTTTGCCAGGTACTGTGTCATCTTGTCATTTTTTTACCGCGTATTCTCCCATGATTTGGTTTACAACCAGCTGTAAGTTTGAATAAATTGTTATCTTGGCAATTTTTAGCTCTATAGCTCGATGCAGTCTAACAAGCAAAGCCTTGTATTTTGACTCGTTGTTTGAGGTATTGAACTCCAGTTTAATAGCCTGCTCTATTGTCATGCCATATGGTATAATTAGGACTATACCTGATCTTGCTCCCCTGTCGTTCGATGCTCTATCTACGAAGAGCTTTTAATGATCAGCAATCCCCTAGAGCTCTGAAGGGGGGTCGTTCTCTAGTAGCTTGGCAGTAAGTGTTAGATTGGTTTCTTATGGCAACTCAACAAAAAATTCAGCAATAAAGTCGACAAGTACTAACCTTTTACAGCCAATCTAGATTGATACTTGATGTCGAATTCACCTAACTCCACTGCCCACTTCGATATTCTATTGGAGAAATTTGCTCTTCAGAAGAGTGGTTTTAACTAATGATCTGTGAGGACATTGATAGTATGGGCTCTAAAATAATGCACCAGCTTGCATTATGTCATCACTAATGCGAGGGCCAACTTTTTCAAAGGTAGATACCTAGTTTTTGCCTCCAGAAGAGTCTTACTAACATAATAAACTAGCTAGGTATAGATAAAGTTCCTCGTACTTGAATGGAGTGGAGAAGAGTGGTGATTGGGCCAAATAACTCTTTAGATCGGTAAGGGCTTGATCATAGTATGGGTCCTAGCCAAACTACTCTTGTTTTTTCAGAAGTTGAAAAAATGGTCAACACTTGCCTGAAGATTGGCTTATGAACTTGTTAAGAGCCATTGTCGTCCCAATCATCTTCTGGACTTCCTTGATGTTTTTTGGGGCCTAGATGTTATGGATTGCACTGATTTGTTATGGGTCTGCTTCAATTCCCCAGTGTGTTACCAAGAATTCTAAGAACTTTCCTGAACTTACCCCGAACACACATTTGGAGGCATGTAGCCTCATCTTGTACTTTTTTCAAGATGTCAAACACTCCTTTTAAGTTGCCAAGATGGAACCTGTTGACCTTGCTTTTGAACACCATGTCATCAATATAAACTTCTACAGTATTACCAATGTGCTCTTTGAACATCTTTTTGACCAATCTTTAGTAGGTGGCACTTGCGTTCTTCAATCTAAAGAGCATAACTTTATAGCAGAAAATACCCCTCGGGGTGATAAAGACGGTCTTTTCTTGGTCATCCTCGTGGAGTGGTATCAGGTGATACCGATGATATGCATCCAGGTGTTCACTCAAGGTTAATCCCCATGTTGATTTTGATAATAACAAAACCATGTGGTTGTTTTCTAATGATTTCAATTGAATGTGCAGGTTACATTATAATCATTTAATAACAAGAAAATAATTGAGCTGATTGATTAAATATCCAACAAGAAGATTACTTAGGTAATTTTACTCTCGAAGAGACAAAGTTTGGGTATGCATATGTTTGGCAACATCCATGGCCAACTTATTCACTATGAAGACTTTCGATCCTCATGGCCATATCAATCCACTAAAGTATCATGTATGCTATGAACCTCTAAAATGGTTGATTGTTTTGCTCTAAATCTGGAAAATGCATTGAGACATAAAGTATAAAAGAAAGGGGGAGCAAGTTTCTGTTTCGATAGGTTTATGACTAGAAGCTTATCACATTAGAAAATATTAAAGAACTTGTATTGAGAAATTTGTCAAGAAGGATCAAAGGTTGATAAGCATGATGGGTTGACACATTCAACAAGTTCATTTTATAGATTGAAGATATTCAAAATATGAAGAAGATTGGTAAAAAAAGCTTATACCTTCTACATTAAAGACCTATTGATAAGAAATTACAAGAGTTAGAAGCTTCATTAAAGATTATATTGAAGTCTTGAATAAATGGAAGAAGCTATATTTGATTGAAGTACCCTAGACAAAATTAAGTTGATGAAGATCAAGCAAATAAATTGAAGAAGTTCAAAGAAGAATAGAAGATTAGTTGAAGAGAAGAGATCTCAAGTCTTGAAAGCTCTCGTGATGCTTTGAAGAAGACTTAGATCACTGGAAGAAGTGATGTTGATTGGAAAAACTCTACAAGTAATCAAAAGTTAATTAATTTCATTTCAAAGTGATTAAAGGTGTTCTTGAAGTCAACATGCCTTGAAGAAATCTTTTCAAGCCTTAGAAGCCTTGTTTGGATGACCCTTAAATAGCTTGAAAACAATGGAGAAGACTGTACAAAACCTGCAAAAGTTAAGGCTTCTGATACAAGGAGTCTACCCCTCAAAGCTTAGGAGTCGACACATTGACACAGAGCCTTGAAAAATCTAGTGGAACTCTAAAGGAGTCAAATCCTATCCCTTAGGAGTCGACATATTAAAACAAAGGCTTAAAAAATCTGGTGGAACTCTTCAGGAGTCGACCCCTTGGGACAGAGTCTTGAAAAATCTGCTGAAACACAAAAAGAGTCGACCGCTATAGCAAAAGAGTCAAGTCCCTGATAGCAATAGCTATTTTTTAACGTTATACTCCGCCGTTTTTTAATCAAATGATCTCCCATCCACCACCAACGGCTATAATTAACTCAAGACTATATATAGAAGATCCCCAACATATATATGTGTAAGAAGAACACAAGATCAAGTGCTAGAAGTGAGATTTCATCTCCTACAACTTATATTCTGTTTTTATTCATTTGGGGGGTTCTTGTGTGAGCTCAAATTTGCTTATCTACTCTTTCAGAGAGAGTTACACATTGTACAACCTTCATCTATTGTTGGGTAGGTTTGTAAACTTGTGAGTTTGAGTATTCTTGAGAAAAACACTTGTAAGTTTGAGTAAAACTTGGACAAAATCACTTGTAAGTTTGAGTGAAGCTCGAACAAAATCACTCGGCTTTTGAGAGCTTGGGAAAAGCTCCTATAAGAGTGAATTGGGCACTTTGAGCAAAATCAGCAGCTGTGTAAGAGAATTTTACATAGTAAAATACCTTCAAAAGGATCGAGAAAAAGAGGACATAAGCAAGGGTTGGCCAAACCTTTGTAAAATTCTTATGCCTTCATTATTCATTTCTTGCTCTATTTTTCTTCCTTGTTTATAACACTTGTTTGCATTGTATCTTATAGAAGCAAATTTTCAATTCATGCAAAAAACCCTCTTTACATAATCATGCAAAACTATCGAAATTCAATCAAATAAGTGTCAAAATGCAGAAATAACTCTACTAGAGTGTCCAAAGCACATCAAAATATCAATTTCAACTATTTACACGACTCAAACGGAGTTCTACACATCAAAATCAATACAAAACAAAAAACTTAGGTCTTGGAGTTCTCCGGTGAAATCTTTTTTTCCGATAACAATTCCGGCAACGATAACTACTTCCAGCAACTCTTCGGTGTCCCCAAAACTCACTCTTTCAATGCCCTAGTCTCTCTTCTTGCAAAACACTCGAAAGAGGCTCTCAAAGTATGAAAACTCGACCAAGCTCGTAGCAGAGCTTTTCTGGTTTTTATCCCAGGCCTAGTAGTGGCGCTAAGGATATTTTAAGCCAATGTCAAGTTCTGGGCAATTTTGCCCTTTTTCCCGCCAAAATCCGACTTCAAATGCTCCCTTGGGCCAAATTACTATTTTCAAGTTCCAGTCTTAAAAAATTTTCAAATTTCGTCACTTCAATTGCCTCGTAGTCAACATAGGACTCTTACTTTATTATTTTCTACCTTCGACAAATAGAGACAAAAAAAGAGGGGCAGCTATAAACACCCCATTTTTGCCCGCTTAACAATCTCCGGTTCGACCGGATTCATATTCAAACTGACACAAACACATTCAAGCTCAAACCAACTTTCCAAACTCAATCCAATCAATCAATCACTTCACGGGCCCGCCGGGCCCAATAGAGGCAGAATGACTAAAATGTCCTTGTGGCATTATTCGGTCTAATTCCAGTTAGTGTGTCTTTCTAAAGATGGTAAGTCCCAATTTTAATCTCAAATCCAGGTCCAAATCTAATTCCAATCCAAACCAATCAAATGCAAATCTAGCACATCTTTCAAGAAAATTGATCCCTCAAACGATAAGTCCATCCAGTCCTGTACGTTTACCGAGAAAACTCCTCAAAATGGTAAGTCCCTTTAAACCTGTCGACTAGGACGGAACCCAAGTCCTCGAGATGCTAGAACGGTTCTTTTCTAACCCCTACTAGTGACTCGCTCCGAAAACTATGAAATGGAGTTAGTACCCCGCAAGAGTACGGGGGTCGCGATGAAGTATAAACTGGTAATCCGGTATCGTTCTCTCCCAAGGGACCTAGCCAAATATAAGCTCTAGCACTCAACTCACACTAACCTAGCCTAGGATCGAATTGCAATTATGTGGGGAATTGGATCTAAAATAAAAGGAAAAAGAAAAGGACCGAAAATCTTTAGGTTTTTTATGGGGTTTTGATTTACTAAACTAATGCAATGAAAATTAAAGCAATTAACTAGGCAATTGATTTAAATGTAAAGCAATTAAAATGGAAATCTTGGATATGATTAATTCAATCTACCAATTCACAACAAGAATTTCAATAGAGGATTTTTATAACTCAAATCAAGAATCACACCGTGGATTCTTGATTCGAAATATTTTGACAATAAAACATTGAGTTCATATTTAGTTGAGTGTAGGGATTAAACCAATTAATAGAACCCTAGAAGCAAACCTCATAAATGTGCAAGATTTATACCAATTGTTGAATTGTGCATAAATATTACCAAATGGGTTATGAATCTAAGTTTTCGAATAAATCCAACACCCAACCAAATAGAACTATACAAATCTACGAATAAAACTTTGAAGTTCATGAATCCCCATTGAAATACTTGAAAATCCTTGGTGGATCTTCACAATCACACCCAAGAGATGTTTAGCTACTAGAATTCATAATAAAGAGCATAAATCAAGGAAAATCTAACATTAAATTAAGCAAAACTAGTTTTTGGTTGCTAAGAAAGTGAAAGAAAGTGGCAAGAAAGTGAAGGAAAATACATTACAATGAAAGAAAGTTACAATTTTTACTCCTACATTAACATTACAAACATAAATCTAAGCTAAAAATACACAAAAACATAAAAACCAACCTTGGAGGAGCCTCTCACGCCACCCCCTTGCCTGCTACGAACCCAAAAAATCTTTCTTTTTCTCATTTTTTCGAACAACACAGCTTTTAAGCTCCAGATCTGTATCAACCGATCGATTAGCACTGTTCACCGATCGAACGACCGATCGAACGGTAATTGTAGCGTTCGATCGGTCAATTCATTGTTTTTACTATTCACGGGTACTGTTCACCGATCGATCCGTAAAACACCCTCTTTGAAGTTTGTCAAACCAATCGATCGGTTACTATTCACCCATCTACCTTGAAGCTTGATTTTTGACTACCTTAAAGGCCGATTCAACTGATGCACATTAGAGGACAAATTGTAGATCTTGAAGTCTTCTTTCCAATGGCACAAAAATCAGCTTAATCGGATATCGAAGTAAAAAGATATGGCCAGAATACCGAGACAGGTTTGAATTTTCATGACCAAATTATTCGCCTTGAACCCGCTTTGATTATTCTTGCTTTCTTTTTGCCTTTATTAGCTTATATAACCTACAAAGCACACACAAAACATAATTAAACAAATATCTAACTAAAATAAGAAAATTAACACTAATATAAATCTAACAAAGTGTGAATTAAGAACTTATGATTACACTTTTAGGGTGTAATCAGCTAGCCCGACAATATAGAATATCCGTTATTTAGCACGTCTTTCGAGAAAGTTGATTCCTGAAACGATAAGTCCATTCAACAACTTCCCGAGATCAGGCAATCTCCTGAATAAATTCATATCGTTAGAGTGACGAAAACACTCACAAATATCGCAACTGTCAGAGTTGTGGAAACACTCACAAACAGGTCGACAATTGGAATTGCCAACAAAACCCTTATGTCACGGGACCGAACACGCCCTTTGGCCATGACACATTTACTGAATGACGGGATGTCTATGGAAACCATCTCATCACACACCATCAGGGTGACGAAAACACTCAAAACCCAGGTCAACACTAAAGCTTGCTAACCCACTCCAGTGAAAAATAATCAAACTACCCATTGGGCCTTTCCGACATGCTTTTCGAGAAAGTACCTAAGTCCTTAGAGCAGTAAGTCCACCTTTCTAAGACTGTCCCAAAGACAATCCGGCATGTTCAAGTGCCTTCCAGTCGGTTCCGGATCAATTCCAAGACTATCCGGTCAAAATGACTATTTTGCCCCTAGGCATCCAATCACCTCCAGGAACCACACCGGCTCAGGGTATCAAACTGGTAGCCTCTCGAGGATGCTTTTAATAGTATTCCCGACCTTCCAACACCTTTTTGAATCATTCTGAGTCTATTTCGGCAAGCCCGGCACAAAATGACCGTTTTGCCCCTAATAGGCTGGTCGTCTTTTCCAACCACGTTAGCTCTAGGTATCAAACCAAAAACCCCCCAGAACACTCTCAATAATGTTTCTAACCTTCAAGCCTTCTCACGGCTCATTCCGTGTCCATTCTAGTGTTTTTCCAGTCCATATGACAATTTTGCCCTTGGTGGGCCAGTCGACCTTTCAAACATCCCGACGCTGTTTCTCAAGCCCGTTACTCCTGGGACACTCTTTCGAGAGTTTCTATCCATTCCCGACTTTCTGAATCATTCTTGGACCTTCCGAAGTCACTCCTAGTGAAGCCAAACCAAAAATTACATAGTAGTCACTAGAACAGGCACCCAAACCTTCTTCCTTGCATATCAAGGGTCAAAGATACGTTTCTTACCACCAAAAAAACTTTCCTAAGTGGCTAGCGCCACTACTAGCGCCACTCGTAGTGGCGCCAAGCCAATAAATAGCCTAGAGCCACTCCTAGTGTCGATAGTGTAAAATTTACCCTTGCGCCACTGCAACAAATGCTAGGGCGGTTTTAATTGTCTATAAATACAGACCCTCCTCCTACGTAATCTTAGCAGTTTTAATTGTCTATAAATACAGACCTTCCTCCTACGTAAAAAAGGTCCGTAAACTCAATCCGAAAAACGCTGCCTCTCTGAAAACAAAGCTCGAAGTCTCTCTCAACCCTAATCCTCTCAAGCCTCTTCAAGCCCTAGTTTCCATACACTCAAATCCTAGCCTATACACACTCCATGCACTCAAACACAAGCCTCCAAACAAATCATTGAAGACTCAAGTGCTACAACTTCAAAGCTCTCAAGGTTCAAGTAAAGCAAAGCAAACAAAGCAATCAAAGCAAAAAGAATATGAGGTTGGTTTTCTCTTTACGTTTATGTAATTCCCCATCTCTCTTCTCTCTCCGAACCTACTTGGGTTTTCTTTTATTTTAATCCATATCTTCTACCTCCTCTTCTTGCATGCTTAAAACAAGGGACTCCCCGATTCATGCCAAAGAAGGACTGTTGAAAGTCACTGTGTTGGGGGCTTTCTTCTAGTTTAACCTTAGACCGTGTGGATTCGGCCCACTTGATTATGTGGTAAAACCTAACCTTGTATGTTCACGACCCAACTTGCATTATGTATGTCATATTCATACATCCATTCAAAATTATTTTCAAAGTTGTTTTCAAAACTTACGTCAAAATCCTCTTTCAAAACTTGCATTAAAAATATTTTTCTTTTAAACTTATTTTCAAAATCACACTTCTAGGATGATTCTATCCATTCCATGGTTAGGGTTGTTTTAGGAAAGTATTACATTCAATGGGACCATCAAGGTCCAAATTTTGGGTGTAAACCCTAAATTGTTTTGTCAAAACTACAATCTTAAGATGATTCTAGCCATTCCATGGTTAGAGTTGTTTTAGGAAAGTGTTATATTTAATGTGATCATTATGATCCATATTTCAAATTCTTGTTTTGTTTTCAAAATCAAAACCCTAGAATGGTTCTAATCTTATCATGGTTAGAATCGTTTTAAAAAAGTGAGTTATTTAAGATATTTGTGAAAGTCCATATTCAAATCCCTTTCCAAATTTTCTTTCCAAATCTACTTTCTAAAAACTCTCTTTTCAAATATTCTACTTTCCAAAAACTCTTTGCCTTGAAGCCCAAGTCAAGCTTTAGAATCCATAGTTAAGAAACCCTAATTCCTTTCTTGAAATCATAACTTCCTATTTTGCCGCAAAATCTAGGTTTCCAAACTATTTTCTACACCAAATCATAGATTTTTAAATCCAAGATTTTCAAAACTCAACCTTTCTAATTCCAGGTCAAATCCAACCTTCCAACTTAGGAAACCAAATCCAATCATTAATTTAGGAAACCAAATCAAATCCTTTACTTTTGGAGATCTATTTTTTGAAATAAAATCTAATCTTCAACTTTAGGAAATAGAAATTAAATCTTTCCTAATTCTAACATTTCCTAATTTCAAACCTTTCCAAATCCCAACTTTCTAAAATTCAACTATCAAATCTTTTCTAATTCTAACATTTCCTAATTTTGAACATTTTCAAATCCCGACTTTCTAAAATTCAAACTATCAAATCACTCCTAATTCTAATATTTCTTAATTTCAAACTTTCCAATTTTTCTTAGTTTCAAACTTTCAAATCTTTCTTAATCTCAAACTTTTCCTAAACTCAAACTTTCAAATCTTTCCTAATTCAAAACTTTCCTAATTTCAAATCTTTCCTAATTCAAAACTTTCCTAATCTAGAACTGTTCTAATTCGAAATTTTTCTAAAATGAAACTTTCCTGAGATGAAACTTTTCTAATTTGGTACTTTCCTAAAATGGCACTTTCCTATTTTTAAACATTCCTAATTCAAAATTTTCTTAAATTCAATCTTTCCTAAACCCAAACTTTCTAAATTCTTTTAAATCAAACATTCGATTCAAGTCTTTTCCAATCATTCCAAGTCAAGTTTTTCTAAAACAAATTAAATCTTCCCAAATCTTATCTTTCCTAATTCTAAGTTTTCTAAAATCAAACTTTCTAAAATTAAACCTCTCAAGTTCAAATCAAGTCTTCTTAAGTGCATGCTTCAACTCTAGGTTACCTAAGTCTTAGGATACCTAAACCCTAGTTTAACCTTAACCCTTAAGTTAGGAAGCTCCCACTTTTTTCTGAAAACTCTTTTCTAAACCAAAATGGTTTTCAAACTCCAATCTAGGTCAAATTGATTTCAAAACTCAATCCTTCCAACTCTAGTCTAAATTCAATTCCAATCTTCCAATCTTCTATTTTCAATCGAATCCCGAGTTCGAACTACGACTGACCTGATTCCCAACAAAGGGATACGTAGGCAACTCTTATGGGTGCGGTCACAACCTTTTTCAAATTTTCAATTCCATAACCTTTTTCAAATTTCTAATTCCACAATCTTTTTCAAGTTTCTAATTTTCACAATCTTTTTAAAACTTTAAATCCTTTCTTCAAAGTTATTTTCAAAATCATATCTTCTTCTTGCACTTACATGTCATGCATCATATCAAACCTCTTTCTAAAATTATTTTTAAAGTGGATATAATTGGACAATGGATAATTGAAAATTCTAAATGAGCAAACCTACGGTGAAAAGACATATAGGTACCACAAGGGCAGGATAAGGTGATAGCCTAGTGCATCTTTCCTATACGTAACCAACTTCCGAACCTAGAATCACTGTTTTCAAAGATCAAAACGGAATTATTTTCAAAAAGGGCTTAAATCTTTCTAAAGGTTGTCAAACAACCTATTTTCTTAAAAACCTTCTCTTGAAGAAGTTTTTCAAAACCTTTTCAAAAATCCTAAGTTAGATCTTCAGATTGTACTTAGTTTTAGGTGACCTAACTCACCTTAATCAAGTTAGGTGACGACTCCAAACTTTTTTCAAAAGCTCTTAATCAAATCAATTTCCACTTTAAACCTAGTCGCACTCGTTCTTCTAGGAGGATGAGTTCTAACGAGAAAGTACCGTGTTTTTTCCACTTGTATATGTATTCTTCGAGTGCAAAAAATTGGGGCGTAATAAGGATGCAAAACTAGAGAGAGAGAAGTTCGAGATTGAGGATTCCAAACAAAGAAGAGAAGAGTGGGGATTTTGGTTTATCAAATGTTGGGAATGTACGTGTCAAAGAGGATGATGTTGGTCTAGAGGTCATTCCTATCATATCTATAGGTCATGAGATCCATACATTTCCACATCTAGCACCTAGTCTTACACCATCGGAGCTGTTAGAGCTCTATACTCGAACATTAGAACCACTTATCCTTCCTATTGCTGACCAATAAAAAGAAGGGGAGGGTCAATTGCCTCATAGCATAAGATTCCTTGGTACTTTTGTACTTTATCGTTTTGCATTTTTTACATTTTATAACCCTTTTTACTATGTACCTTCATGTTATATCATTGAGTTCATCAGAGGGGTTGCCATTTTCTATTCTTATGTTTATTTGAACTCTTTACAAGTTACAAGAGTCGATGTGTGGGATGATGGAAAATTTTCACTTTCTAGTATTGGGTGATCCTCCCTTCAAGTCATATAGGAGTAGTTGTTTTTGTTTCTTTGTTTTCTTAGTATATTTTTATCCTAGTTGGGGGGTGCATTAAGCACCCTAACTTCTCTTCCTTCACCATTGTATTTTATTCCATGCTTTGTTTTCATACATTGAGGATGATGCATCATTCTAATTGGGGTGAGAGTAGAGGTTTTACCTCTATTTGTGTTTTTGTTTCCTTGATTTTGCACTTCTATTTTTATTTCTTTGTGTTGCCCCTTATTCTAAAAAAAAAAAAATTCTTTTAATGACTTCTTCTAGTTAAAGGTAGAGTTTAGATGCCATTTGGATGAATGCGTCATGTCTTTGCTTGTGTCTAACATTTTATTGTTCATGGAGGAAGTCATTTTTTTAGCTTTAATGTGCATTTTTTCTTTGTATTGTCCTTATCTCTTATGTATGAATTGTATAGTACAAGTGTGGACATTGTTATTTTCGATCACTGGTACCATTCGGTGGAGATTTGGGTATTGTATAGGCTCAATATCATTCTTTTATTGCTTTAGCACAGTCATCCATATATGCTTTGTATTGATTCGTAGCTATTCATAGTGGATGTGTTGACTTTTAATTTCCAAGGTACCATAACACTACTTGTGACAGTGCCACTTGACATTAGAAAATAGGAACTTTTGCATTTATCTTAGCTCAAGTTGATGTTGATTCACTCTTTACGCCTAACATTTTGTGGGGATTGCTCTATTCATGCATTAGTAGAGGGAATTACATCATTGTGCACAATCATGTTCAATAGCATCACTTATTACAATTTTTTGCATTTTCATCCTTACATTAGTAGAAATTATTACCTTGTGAGCTTTAGAACACTTACCATTTTTCGGAGTGATTACGTTTACTCAATGATAAATTCTTCACCCTCGCTTTCTTCAATATCTGTATTATGCTTACATTTGATTCATAAGTTGAGTTTTGATCTTGATGATTGACACTTAGACTTTATGGAATGCTATGGTTTTGTACTTTGGGATATGATTCTAAGCCCTTATTCTTTTTTATAACCATGACTTTCCCTTTGAATGAGCCATATGTTCTTTTTTATTTCATTTGTCATATTTATTCCCTTATTATTACAAATGCAATGTAATACTTCATCTCTTTCATTTCTTGCAAAGGAATGCCTTTACAGAAAAAGAAAAAAAAAGAAAAAGAAAAAAGAAAAAAGAGTGTGTTGTATTGGGGCATTGAAAAGAAAGTAAAGCAAAGAAGGAGATTGGTTGGGGAGTTCAATAGAAAATGAGCATATTGTGGAGGAGAAAATATTAAATGCAAAAGAGAAAGTATTAAATGGTTGGCAACAAAAGAAAGAAAAAACAAAAGAGTGGTTATAAAGTTGAAAACAAAAATGAAGAAAAGAGAAAGAGATAGAGGAAAGTATTTTGAATTCTAAAAGGGAAGAGTGGAGTTGTTGTTCATTCATCATTTCATGCATTGATCACACATGATATGACCTATGCTTATCCCTCTTTACCTTTACCGCATTCCTCTTCTATCCCCCCCGTTTTACCTCAAAAGGGACCTAGTTGATCCAAGTTGTACTTAATTGAGAATTTCATTGGAATATAAGTTATATCTTGTCAATTTCTTTTGAATCAAGGCTCAACTATGAATTTTCTTTCATGGAGCTATGTTAAAATCGATACACTTATATCTTTTTGGCTTTTGTAATTGGTATATTCATATGTTTTGTCTTTTTACATCTACTCTATTGTTGAGCATACTATTGTAAGAACCATGTAAGTCTTTAATGTGAGTATATATCCGATGAAGTTTAAATCAAAGTTTTAAAGATTTGGAGATTGCATAGATATGTTTCAATTGAATTATTTAGCATGATTTATCACCCATACACTTGAACCTCTCTTTTGTGTGAATTGTCGAATATTCTTACAAATGTTAGTAGTTTGGAGTGGCATCTAATGTTAATTTGGGTTGGATTGTGTAATGCTTTCTTATTCTTATCTCTAATTGCAATTCACAAAAGAATGTTTGTAGGTATCATCACTGAAAGCTCTTACAAGACACCACTCGTCCACTAGGGGTATAAAGGCTTAGTACATCGCCTAAATGCATCTATGACTCCTACGAAAGTGGAGATTATCTTTTAGTTTTTAATATTTTGCTAGGAACTAGCAACAACCAAGTTGGAAAGTGTGATTACACTCCAAAAGTGCAATTACAACACCTTAATTTGTCCTTTGTTAGCCTTAGTTTATGAGTTTATATGCTTCTTTAATTAGATTTTAGTATTAACTAAGTTAATTTTTCTTTGTGTAGGTTTTGAGCTTAAAATGGATGATTTCAGGCGCATTTTAGATGAAAGGAGAATGAGTTTTCAAGAAGATGTTGTTAGAGTATAAACTGTTAAAGCTGTGGTACAACCTCCTAAAACACATAGGACTGAAACTTTGGAAGGCCATATCTCTCAAACCAGAAAGGCTACCGGGATCCATAATATATCGATTTTATGTAACTTTTCAAGAGGTGTTCAAATATGTTTGTGAGAAACATTTCGAATGCTCTTTAATACCATTCAAACAGCTGTCTAATATTCCTAGGCGTTTGATAGGTGTTCAAACGGTCCAATAGGTGTTCAAAAGCTACTATTCACTCGTTTGAAAATTACAAAGACCTGTTTTTGCATTAGTGATAGGTTTGATAAGCATTTGATAGGCATTCAAACACCTATCAAATTATTGACGACGCTCTACCTATTTAAGGCCATTTTTTTGTCGAAAATTAGTCTCTCTCTCATTTTTTCCTTAGTTTTTAGCTTAGATTCATTGTATTTAAGAGTAATGTAAAAATAGAAACTTCATTTTATTGTATTGTTCTTAGCTTTCCTTCATTTTTTTTTTTTATCCAAACACTACTTTACTTGCAAATTAATACATGATCTTCCAATTTTATTGCATTTCTTCTATGGAATCAAGTAGCTCATCAGCCACTTTAATGTAATTGTAAAGATACATCAAGGATATTTAAGGATTTCAATGGAGGCATCTACATTCCAATGATCTATCTTATGATTTGTAGATTCATTAGAAAACTTAGATTCGTAATCACTATTGGTAATTTCTATGCACAATTCTCAAGTTAGTATAGAAATTGCACAATTAATGATTTGCTTCTATGATTCTTTGAATTAAATACAAATCTATACTCTATTAAGTATGAATTTAAGGTTTTATAGTCTAAATCCTCCGAATCAAGAATTCATGGAGCGATCCTTGATTTGAGTTATCAAACCCTCCATTGAAGCTCTTGTTGAACTTAGTAGATTGAATCAATTGTATCCAAGCCTTTTTAATTGCACTTAAATCTAGTTTTAATTACTTGCATTAGTTGTTAATTGCTTTGCATTATTGTAGTTAAACAAAAAATCTCTCTAATCTCAAACATGTTTTTGGTTTTCTTTTACTTAGATTTAATTTACTTTGTTATTATTCAATTCAAGCTAGTTTAGTATTCTCTAAGTGTTGATAGTCTATATTTGGCTTGGTCCTCGAGAAATCGACTATGCTACTAACTGAACTTTATACTTTAATTGTGACATCTGTTCTCTTGCATGGAAGCTCAAATTTAATCTTTGAGAGTGATTTAGGGATTTGGATTCTCTCAATTCCATAAATTGGAATGGAGATCTCTATTTCATAATCAATGGCCTAGATGTAATCTTATTATATGTCTTACTAAAACTACGTTGTTTTATATTAAAATTTATTTCCTTATATATAACTATAAAATTATTTATTTTTAAATAAATTTTAAGTCAACTCATCTGAACCCTTCATTTTTATGTTAGCTGGCATGTCAACATCTCAATCAATAGAATGGAGATCTCCATTTCAATTCATGGAATGGAGAGAATCCAAATCTGCGATTCAGGTGTATAAAAAGAAAAACCATAGCACTGACTTACCAGCCTCTAAAGAGACATTTAAAGAGCCATAAACAGTTCATATACATTGAGAAGTCTGAAAAACCTTGTCAAAAACTTGAGAAATCTCTAATTGTAGTGAACCTTGTCAAAAACTTGAGAAATCTTGAAAAACAATTCTTAGAAACGCAACGTTCATAAATTTTATTATTTTTTTATGCTCCCAAAGCTTATTTTTAATAATAATACGTAATTTTAATAATAAGTTTATTTTTAGTTCATGAATGTATTCTAATGCACCTTCTATTATATTTTTAAAATTCCTAATAAATTTTCTTGTATACATATCCTAGATGTTTATTCTTATATATATCACTTATTATTTCTTGTTTCATACAATATTTTGGACCATGTTTCACATTCCATTTCCCTTCCTTATATTGGGAACTAAGCTCAAACCACTACAAATCTTGGTTCCCCTCTCCACAATAAATTATGACCACACAATTAGTGGCGGACTTATGCTAATTAATTAGATGAAAGGACCCGAGTTTTTAGAAATTCCTTTTAAGCCTTATAAATTTTTATATGTTTATAATAAAAAATAATGCATTGGCCCTTCCTAATATTTTTATAAAAAAAAGTACCTTAATCCTCCAAAATTTAAATTTTATTTTACCTTGATGGATGAGTCGGGCCGTGCACACAAGGAACACCACATCATAGGTTCGATCCCACCTTAGGAGTTGAAATTGAAAATGAGAAGTATGTCATGAAAGATCAAAATTAAACTCACCGCTGGAGCCGTGGTGAGGACTGTAGGCTGCAGGGTACAACTCGTACCTCATGTTACAGCTTCTTGTAAAGATTCTCCCACCCTTCTTTCCAGGAAAGAGCGTACGCATTTCAGCAACAACATCAGACAAGCAATTGCGGCAAACCTCGGCTGACAAATAAGGCGTACATTGAACCCTGCCAAACAACGTTGAAGGAGGGCCAATTATAAGGATGCCTCATAAATTATGATTCAGTATCATTATATTTTTTTAAATTTTAAAATGTAATAAGTTGGCTACTTGAATTATCAATTTGTATCAACTAACACCTAATGTTAGCAATCCATTAAGAAAAATAAATAAAAATTTGTTATTTAACTTGTACATATTAACAAAAGCACAACTTATTCTTAAATTGACATTCTCTTGATATAATAATTGTCTAAAAACTTGAGTGTCCCTTGAAATGATAGGAAAACATAGAGACAAAATAAATGATATTTTAGGCATTAAATAATTATTTGAAAAAAAATATATAATTTAGGTATAAAAGGAACTTTTGTAAACATATGCAAGTAAGATGATAATTTTCATCTATTCTCTTAACTAATTACTAATATATTATTAGCAAAATAGGTTAATTAGTACAAATTGGTAGTTTATGGAGTCAATTTGTTACGTTTTAAAGTTTAGAGGAATATAGTAATATTGAGTTATAGTTTAAAAGGTGTGCTTATAATCAACCGAACACTGCTAACATTAACTTCACTAGTTACATACATGCAGTTAGAAGGATTGGATGTTGCAACCTCGCTCAGATTAACGAAAAATTATTCAGTGTTCCTGAAGTACCATATCATTCTTACTCCACCACTCATATAGTGATTGGGCCACCATGTTAGGTTGGGTCAAATATCTCACTTAACAGATAAGGACCCCACCCCATATGAAAGAAGAGCAGCAAGGTCAAGTAACACTCTAAGAGCACTAAATAATTTCTCCAGATTAACGAACATATTGCTCAGAATTTGGCTCTTCCGTTATATTCTCCATGTTCCACATAAAGAATCTTGGGCGTGTCTTCTTGATAGAGAAAAAAGATCTGTTGAAGTAGGGAATTGAACACTCGTCAAACCATATAATTGCATCTTTTTTTTTTTTTTGGTTGAGAATACAAGTATAATTAGTAAGGATGCAAGAGTTAGCAGGAACAAAAAAGCTAGTATGATAGTAGACTAAACCCTATTAAGAATAAACGAAAGAAATAACAGATATTCTCTGTGCCAAACAGCATGCTCGTGCCGTGACTCAAACCCTTAAACTCGCCAAAATCAAAGTGGGTATATGACAATTGAGTCCAAGGCCCTCGTCTAATTGCATCTTTTTGTAGGAAACATAGTTGGACAATCTCAACCTTAGGTATCATTCTTAATTTCCCTCGAACTTTTCAAGAAACAGAAGTTGCCTAACAATGAGTTGCAAGAGAATAGCCACATATATTTAGATTGGCCAAAGCAGACTTTGACCAGGTTGGCAAAACCGCACTTAATCTATGTATAATATTTAGGGTAAATTACACAAATCTCCTCTAAACATTTGTGAAAATAGAAAGATCTCCTTCAAACATTTAAATTTACAATGATCTCCCTTATTTTTTAATTTCATTAACAAATTCTCCCTTTGGTCTAATGTTGGGTAAATGTTGTTAACAAAAATTGTTAAATGATAATTTTATCCTTTACTTTAAAAAGATAAAATATAATAAAGATCTTTTACTCCTCTTCTTCCTCTCAGGCCAAACTCACCCACCACCAGTAATCTTCTGCTTGATCTACTTAATACACTCAAGAGCAAGTGCGGTGAATTAATATATAATAAAAATAACTCGGTAAGATCGGGGTAGAACCACAAAGAACATATGTAGTAGTTAAAACCGAATGACAAATGTAACAAAAAAATAAAATAAAACTTTTTGTAGTTCTGAGATAGAAGTTGCTAAACTAGACAACGCGCAAAAAATGTTTGTAAAATAAAATAGTCTTGAATTCAATTGATTTAATCACTCGACTTACTTGGTCATGATCAATAAAGATTTATCAATTGCAGATCGTTTAGCCTACTCAGACCTCTTAAATTAGCAGATGGGTATATTCAAAATAATTAATCACTAGAATATAACGTTAAAATCATAAACCCTCACCATCAACTCATAAACACTAGGCAATGCATTGTCAGAGCATAAATGTAATAAGCATAATTAAAGGCATATGTTTTCAAAAGTTCTAACTTAGAAACTTATTCAATTAAAATCGGAAACCCTCATCATCAATTTGCATATATCGAGCTATGCTTTATCAGGATATAGAGTATTACAAACATAAATAAAAGTCTAAATTTTTTAAAGGAACTAAACGTCAATTATCATGAATATAACTCCATCCATTTTGGATCAGAATTAAGAGCCTTAGGTTTCTACTGGAGGTTTAGACATAAAATCATATCGGACAGAGTAGTCATATAAAATATACAACTCTCCAAAAAGTGTAGAGTAAACCACCATCTACTTTACTTTTACACTACTCATATATTAATTACACTACTTGATCACACTCCAAAAGTGTACTCTAAAGTCCTTAACTAGCTATTGTTAGTCCAATTAGGTTATATATATGCCTTATTTTAGTATAATAATCGTTCTAATAAGTGTTTATGGGTATTTTGCAGGTTTGGAGTGAAAAAGGAGAGATTTTGAGCAAAAATGGAGCTGAAAAATAAAAATTTCTCCCTAACCATATATGTGGTTGGAACCACCATACATACGCTAGCAAATGTTTTTCAAGATTCAAAGAATGCGATTTAGCATAGGAGGAACTGTACGTACGGTATGTTCACCGTACGTACAGTACCGGTGTCTCCTGTGTGATTTTCACTGCTATATCTCCGGCAACGGCATCAAAACTTGAATCGCTTCAAAAGATGATGTAAAATTGAGTTTCCCTGCAATAGTACGGTTGTCCAATTAAAGTATAAATCGGTAGTGTCCGATATAGTTCTCTCCCAAAGGACTAAACCAAATATAAGCATTACATAAGCAAACAACTAACAATTTATTCGAATTAAAAAGTCACTTCAGTAAATTGAGGCTATTTACAAAGAAGACCGAAAATATGTTGATGGTGAGAGAATTTTGACTACCAAATTAAACTAATTAAACTAAGTATTAAGAGCGATTCTAACTAGATTTAAAGACAATTAACGAAAATCTTGGATGCAATTGCTTCAATCTACCAACGATCTTCTAGGGTTTCAATAGAGGTAAAAAAAACTTCAATGATCTATCTTATGTTTTTCTTCAAATTCATTTCAATTGAGTTGTGGATCTATAGAACACTTAGATTCAAAATCTATGTTGGTAATTGTTATGTACAATTAACTAATCGGTATAGGAATTGCACAATTTATGGTTTGTCTCTATGATTCCTACAATTAAACATCAATCTGCACTCAATTGAACATGAATTCAAGTTTCTATGGTCGAATCATCCAAGTCAAGGATCCATGTAATGAGCCTTAACTTGAGTTATACAATTCTCCATTGAAGACCTTGTAGAGAATTGGTGGATTGAAAAAATTGCATTCAAACTTTTTGTTAATTGTCTTTAAATTTAGTTAGAATCGTTCTTAATACTTAGTTTAATTAGTTTAATTTGGTAGTCAAAATCCTCTCACCATCAACATATTTTCGGTCTTCTTTGTAGATAGCCTCAATTTACTGAAGTGACTTTCTAATTTGAATCAATTGTTGGTTGTTTACTTATGTGACGCTTATATTTGGCTTGGTCCCTTGGGAGAGAATGATACCGGATACTACTAGTTTATAATTCAATCGCGACATCTGTACTCTTGCAGGTAAACTCAATTTTACATCATAATTGGGAGCAATTCACTACTTCTAAACTTAATCTAGTCTAAACTCACACGAAACAATTACGTGTATAAAATATACATTTATGTGTCCAAGCATGCAATATGCCGAATGTGTGCAAAAATACTAAATTTTCAAATAAATTCAAAATGAAAAGACAAACCTTAATTAATCATTCCAATTCAGTAAAGCGAGCTTCCCAATTGGTTCTAAGAATAAAACTAAATACTAATATTGAAAAGACTAGATATAAAAGAAAAAGACTTTATAAATAAAAAGTGTTTAATACAAAATAACTTACAGAGTAATAAACGAAAAAGACTGAAATAAAAGACTAAAACTTG
Source organism: Euryodendron excelsum (assembly GCA_033060915.1). Classification (NCBI taxonomy): domain Eukaryota; kingdom Viridiplantae; phylum Streptophyta; class Magnoliopsida; order Ericales; family Pentaphylacaceae; genus Euryodendron; species Euryodendron excelsum. The sequence goes on from CM065398.1 coordinate 31,538,857, forward strand.
TTACCTAATAAACTCCTAAACGGAGTTCCGAATGGACTCCCTCTCCGTGCACTCCCCCTTCTCTTCTTGATCTTGGTATTGTTGTTTATAGACTCAATGAATAGTGTGGGGGAACAGCCCGCAGCCCAACCTAGTGGACCAGGCCCAATTCACATTAATTAAAAATGGGCTGCCTAATGGCCCAAGTCAGAGTCACAAGACAAGCCGGCCCAAACCGCCGACCTCCAACCACCATGGCTCAAATCGCTAGCGGTGTTCGAACATTAAATGCAAAGTTAACTCGCATTAAATGGAGGAGCGGCTTCCCATGAAAGGTCGACGTGCACGTCCGATCAGCCGGAACCCCTAACGACGGTGCGCCAGACCATGTAAGAGGTTATACGACGTTAATGATGATGCCTACCCAGCAAGTCATGAGAGCCTGCTGGTAGGCCAAGACCAAAGACACTCCGTCAATCATGCCATAAATACCCAAGACATCGAGAGCTAGGTATGGACAGTGAACTCCAAGCATTCACAACTCTCATTTGTTTTTATCTCGATTAAGCTTGCTAACTTAATCATCGGAGTGTGAACAGCCCTTTAAGAGTCGACCCATTCCAACCTTCTTCTCTTGCAGAAAGTTTGGATTCATTCACTTGGGCTTGAGAGCTCGGCCCAGCCTTCTCGAAAATTCCCACTTACAATTGGCACCGTCTGTGGGAAGGCTTACCATGACTCTGAATGACCGAAGGGGAAGAGGAGAAAACTACGATGGGAGAGGTAGCAGAGCCTCTTCCAGCAGAGATCAAACTAACTCGGCGCACTGCCAATCTACCCCAGTAGGTCGGCACCGAGGCAGAACACTAAGGTCGGAGATAAGAACTCCTGCCGAAAGCCACCCGAATGCACAAGACGAATTGCGGAGGAATAGAGACTATGTCAGGGACAGAAATTTTCGCAGGCACCACCACCAGAACCTTGCCCCATCGCCTTCTAGCGGGCAACTACCCAGGGAAGACACACTCCGTGCGACGAAGAGGGAAATTTGGCGGCGCAGTGAAGAGATTGCCTACCTCACCTCCCAAGTTCGGGTCATGAGGGAGGCAATCTCCGAAAGGGATGGGCATGGCAAAGAAAGGTCCCCCAACCACGAAAGGGTTCTTGGCAGTAAGAATGATCCGGCGCCACGGGTAAGAGGCAGCCACCTCTCTAGTACTGGACGCTGTGGTAACGTGCGAAAACATCGGTGCGGGGGAAGGAGTCAAACCCCGCCAAATAAAAAGCGAGGGGGAGAAGATCGGCGAAAGAGAAACTGGGACAAATGGTACAACGAAAAACAGGAAGATAGAAAATAGCAGACTAAGGAGCGCATGGCCCACGACTTGATCAAGAAGGCCTTGGACCAAATTACATCTTCCCCATTCACCGAGGAGATTGAGTCCCACCCAGTTCCTCGAAAGTTCACCCCACCGAAGTTCACTCTTTACGACGGAAAGGCCGACCCAGTTAACCATGTTCGGCACTATAGGCAGCTAATGATGGTATGGTGCGGTGACCAAATACTGATGTGCCGAATCTTCCCTTCCAACCTGGGGGACGTGGCCCTATGATGGTTCGACAAGTTGCCATCCAAATCTATGTCGAGCTGGAGGCAACTTGTCGAGCTATTCACCACCCAATTCATAGTTAACAGCCTACAACCAAAGGAGGTCGATTTATTACTAACCCTATGGAAAGAAAAAAGGGAAGGATTGCGTGCATATGCACGACGCTACTGGGAAACCTACAATGAAATTGACGAATGCAGCGAACAACTGGCCGTGACTCAATTCAAAATCGGCCTTCCCAGGGAGCACCGACTGCGATAGTCATTGATAAAGAAACCGGCCCTCACCATACAGGAGTTGATGCTAAGAATTGAGCGCTATACACGATTGGATGAAGACGTGCCCCAGCCTAGTTCGGTGAAGGTCAGCACTATTGCTGAAAAGACAAACAAGAAAGATGCCAAGAAACCCCGGTCGGAAGACAACAACCAGGGTAAAAGGGGGAATGAGGGCGTCTACACAGTTTTTAAGGACCCCATCTACAAAATTTTGCCCCAAATCCATGACAAACCATTTTTCAAGTGGCCACCAAAGTTAGGAGGAGACCTAGCAACCCGAGATCAGAAGAGGTTCTGTTCCTACCACCGCGAGAAGGGACACAAAACGGAGCAGTGTCGGCATCTCAAAACCCATTTGGAGGACCTGGCCAAGGCTGGCCACCTCGACCAATTCATTGATCGGGACAAAACCAGGAACGAAGCCGAACAACCACCAGTGGGGGCTACAACCTAGAATGAGATAGAAGTGAGACTGGTCTGAGTAATCAATGTGCTGCACGGTTTGGATGAATCAAGACTCGTCGACCCACATCGGTACCGGGCCGAGATACAGAAAGCTGCACACTTAAGAGAAGTGATGCAGGTACAACCACCATGCAAGAAATTCAAGGTCGACGAATGCCAGACGTCCATTACCTTCACCGATGTAAACCTTGTGGGGGTTCAGACCCCGCACAATGACGCCCTGGGTGTAACACTGAGACTGGCAGATTGCGACGTAAAAAGACTGCTTATTGACCAAGGAAGTTCCTCTGAAGTAATGTATTACAGCCTATTCAAAAAACTGGAGCTCAACGAGTCTGACCTCCAGTCATCACACAACCCACTGGTCGAATTTAGCTCGGACCCAGTTTAGCCCATGGGGAAGCTAACGATTCCGGTAACAGCCGGAGGAATCACGTTACAAACAGAATTCCTGGTAGTCAATGTGCCCTCCCCCTACAATGCCATTATCAGGCGAACTTGGTTACACTTTATGAAGGCCATCCCTTCGTCCTACCATCAACTGATTAGATTTCCAACCTCTGGTAGAGTGGGGGAAATAAGAGGAGACCAAGTGACCGCCAACCAATATTTCCTAACAGTGTGCGCAACTAAAATGAAGGCTGAAAGTGTGCAGATGATGGAGATGCACGAAGACACCCCCACTATTGATGATGTAGGGCAAAAACCCGAGAATAAAGCTGTAGAAGACCTGAATAAGATATACATTGACCGGAAGGATGATAAGTACTTCGTCATCAGCACCTCTTTGTCTAAGAAAGAGGAGTGCTCTTTGATCGAATTACTAACGGATTATCTGGAGTTGTTCGCCTGGACCCCTTATGACATGTCGGGAATCGACGCTAGTGTTGCCTACCACCGACTAAACGTCAACCCGAAATACCAACCTATGGTGCAGAAAGGGTAAAGGGCCGCCACCCAGCATGTGGACGCCGTTATTGAAGAAACAGAGAAGCTTTTGGAAGCTAGAACCATTCGGAAAATCAATTACCCGAGTTGGCTTTCGAATATTGTGGTAGTAAAGAAGAAGGACGGCAAGTGGAGGGTCTGCGTGGACTTCACTGATCTCAACAAAGCGTGCCCGAAAGACCCATTCCCTCTCCCTAAAATTGACCAGCTCGTGGATGCAACAGCTGGCTTTGGGAGAATGAGTTTCTTGGACGTTTACCTGGTGTACCACCAGATTCCCCTCCATCCTGACGATCAAGAGAAGACGGCCTTCATCGCTCCAAGAGGTATATTTTGCTATAAGGTTATGCCTTTTGGTCTGAAGAACACCGGGGCCACCTACCAACGGTTGGTCACCAAGATGTTCAAAACGCAGCTCGACAGCACAGTGGAGGTTTACATCAACGATATGATAGTGAAAAGCAAATTCAACGCCTCTCACGAAGAGGATCTGACAGAAGTACTCCGCATCTTGAAAGAATATAAAATGAGGCTAAATGCTTCAAAATGTGTATTCGGAGTTAGCTCGGGCAAATTTCTGGGGTTCTTGGTTATGCATCGAGGCATTGAAGTGGATCCGCAACAGATTAGTGCGATCTAAGGCGTATAGGCCTCGAAGAATGCTAAAGAGTTACAGAAGCTAACTGGAATGGCCGCCGCTCTCAACAAGTTTATCAGCCGATCATCAGATAGATGCCGACCTTTCTTCCAACTTCTTAAGAAACAAGAACAGTTCAAATGGACTCCAGAATGTGACTTAGCACTCAGCGACCTAAAGAAATACTTGACCCAGCCACCCTTGCTCTCCACTCCACTCTAACATGAGGAACTCTTCCTCTACCTTGTAGTGCCAGACCACGCAGTCAGCGCCGTCCTACTCAGGCAAGAAGATCGGCAGCAGTTGCCAATTTATTATGTCAGCAAAACACTCTTCGGGGCAAAGAGCAAATATTTACCCCTCGATAAACTGGCGCTAGCACTAATTATGGCATCCCGCAAGTTGGTGCATTACTTCAGAGCTCACATCATCAATGTCTTGACAGACCACCAGCTCAAACCTCTCCTGAGAAGGGTCGACTTCTCTGGAAGATTGGCAAAATGGGCCATGGAATTAGGAGAGTTTGATATCAAGTTTCAACCCAGATCGGCTGTGAAAGGATAGGTTCTTGCAAATTTTGTTGCCGAATTCTCTGTTGAGCTGTCAACGGAAGCCGAAGAAACTCCAGTACCTAACCAACCACATGACGAGCTCCTCTTGGATCCTTGGAAAAAAACTGATCATTGGTAACTCTACGTTGATGGAGCTTCTAATGACAGGGGGGCAGGATCAGGCAGTACTCATTACACCAGACGGTCTGACTATCGAACAGGCCATCAAACTTGAGTTCTCCACCTCCAATAATGAGTCTGAATATGAGGGCCTGCTTGTTGGAATACGCAGAGCCATCGAACTCAGAATTCTCGAGATCACCATTTATTCGGACTCCCACTGGTCGTTAACCAAATCACAGGAGAATACTCAGCAAAGAACGATAGAATGACACAATACCTAGCTAAGGCCAAAGAACTGCTCAGCAAGTTCAACAGCTACAAACTTCGGCAGATGAACCAGGACAATAACTCACATGTAGATGCTCTTACAACACTGTAACAGTCCTAAAGTCGGGGTCAAAAAGGATGATTAACATGGAAACTCTGGCCAGGTCAAGCATCTTTCAGGAAGAAGAGCAAGCTCTGGCTATAGAGCAGTTGGGACCATCCTGGATGGACCTAATTATATGCTACCTCGACAAAGACGAACTACCGGATGACAAGAATGATACTCGGCGAATCAAACACGTAGCTCTCAGGTATTGGCTGTCACCAACTAAGGAGCTTTACAGACGCTCCTTCACAAGTCCATACTTACACTGTGTCCATCCAGACAAAGTGCAAGGAGTCCTGTTCGAAATCCACGAAGGAATATGCGGGAGCCACATCGGCGGCAGGTCGATTGCCCACTGAGCTATCTCACAAGGATACTGGTGGCCCTACGTGCAGAAGGATGCAGCCCAGTACGTCCTAAAATGTGACAAGTGCTAGAGATACTCCCCCATCATCCACCAGCCAGCTGAAGATCTTACGACTATTACCAGTCCATGGCCTTTTGATCAGTGGGGACTAGACATCGTTGGACCTTTGCCCCAAGCCTCGAGCAATAAGAGGTTCTTTATCGTGGCGACTAACTACTTCACTAAATGGGTGGAGGCGGAGCCTCTGTCAAACATCAGAAAGGTCAATGCAAAAAAGTTCGTGTGGAAAAGCATAATGACAAGGTTTGGAATCCCTTATGCCATTGTTTCAGATAACGGCACCCAGTTTGATGTCAACATGTTCAGATCATTCTGTGAAGAGCTGGGGATCAGAAACTATTATTTAACACCGACCTATCCTCAATGTAATGGGCAAGCTGAGATTTCAAACAAAATTGTGCTTAATGGAATCAAGAAGCGCCTGGAAAGGGCCAAGGGAAAATGGGTGGAGGAGCTTCCCAGTATCCTTTGGTCCTATAGAATAACCCCAAGGAGGTCTACCAGCCAAACCCCGTTCTCTCTAGCATACGGGGTGGAAGCGGTCATACCTTTGGAGGTAGGACTACCTACTATTAGATCGACGGCCTTCAACACCGAGCTTAACAACCAGACACTTGCAAAAGCTCTGGATCTTTCTGAAGAAAAATGGGAAGCTGTCTTGATCAGACTTACAGAATACCAGAGACAGCTAAGACGCTCCTACAACAGGCGGGTTTGTCCAAGAAACTTTGCTTCAGGTGACCTAGTCTTGCGAAGAGTACGTGGGGCAACTAGGAATATGGCAAACGGAAAACTCGGCCCAAACTGAGAGGGTCTCTACAGAGTAACAGCCTAGGTCGGCATTAGCGTATACCGAATGGAAACAGTTGAGGAAGGGAGATAGCTGCCTCGACCTTGGAATGCAAACAATCTGAAGAAATTCTACCAGTAGTTTGAGGACCCACATACTGTAACAAATGTATAAACTCCTTTATGACATCAATGAAATCTGAAGTTGTTCAAACTAGTCTGCCCAACAAAAAAACCAAGTGTAAAAACTTAGTCCTGTCCAAGTTGGCCAGGTCAGCCAAAGAAGGCCAAACAAAAAAATTAAGTGTAAGAACTTGGTCATATCCAAGTTGGACAGGTCGGCCAAAGAAGGCCAAACAAAAAAACCAAGGGTAAAAACTTGGTCCTGTCCAAGTTGGACAGGTCAGCCAAAGAAGGCCAAACAAAAAAACCCAAGTGTAAAAACTTGGTCCTATCCAAGTTGGATAGGTTGGCCAAAGAAGCCAAACAAAAAAACCAAGGGTAAAAACTTGGTCCTGTCCAAGTTGGACAGGTCAGCCAAAGAAGGCCAAACAAAAAAACCCAAGTGTAAAAACTTGGTCCTATCCAAGTTGGATAGGTTGGCCAAAGAAGCCAAACAAACAAAACCAAGTGTAAAAACTTGGTCCTGTCCAAGTTGGACAGATCGGCCAAAGAAGGCCACACGAAAACCAAGTATAAAATACTTGATCCTACACTGATCCTACACTGAGTTATAGCAAGAAAAACAAGTACGGCTAACTGTCGTTTGCTATAAGAGAATGGTGTTGAAATGATAGTTGGAACAAATTTTTCATTAAAAAGCAACGGGTTCGGTTACAAAAACATGCTTGATAAAGAAAATTACAAGCCTTCTGCCGACATCTCCCCCGACTGTAAAGGTATCTTTGCCGAGCTACCAACAATCTCTTCCACGTCCTTAGATGAATCGACAGCAGCCTTAGCCTTTTCAGCCTCTCCTTCTCAACAGCAGCCTCTGTCTTCTCAACAGTGGCCTTCAAGTTGAGCTCTTGCTTATACTGAGCGTTGGTAAGCACCTTCTTCGGGCACACGACACCGTCTTCAGTGGTGTCGAAAAAGTCTGGACAAAGACCCCATACATTAGCAACCTTATCCACCTCCACAACAACGAGGGCACCATTCTAACCGTGGCAAAAAATAGAGCGGCTGAGATCCATCATCTATTGGGCCAGCTAGCTGGCCCCCCTTTCTTCGCCCCTCTTCAGTGTGGCCTCTTCTTCCACCTCCAGCTTGGCCACCTCCGTTTGCAGGGCCTCAACCTCCGAATTAGCCTTGTACAGATCTACGGACTGTACATCGAACTTCTTTTGCAGTGCGGTCAATTCGGTATCTCTTTTTTCGAAATTCGCCTCATCAACATAAGCTCGGTGGAAGCCTGCTCGGCCTACTTCTTGAAGGTGAGCTGATCCTTGTTGGCATCAATCCACTCCTTCTTTAGACGACCATGTTCCTCGATAAGTCCATGATGTTCCTCGGCAAGCTTCTGGAAATGGGTCATTGCCTCTAGGGAATTCAGGCAACCCTACATCAAAAAGCAAAGTATGAACGACAATCATGGAAAAATTCAAGAAAATCTCTCAAAAGATTACCAAACGGTGCCGACTTACCAATAGAGAATCATGGAAGGCACCGATAAAGACAGTCGAGTCGCTTGCCCCTCCCAACTTGGCCATATCTCTCCTCTGAAGAACACTCTTCATTACCCTGAAAGCGACCTCAGCCTGATCAATCATTGAATCCGTTGTCGTCAAAGGTCGGCTTAGAATATCCGGAGTAATGGTGACAACTTCATCGACCTCCTCGACTACGTCCTTACCCTCAGCCTCTTTGGTGTTGGGGGATGCCCGATAACCTCTGGGCCCCTTTTCTTTTGCTGCTGGGTCTCCGGCCTCTTTTGAACAGGGGAGGCTTCCTTGGTAGGAGCAATGACCAAATCGGTAGATGGGGGTTCGGTGGAAGTTGTGGCGGTCTTCTTCAATGGCTGGCCAGCAGCGGCGAACATCCTCTTCCTCAAACTCATACTTTCTTCCTCGTTGGGGGACGGGGTAGACTCTTGTGTTATTATCGGAATCCTAACTCAGCGATCTAGAATAGTGTGTGGCGCTGAACTGGATGCCGAGCTGTGGGACTTCGATCGTGCTTCGCATTGTTCTTCGACGACGGGCTCCGATGGAGGAGCAACTGCAACCGTCACCCCAGTCGGGCTGCGGGCCCTTTCAACTGCAATGCCGATAGGAATCTTCTCGAAATCTCCCTCGACGCTTTCTTTCACCAATCTTGCGAAAACGCTCTGAGGGACACCCGTATTGGCGGTGAAGGTCGAATACCGAAGCGGGTAGGCGAGCAAAATGTACGCGGTTCGAGTGATGTGCCTCAATCTGTCTTTGCTGAAGTAGTTCAAAACCTTATTCAGATGGTCAAAATTCACGAGCCAATCGCGCGCTCTCGACCGCTTCTCCTTCTTTTCTGCAAAAATGCCACAATCAGATTCAGAACTATATCACACATTAAGTAACACACAATATAAGAAGTTGGCATCAAACCTATTTCAAAGGGAACTCTAGAGCATCGGATCGGTGGCCTTTCCTTCTCAGAAACGTTGCCGAACTCCCAGGGCCCGATTACCCAAACCCTAACATCATCGACGCCGGTCCCGGAGGAAGGCAGTCACTTCACTATTTCTAAGGACTTGTCTATAACTCGGAGATAGACTTTGTAGCTACCCCCGACCTTACAAAGCGAGTAGCAGTACTCCAGTTCGGCGAGTCCCAGATCCAATCCCAAGCGTCGATTTATTTCAAGCATACCAAAGCAAATCCTATAAATATTCGATGACAACTGAGAGGGCGATATTTTATTTTTTATTATGAACTTATGAAGAAGAGGATGAAGGGGAAACCTAAGGCCCCCTTCAACAATAGCTGTAACCGAGAACGGCACCCCTTTTTCGGTCTCTCCCATACGGTGGTCCTCAGGATCGACTAGCTCTAAGCCGATCTCATCCGGAATGTTGAACCTAGCCCTAAATGAGGCAATGGCCGACGGACCGTCTAGCATTCTTCGAAGACGAGTTGCCATCAGGGGACAACCGTCGAAGCACAAAGAAATAGATGGAAGAGCGAAAGAAATGTGGGCCAGAAAACACCTACAGTGGTGGGTGCCGAGACCGCCGACGCACAAGTTTGACAAAAGGCAAGGAAATACTGAGTGCCTTTTACTAAGCAGGGTGTCGCCCTTTTATAAACATCAGAGCCATCGGTTTGTGCGCGGGAAAACGGCAATGATGATGACGCTCTGCCGAAACGTCACATCGGTCGTCGATTCGATGACACCTCATTAATGAATCTTTTAAAGATTCCCATCATCCGTGTAAGCGGTAATCGTTACAGCCCTTGGCCGCTTTGAAAGTCAAAATGACACAAAGGCTGAGGGATAATTGTGGGGGAACAGTCCACGGCCCAACCCAGCGGACTATGCCCAATTCACATGAATTAAAAATGGGCTGCTTGGTGGCCCAAGTCAGAATCACAAGACAGGCCGGCCCAAACTGCCGACCTCTAACCCGCCATGGCCCAAACCACGAGCAGTGTTTGAACATTAAATGCAAAGTTGACTCACATTAAATGGAGGAGCGGCTTCCCACGAGAGGTCGACGTGCACGTCCGATTAGCCGGAACCCTCAACGACGGTGCGCCAGACCATGTAAGAGGTTAGGCGGTGTTAATGATGATGCCTACCCGGCAAGTCATGAAAGCCTGCTGGTAGGCAAAAGCCAAAGACACTCCATCGATCATGCTATAAATTTTCAAGACATCGAGAGCTAGGTATAGACAGTGAACTCCAAGCATTCACAACTCTCATTTGTTTTTATATCGATTAAGCTTGCTAACTTAATCATCGGAGTATGATCGGTCTTCCAAGAGACGACCCATTCTAACCTTCTTTTCTTGCAAAGAGTTTGAATTCATTCACTTAAACTTGAGAGCTCGGCCCAGTATTCTCAAAAATTCTCACTTACAAATAGCATTTGCATTATCCTTCTTTATTTATTAGCCATATCATTTCCACTTGAGCCATTCCATCCATTTGAGTATTTTTTTTAGTTATCTATCATTCCATTTGTTGGTCATCATTATATGCACTTGAGTATTCTTTTGTTCATCATGAATTTTTAATATATAAAATAATATACAAGCATGTATACATAGTACATGTAATTATAACTTTCACACACATTATTTATATTTGTATATACGCACACACTGGCACACACATATGTATAATATGATATATTTACATACAAATATTTATATATAATACACACACTGGCACACTCATATATATATATATATAATATATTATATCAAATTAATACCCAAAAAATATTTGTATTCTTGTCGATTTTATTTTGTTTAATTTTAGTTTTAAATTTGTATAAATTATAAAACGTAAAAAAAAACTAAATTTATATTAAAATAATATAAATATTATCCACCTCTCACTAAACATTTATTGATTTACATATTTGTATATATAGGAAACAGATGCCTCCGTATGTGCACGAGTATAGGAATATAGCTATACGTATATATGTGAATATCCTTGCTACCTCCTGGAGTCGAAAAAAGGCAGAAAATTGCAGCTCTTAAGCGTCATCTACGATGGATGGACTTGATCTGATTTCACTACATCAGCTCGCCTCGCTGAATTTGGAAGATCGAATGGCTAATCCTTCAGTCATGCTAAAAGCCTAGAGGGGAAGGGTTTTACATATATACATACGTATGTATATATATATATATATATAGAGAGAGAGAGAGAGAGAGAGAGAGAGAGAGAGAGAAAAGGGAAGAGGGGCAAAGATGGAGACGGGGAAAGCCAAGTTATGGGAAAATCTCGACAAATCAATGCAACCCAAATCAGTACCAGATCGATGCCAGCCAGCCTAGCCCCATCCGACCACTACAGGAATATCCCCCGAAATTGTGGTTTCACAGATCTCAGAAGGAAGGGGGTCTTCCGCCCCGATTGTTTCGTCTTCGATCAATGTTAGTTTCTCTTTATCTCTCAAGTCCTAAAAGCTTAGATCTCTATCTCTCTATCTCTCAAGTCCTAAAAGCCCAGATCCCTCTCTCAATCTCTCTATCTCAAACTGGGTATGGGAAGATTGGGTTCTATCAATCTCTCAAATGGGTTTTAAAACTTTGGGGACCTGTGGAAGAATGGCTTTGTATTTTCATCTCAATGGAACGATTCCCAGATCCAAACATGTCTCAGCAGCCTCTGCTTATTACCATTAGCTGAGAGAGAGAGAGAGAGAGAGAGAGATCGTGTAGGAATTTTTGGGCAATGGATACCAGTTAGATTTCATGAGAAATTGTCAATGGATTATTTTAGTGAGAGAAAAAATGATCAGGAATATTATTTGCTGTGTTTTGAAAATATTTGCTGCTGTGTATGAACATTATATTGACAGAGAAAAAAAGATGACAAGGAATAGAGAGAAGATATAAAATTGTGAGGCTGAATAAGTAATTCAACATGTATTACTCGAGTCTTCTTGACATCTTATATCTTGACAAGGGTATAATAGGCATTCAACTATTTTTGGCTTACGTCACACTTTTCTGTCCTAAAAAGTGTTCCTGTAAATATTTTGAAATCTTATCAAAATGACGTGAATGATATTTTTGTTTGTATAAAATTATCCAAACAAAAATATAAGAGGCTGCGAAATTGTTAACATGAACTTTTGTTCATCCTTTTCAAGTCAATGTTATACATATAAAATTTTTATATAAAATAATATGTCTTAATAAGAGACTTTTATTTCAAAACATATTAATTATAATAATTTTTAATTATAAAGCAGTCATTGTTACATAATTTTTTATGCAAATATTGTATAAATTTTTTGTAAGAATATCATTTTTTTTTAATTACATTTTTTTAAAAAATTTCCTAAATTAGAGGGCTTATTCGCAAATTAGGCCTGCTTTGACACTAGCCTTTTTTTGTTTTGGGTATTTTTTTTTACTTTTTTTTATATTTAGTAATGTTTTTAAACAAATTTGATTTTCTTATTTATATAAGCTTTTAGGTCATAGATACTCATTTAAGATTAAAAAAAAATTTCAACATGAATTGAAAAAAGTCATTAAAAAAAAAGAAGAAGCTATTTAAGCAAACTTCCGGCGTTATCCCACGGCACACCTCTACCTGATTGCCCTTGCGGGGAATGCTAGCAACAATCGCTATGACAGTCGTTTCAACGATTGCCATTTATATAGCTTCCACGTCTACATCATTTAGAGAGAAAAAACTTGGACCTCGAAGTTTCGGTTCCCAAATAAAACCAAATAAAATTTTTGAGACAAGGGTACAAAACTCTTGTCCTTTAGTCAGATTGTCGGTTCCTCCAGCTCCTCTCTCTCTCTCTCTCTCTCTAAGTAAAAAGTCTTCTCTCTACCTCCACACACCCTCCTCGCTTCTCTCTCTAAATACACGCTCTCTTTTTCTCAATACCCCTATCTCTCTCGTAAAAACCCATAGACAAGCCAGTAGTTTTCACTCTCTCAAAAAAAGTTCTCCAAAACCCACCTTCCTCTCTATCTCTCACTCTCATACCACTAAACATCACCGCGACACACCGGGGTGCAATCGTGCAAGCACAAAAACCCTCTAGGTTGAACCACCAACGCCCAATATTTTTCCTCACACTGACAACGAAACCCACCTTCCACTACTACTTCAACAGCTCCATCTCATAATATGTACAAAACAAAAGAAGATCAGAAGGGTGAGGATAAAGAAAGCGATCATTGATTAGTGGCAAAAAAGTTGATTAGATGTGTGATGATGATGAGAGAGGGCAAAGCTATTGTAAGCTATACAGAGAGGTTGAAGCTGCTGTCAAATCAAAGCTACTAAAAGAAGTTGTATTTCTATTTTGGTAGCTAGCTAGTGCAAAATAGTAAAGTGCCACGCGTCAAATTTTACAAGACGATGGTCTAAGCGCGATGGTTAAGTCGGCTGTGGCTAGCATTGCCCTTGCCCTTATTTAAAACTTTAAGAAAAAACACGTTTAGTAAGCTGTAGGCATGCAAAAGGGAAAGTAGTCAAAGTTTCAACCAAAAAAAAAAAAAAAAAAAAAGAAGAAAGAAAATCAAAGTTTAAGAAAAGAAAATGGTCACATTCTTAAATGTATGAATCATTTGTTCACAATGTATTGTCAGATTTTACATAGATGTATGCATTTTAGTATTTAATGGTTTCTTATGCTTGTTATTACATTATACAGACAAAAAGTAGTGCGATTGGGTGTTTTGGTACTCAACTTATAAGCTATAAGCTATAAGTTTTAAATTATTTTTAAAAAGTTACATTTAAAAATAATTTTTTTCAAAAAATATGATTAGACATAAGTTGATTTTTTAAGTTACTTACTCAAATACATTTTTAAAAAAGCTATAAACATAAACTATAAGCTACTAAATAAGTAACGTTCAAACACCCTCGATGTGTAACACAACAGTTACTGCTTTTTACAACAGGATAATTATATTTTTTATTCCGATAGTTTGGTCCAAAAAGACATAATCTTATTATTTAAATGAACATATAGTCACCTTATAGTTGGAGTAAAATACAAAATAGAAATAAATTAATTTGTTAAATTTAACTGTGAGTGTGCTTCACGCGCCGATATGACCGTGGTGGCCATTACTCCTGTCAAAATGGACCTCAAAAGAATGAATACACGCCCATGTGAGAATACAACTCTTCACCTAGATGCCTCCCTTTTCCTCTCTTCTTTCTCCCTGTTTCTTCTTTCTCTTCACTTCATGACCATAATCCCCCGCGGAGGAAGTAACCATAGCTATCCACCAGGATCATTCCTTTCACATCTATCTCTCTCTCTCTCTCTCTAAACCAATAGACCCCTCTATGTCTTCTTTCCACTCTGCTGTCCAATTGAATAGAAAACACCCAACATCTAAATTCTAAAACTTCCTCAATAAATTAAAGACTACCAAAAAATATGTGCTACTGTATGTAGGTATGCATATATAGATAAGTGTTGGTAGGCAATCTGCAAGTGCTTTAATCTCTGAACAGCTATTAAGATCAACACTTGGTTTGGGGCATACTACATAGTGAAAACTCATCAGATGAGGTAGCATGGTTAGGGCATTTTTGTCTTTAAACCATACTTGTTACCGTCCATTCATTTTGTACTTTACACCAAATCACAGGATAATTATGTATTCATTTTTAAACGATAAGAAAAATTTGTATTTTTTTGTGAAACTACAAAGAAGTAAAATGTAATTACCTCTTTTATAAAATGTGCCACTATTAATACCTTATAGTTTGTGGTACTCAATAGAATATGATGCACAATTAACTAAGTAACCAGCAAATTAGATGATATTGATCATCCTACTCTTAGGAAAATAAAAATAAAATAAAATAAATTTTAAAAAAATTATATGCATCCGTGTTTAGGTGTTAACTTGGATCTATTTGAGATAGGGCTGGACACTGGGCGGGCCGGGCCGAGCCAGGTTCAGGCCGGGCCTGCCCTACCTAATAACACTGTGGATAGTGGCCCGCGCCCGGCCCGACCCGATAATCGGGCCTTCACTTGATGCCCAAGCCCACCCAAAAAAAAAAATCCCAAGGCCGCCCATTGGCCAGACCAAAATGAATATTTATTTATTTTTTATAAATATAAATGAGTATATATATTTATTTATTTATTTATTTTTAAACTAAATAAAAATATTTATTTGTTTATTTTTAAACTAAATAAAACTATTTGGGTCGGGCTGGACTTTGAAATATAATCCCAAGCTTGGCCCGAAAATAAATCGGGCATAAAAAATCAGCCCGGCCCGATCCCACGACCCTAAACTTTAATCTCAATCCTTTAAAAAATCGAGTTGGGCCGGGCAGGCCGATGTCCACCCCTAATTTGAGGTAGTCAATTGTAAAATTCATAAATAGAAATTCGGTAGCGGTCATGGCCCTCAATCTAAGACGATTAACTGATTCGCTCTCAAATGTGCATTGGACTTGAGTTTCCCGCAAGGTTTACGGGTGTCAATCAAAGTAAACTCCGGTAAGAACCGGTATCGTTCTCCCAAAGGATCAACCAAATATAGGCAATACAAAAGCCGAAACAACCAAACAAATGGGATGAACTATTGAATCGCTTAGTAAATTGAAATTGAACTAAAAATAGACCGAAAATTGATTGGGTGGTGGAATGTTGTAGACTACTCAATTATGCTAATTACAAGCAAAATAGAAAGCAATTATACTAAATTTAAGTTAAGTAATAAAGGACTTGGATGCAATTGCTTCAATCTACCAAATCTCTACAAAGTCTTCAATGGAATTTTGTTTAACTCAAGTCAAGGTTCACTCTATGGAACTTTGACCCGGAGGATTTCGACCATAAATGCTTGAATTCAAGTTCAATTGAGTGTAGATTATTGTTTCATTGTAAGAATCTTAGAATCAAATCCTCAATTGTGCAATTCCTATACCAATTAGAAGATTGTGCATAGCAATTACCAACCTAGATTATAAATCTAAGTATTTTATGTGACTACAACTCAATTGAAGCAAGAATTGGAGAAAACATAGGATAAATTATTGGAATTCATATACCTCCATTGAAGTCCTTGCAAATCCTTAGTAGATTTTCACAATTACATCCAAGAGATGTCTAGCTACTTGATTCCATAGAAGAAAGCATAAAGAATTAATAATTGCTTATTAATTGATGAAGAAAATAGTGTTTGGTAGCTAAGAAAAACTAAGAAAATACAAGAAAATGCAAAAACATACAAAACAAACCCACTTTCTCTCTCTACATCTCGTTCTAGCTGAAAATCTAGCCTAAAAATGAAGTCCCCCCCCCCCTCCCAAAAAAAGCGTCATTTTACGAATATAGTGCTGAAAAATACGCACAGAACTGTCGGTACCGTACGTACGGTACTATTCACCGTACGTACGGTGCCCCATACGCTAAACGCAGCTCTCTGAAATATTAAAATTTTTGTAGACTGTACGTATGGTGAACAGTACCGTACGTATGGTTGGCTTCACCGTACGTACGGTCAGAGCCATAGTGCTTATAAATAGTTTATTAGTTTAACTGTTTGTTCTACATTCAAGTATTTATTTTCTGGTTATATGTCTGCTTATTTTCCTTTGCGTTGTCTGATGACAAACCTGTAAACTAACTTGTCCCGTAGCCATTGTAAGTCCTAGAATTGAGGCAGTAGGCATAAGTCGTTGACCGGCTAGGGTAAGTCTTGTTCATCCTATAGGATTTAATCTGATATATAATTTTGAATTAAATATTTAAATGTTAGATAATTAGTTTCCTAATGAACCGTTTGTCTAGAACTATGTCTTCTATATCTCGTCAATCTCATAGTAGTAATGACTCAACTATTCTTAATCAAGATGAACAAAGTTTCCCTTCACCAAGTTGGACACCTCCTCGTGTCTCTGTTAATCAAGTTTACCAAATCAAACCTTTTGATTTTCTTTCCAATTATACTATCAAAACAGTTGAACAAACAATTCCTTTTACTGAAAAAACTGAACAAATTCAATTACTTAGCCAATCCACTATCAATAAATACAAACAGAAAAAATACAATTATTTGTATTTAGGATTAATACAAGTAGTTGTTATTCCTTTAACTCGCCAAGGTCAAAATACTGCAATTCTTTTAACTTTACAAGATAAAAGACACAAAACATTCATCAATAGTACTTTAGGACTCATAGAAACAAGCCTTTACAGTGGACCAATCCATTTTGATTGTTATCCAGAGTACGTTGTTTGTCTTCAAGATACTGGTATTCTCAAAGTCCTTACACTAAAAATAAAAACTTCTGGTTATGATTTAACACCAGACAATATTTCATTTTCAATAATTTATCGCATTCATCTCAAAGCCATGACAACACTTGTAGATCCACGATGTAGGATCACTAGTCCTAAAGGAGAAACCCTCCTTCTTTACACCAATAGTGATTCAAACATTAGTACTCCCAAAACCATACGCTAGGAAGATGTCAATCTCCTATTAGAATGGACGTTAGATAATGAGGTTCCCTCTACAACAATTGAAAACAAAGATTTGGAATATATCCAAGAAAGTACTAATGGTAGTGTCCGTATTAAATTCACAAATACCACAACAGGATCAACTAGACCACGATTTTCAGATGTTGGTTCATCTGTAAGTACCTAATTTCAGTCTTTTCCTCCTAGAAGTTCTTTTTTTTTTGTTCCTTCTTTTTCAATACCTTTTAGACCTCCTATCTTACAATCTGTCACAACTTCTAATGTTGCACAACCCATTTATACACATGATGATTTTCCCCAATCTCCCATATTATCTCAAATGCTTCCAGATCCTCCTCTTGATCCTCAAATAAATATGATAAAACAAGAATTTATTTTTGACAAATCTATTCTGATTCGTAATTTCAATTCTTCCCAAAATACACAGAAGAAGAATTGGTTTTTAGAAACTTTTGATGAAATTGCTCGCCTTCCTATACGTGGAGAATATTATCAGTTTGTTCAAAATCACAAAATCCATTTAAATTTCTTTGACTGGTTTGAATATTATTCAAATTATTTTGACCAACTTAACGTTATTACCAATACTGAAAACCAATGGGTTACTTCAAATGATATTATTAAACCTTCTATTCATCCCCCTCTAGAAGAAATTCATATTCAACACAGATCTAGTCTTATTACTACTTCCCCTTTCAAACTTAAGCCTGATACTTCACCTTCTAATGCCAAAGATATTTCTAATATTTTACAATAAAATAATTTTACAAATCAAACACTTAAAACTATAGGTGACCAACTAACTCGTGTAGAAAACTGTATCAACAAAGATCAAGCCACTACACTCACCACTACCGAAACCCCTCTATTTACACCACATGACGTCCCTTCACATCTTCAAAATGAATTAAGTGACCAAGACTTTTCTTCTCAAATTGATCACAAACTTGCACAACTAGATCATGTTATTCGTGTTGTCACTGCACCTGACACACCTCCATCTATTTCTAAAATTATTAATACTTTATCTCAACCAACTTTTTCTGAAGTTGAGGCTATTGAACAAACCATGAATGATTCCCAACTTTTAGAACTTAACGCTACTAATAAAAAACAAAAATGGAAATATCAAAACCGCTATGAATCTAATAACACAAAAAATTATTATCCTCATCCTACTCTTCCTGATATGCAATATGAAGAAAGGAATCAATTCACTCAAGCTGCTTATCATGGTGGCACCATTTATGAATGAAATTTTGATGGTATGACTGAATATCATATTCTTAACAAACTCCAAGAAATGACAATGGTTGCTTTAGCCTACAAAACTAAACAAAAATCTTCTGATTTTGCTGTTGCTCAAGCATTAGTTGCTGGTTTTACTGGTCATCTTAAAGGATTGTGGGATCATTTCCTCACCTTTACTGAACGTACTCAAATCCTTACTGCAATCAAAACTGATTCAAATGGTACACCCATCAAAACTGAAGATAATCAAACAATTGAAGATGCAGTTAGTACCCTTATCTTTTCTATTTCTAGGCACTTCTTAGGGCGTCCTTTCAAAGTCTAAGCTGTTACCTCTGAAATCCTCAATAATCTTCGATGTCCAAAACTTCAAGATTTTCGTTGGTATGAAGATGTTTTCTTAACCAAAGTTATGTTACGTGATGATTGCCGTCAAGCACATTGGAAAGAAAAATTTTTAGATGGTCTTCCCAAACTATTTTCTCAAAAGGTCAAAGACAAACTCAAAAAAAATAATAATGGAGTTGTCCCTTATGAACAACTCACTTATGGTGATTTAATTAATGCCATCCAAACCCAAGGTCTTGAACTCTGTACCAACTTCAAACTTAACCAACAATTACAAAAGGATTTAGCCACTTCCAAGCGTGAATTAGGCACCTTTTGCCAACAATTTGGTTTCGAAAACACCACACCAATCATACCCCCTTCATGACGTAAACCTTGCACTACTTCTGCACGTAGATTCTTTCGAAAACCAAAACCAAGTTCCAATATTTTTTTACCAAAAACCCCATACACAACCTCCTATCAAAACTTCTCCTTCTAAACCTAAACATATTTCTAAACACACAAGAAAAGTTCCCACATGTTATAAATGTGGTAAAATTTGCCATTATAAAAATCAATGTCACATGAATCAAAAAATTAATTCTTTAGATATTGATGAAACATTTAAACAACAACTTATGCATTTATTCTTAAATTCTGATGCTTTTGATAATCCTCCACTCTCTGATGATGAATTACAAATAGATGAAATTATATCCCAATCTTCTTCTGGAGAAGAATCTCATACTTCTTCTTCTCCTCCTGAACCTGACCAAATTATAAAAACAAATTGTCAATGTCCAACCACACATACTATTAATGTTATTACAAAAGAACAAGAATTACTTCTTGATGTTATTGATAAAATCTTTGATCCTCAAGTTAAAAAAGATTATTTACTTCAACTTAAACAGAGTTTAACTTCTGCTGACAAAACTACCCAAGATATTTCATTACTAAATAACCCTTATAATCTTAATGATATTCTCAAAAGATTTGATCAAACTTCTAAGCCTTTCCCTATAACTATTCAAGATTTACAAACTGAAATCAACTCTGTCAAAAAAGAATTACGTGATTTAAAACTTGAACATATTATTTCCAAAATGATCTTGATAATCTTAAGAATCAAGTATTATTACTTCAACACTCTTCCTCTTCTTCTAGCCAACCTATTGTCCCAAATCCTACAGATATTTTCTTACTTTCCCAAATCTCTTATAAAAAAATGGAATGTCAAAATTACTATTATTGTCAACCAAGAATTTCGATTTGACATTACTGCCCTTTTTGACTCTGGTGCCGATCTTAATTGCATTCAAGAAGGTTTAATCCCAACTAAATATTTTGAAAAAACACGTGAACGTCTCTCTGCTGCTAGTGGAACTCCACTCCAAATACAATATAAACTTTCTAATGCTCATATTTGCAATAATAATGTGTGCATCAAAACTTCTTTTGTTTTTGTCAAAAACCTTTCCAGAGAAGTCATATTAGGAACTCCTTTCCTTAATCTTCTCCAACTCTTTCAAGTTACTACTGAAGGTATCACTACTACTCTTAATAATAATCAAATTATTTTTCCCTTTGTTTGTCCTCCTCGTACAAAAGATCTCAATACTTTAAAAATTTTTGCTATTTCCCATAATACTCTCAATCTTATCATTCGAAAAGAAAAACACTTATTATTTTTAAAAGAGGAAAAAATTAATACTCAAATTGAACGTAGCTTACAAAATGGTACTTTGCAATTAGCCATAGGTAAATTTTTAAAAAAATTACAATAGGAAGTTTGTTCTGATGTACCCAATGCTTTCTGGTCTAGGCACAAATATGTTGTTACTTTACCTTATGCTTCTGAATTTTCTGACTCCAAAATTCCTACCAAAGCTCGTCCAATCCAAATGAACCATGAACTTTTTGAATATTGCAAAAAAGAAATTCAGGATTTACTTGATAAAAAATTAATTCGTCCTAGTAGATCTCCATGGAGTTGTGCTGCCTTTTATGTTTATAAAAATGCTGAGATTGAACGAGGTGTTCCCCGTCTAGTAATTAATTATAAACCTCTCAATGACGCCCTCCAATGGATTCGGTATCCTGTTCCCAATAAAAAAGATCTTCTTCAACGTCTCTGTCATGCAAAAATCTTTTCAAAATTTGATATGAAATCTGGCTTTTGGCAAATCCAATTAGCTGAACAAGATCGATATAAAACTGCATTTACTTTACCTTTTGGACATTATGAATGGAATGTAATGCCATTTGGTTTAAAAAATGCTTCCTCTGAATTTCAAAAAATTATGAATGATATTTTCAATCTCCATTCTCAATTCACAATTGTTTATATTGATGATGTTTTAATTTTTTCTAATTCTATTATTCAACACTGGACACATCTTGAACAATTTTTCAAAATTGTTATACATACTGGTTTAGTCCTTTCTGCAAAGAAAATTAGTTTATTCCAAACTCGTGTCAAGTTCTTAGGTCATTATATTTATCAAGGTACAATTACCCTGATTGAACGATCTATTCAATTTGCTAATAAATTTCCTAATATAATCAAAGATAAAAATCAATTATAACGTTTCTTAGGTAGTCTTAATTATGTCTCTGAATTTTACCCCAATTTAAGTCAAATAGCTGCCCCTTTAAGACAACGTCTCAAGAAGGACCCTCCTGTCTGGTCTAGTGAGCACACAAAAATTATCCAAACTCTTAAATAATATGTTCAGACCCTCCCCTGTCTAAACTTAGCCAACCCTAATGCTCTCAAAATAGTTGAAACAGATGCCTCTGACATAGGTTATGGAGGTATCCTCAAACAAGTTCTCAATAATAAAGAAAAACTGGTTAGGTTTACCTCCGGTACTTGGAACCCTACCCAAAAGAATTATAGTACCATCAAAAAAGAAATTTTAGCTATTGTTCTATGCATTTTTAAATTTCAAAGTGATTTATTAAATCAAGAATTTTTACTTCGTATTGATTGTCAAGCAGCAAAAAATATTATTTTTAAAGATGTACAAAATATAGCTTCTAAACAAATTTTTGCTAGGTGGCAAGCTATTCTTTCTGTTTTTTATTTTAAAATTTCTTATATTAAAGGTACTGATAATTCAATTCCAGATTTTCTTACTCGAGAATTCTTATAGGGAGATTCCAATCATGCCTCCTAAACCATCCCATGATCCAGGCAAAGTCCCGGCTAAAACTCAGTCCCAAACCAAAGCTGCTTATGCAATGAAACCAATTCCCCTCAAAGCTCTTACACCAAGTGATTGGTATAACCAAACCCTTATTGAACAATCCCAACAACTTTCCCAAACCTATGCTCAAACTACCAAAGGATCTCAACTGCAAGCGGCAACTTCTTCTCGGCAAGTGGCGGTTTCTCATCCCACTCCTTCTCCAGTGGTGGCCACTAATCCCACTTTCAAATCAAAATACTTTCTTAAAACAAAATGCGAACAATCTAGTGTTCTTTTAAAAAAACAAACATGGTCTGAGGATCTATTTGAAATTCCTCCTAAAGTGTTCCCTCCAAACACACATTTTCTTCAAATCTCTCCCATTCATACCCAACAATTCTATGAATATATTCTCATAGAAACTGATTCAATTACCCTCGAACACCATCTTACTCCTGATCAAAACCAAATTGCTTACTCTACTGTCTATATTAACAAAATCCTTACTCCCGAACAATGGGGACCTCGTCCTTTCCGATCTCGACGATTTTCTAAAATCTTTAATCCTCCTACCTTCAATTATTACGATTACCAACAAGCTTGGTTCAACACTTTCATCTTCCAAAACCACAAATTTAGTCATTCCTGGATGTTTATGTTTCAAAAAGATTTCCCTTTAAATTTTTCCAATTGGTTCTTTTCTTGGTGGACTCATTTTGGTGCAATTATTCAAATCTTTCCTCCCTCCATCAATAAAGCCTTCCTTATTTACCAAGAAAAATTCAAACCTGATAGATTTCTTTCCAAATTTCCTTGTGTTTTACCTTTCATGACCCAATTCTCTATTCCATGGATTTGTGCTTGGAATTATACTATTATTTCGCACAATTCCTTTTCTTACCTTGCCCGTAGCTTTCAAGTTAAATGGTGGGATAAATGGAATCCCCAATTTTGCACCCCACAAGCAGTTCATCAATTTTTCCAACAACATCCTGCAATTTCTACTACTATTAACCCTCAGTTTTTCCTCAACCGAAGCCAAATCATTTCTCAATTAGCAGCGGCCAAATCAAAGAAAGAACTTCGTCAACAACTAGTAGAAACCCTATCATCTCTCTCAGATAGTGATGATGAGGCTTCTCCAGCAAATCCAGGTCAAGATTCTCAAATCTCTTCCACAGATCTTGCACAGGATAACGAAGATGACTGTTACGGTGTCTTCACTCCAGTACGAACAAGGTCCAAAAGCAAGCAAACATGCCAGTGATAGAGCTATCAACTTTCAGTGACAACTCCATCAACCCAGGAAATAGTAACAAACGTGAATTAGGCACCTTTTGCCAACAATTTGGTTTTGAAAATACCACACAAATCATATCCCCTTCACGACGCAAACCTCGCACTACTTCTGCACGTAGATTCTTTTGAAAACTAAAACCAAGTTCCAATATTTTTTACCAAAAACCCCATACACAACCTCCTATCAAAACTTCTCCTTCTAAACCTAAACATGTTTCTAAACACACAAGAAAAGTTCCCACATGTTATAAATGTGGTAAAATTGGCCATTATAAAAATTAATGTCGCATGAATCAAAAAATTAATTCTTTAGATATTGATGAAACACTTAAACAACAACTTATGCATTTATTCTTAAATTCTGATGCTTCTGATAATCCTCCACTCTCTGATGATGAATTACAAATAGATGAAATTGTATCCCAATCTTCTTCTGGAGAGACGAAAGTGCTACAGTATTTTCACAAAAGACGAAAGTGCTACAGTAATTTCACAAAAAGACAAAAGTGCTATAGTAAAATTGACTTTTTTATTATTCACAATTGACTTTTTACTATTCTGAAAAAAAAAAAAAAAAATCGACTGTCGGTGGATCTACAATAACCAACTTTTCTCTATTTATACCCTGTCTCTCCATGTTTTGAGACAGGCCAAGTTCGAGTCCAACCTCTCTCTCTTTCTCTCTCTCTAGAATTCCTTTGTAATCAAACTCTGAAGTTCAAGTATCAGAGATTTCCAGATACTACCTGGTAATCTTCAAATGTTTATGTAATTTTCAAATTTCAATTTCAAGATTCAATGCTGCAAACTTTAGTATTAATAATTATTTGCTTGTTCATTATTTTCTTTTATTCTATGCTTATATCGCCTTATTGGCTGGTTTTAATTGCTTTCATTATCTATTATCTGTTATAAGTTGCAAACAACGTCTGGTTGACCCTCTGGGGATGCCTATAAATCGTTGAGGCTTACTACCACAACTGTTTCTTCTTCTTCTAAATTACTTTGTTCCGTTCCAGTTATTTGGTCATTTTCCAGTTATCTGGTCCTTTCTAGTTATCTGGTCCTCTTTTTCTTCCTTTAGTTTATTTTGTTACTATTTCCAGTTATTTGATAGATTTTTGAAAGTTATATGAAATCGATATATTATGGATTCCGGTAGCCTTTCAGGTTTGGGAGATATGGCCCTTCAAAGTTTCAGCTCTGCGTGCTTTAACTGGTTGTACCACAGCTTTAACACCTGGTACATTAATAACATCCTTTTGAAAAACACACTCTTCCTTCATTCGAAATACGCTTGAAACCCTCCACATTATGCTCAAAATCTATACCAAGAAAAATATCTTTATTAATACTAAAATCTAATTAAAGAGGCATATAAACTCCTAAACTAAGGCTAACAAATAGCAAATTAAGGTATTATAATTGCACTTTTAAAGTGCAATCATTAGCCTATATTGCTTCGCCCTCCCGTGTTTTTCATCACATTTGCAGAAAGGGCATATGTTGAAGAAAGTCATGCTTTGTTAAATGTAAACTACGGGTAGGGTCGGCACAGATATTTGGGTTGTCCTAGCCCAACCTCAAATATGATTGTCCTCTTGCTATTAATTCATTATAAAAAAAAGTCATATAAGTTAAAACAAAATTTTTTCTTTCTTTACAAAAATAAATTTTTTTTTTTGGAACTCAGGGAGTTGCCCTAGCCCGGGGGTTACCCAAGCCCAAAGGCTTGCTGGGCTCACCCCAGGACCGGCCCTAACTACAGTCACCTAGAAAGGTTAATCTTCTTGATTATTCATCTTGCAAATTGAAATGGCATCCATATGTTGTGCTTCTTCATGGGAAAATCATGAATCACTTCCCATAACCTTACCATTCCCTGCATTTCCTAAAAAGAGCAAAAAAAGTTGATTTGAGTCATTCTTGAATGTTGTAGAATTGTTATGGGTTTTAATTTTAGTGAGAATTGAAGGAACAATCTACCTCCGTAGTTTGATCTATTTCTTTTAATTGCTTATCCACTGTGAAAATATTGGTTTCTAAGGTTATATTCCCGAATGAAAGCTTAAGCAACCCATGCCTATAATGGATAATGGTATTGGTAGTTGCTAGGAAAGGTCGTCCTAAAATAACTGAGATATGACGCTTAGACGACTCGGCCTCTATGGATTGGGTATCTAAAATAATAAAATCCACCGGATAGTAGACTGTATCAACCTGTATGAGCACATTCTCAATAATAACTCTAGAGACTTTGACGGACCGATCAGCTAACTCTAATGTCACTCGTGTCGGCTTAAGCTCTCCTAGACCTAGTTCTTTATACACAGAATATGGAAGAAGGTTCACACTCGAACCTAGGTCAAGAAGTGCGCGATCAATTCTAGAACCTCCTATTATGCATGAAATCGTAGGACAACCGGGGTCCATCCTTATATTTTGGCACCAACTTATATTGGAGAATTGCGCTCTGACTTTCATTCATCATTGTTATTTTCTTAACAAGCAATTTTCTTTTTACAATGCACAAGTCCTTCAAGAACTTAGCATAGGACAGTATTTGCTTAATGGCATCTAACATAGGGATATTAATTCGAATTTGTTTGAAGACATCATAAATTTCAGCATTAAAGTTCACTTTATTCGCTTTAGTCAACCTATATGGGAATGGAGTGTACTTTAAATCTTCCATGCTCACATCCTTAGACGTTTGGGGGGACAACTCAGAATGGCTCCCATTTTCTTTCGGTTCACTTATGTTCTTTTCATTCTCACTCTCCTCTATCTTTTCCTCATGCCCTAACCCTGCAGACGCATCCTTTTTCCCTTGATCATTATTGTTAGGAGGGTTGGTTTGTTCTAGTTGCTTCCCGCTCCTTAGGGTGATGGCCTGAACCTGTTTATGTGTCGCTTCAATGTAGTTTGCAGGTTTTAGGTTCGGTTGAGGTTGGGCCGGAAATCGCCCTTGCGTTTGTTGAGTCATCAACATCTTGTGGATGTCCTTGACTATCGTATTGATCTCCCCTTGCGACTGTTCCATATTCGTAACCCTATTTATGAGTGATCGAAGATCATTGGCCACGTGATTATCTTCATTAGTCCTCCTATGGAGAGGGTAGTATTGTGTCGGTTGAGGTGTATATGTTTGTGGTACTGGCGGTGTGGGATACGTGACTGATTGTCTTTGAAACAGTTGCGGTGGTGTTTGGAATGGTGGTGGAGGTTGTTGGAAGGGTTGAAGATTTGAAGGACCTTCTTGTTTCCACCTAAAGTTAGGGTGATTCCTCCACCCGGGGTTATATGTGTTGGAGTAACGATTGTTCCCGCTCATTTGATTTTAATATCCCCCTTGGAATTGGCCAACCGCGTTTACTTGGCCATGAAGTGCTTCCCGTACCCTTGGTATTACAAGACATGATGTAGTATCGTGATCTTATGTATCACAAACTAAACATGATAAAGATGTTTAAACCGGTACTGTCATGGTGGCCTTAGAAGTTTCCAAAGCTTCCAATTTATGAGTAAGTGTCATGACCCTAGCTTGTAGATCTTCTACCTCCCCCAATTGGTGTTTTACCCCGACATGTGACGTGTTGGTGGGCTTATGTGTGAGATTTTGTGCTCTAGTGTTGGAGCCATCCCTAGCCATGTTAGCATTAGCCCAATTCCTAGTCAAATTGACCAAATAATCGAAGTAATTATATGCCTCTGTGGGGTTTTTGTCTGGATAGGTTCCCGCGCACATAGATTCGATGAACATCTTCAATTGAGGAGTTAATGAAGAGTAAAATGTGTTTATGATGTGCCATTCAGGGAAACCATGATGTGGACATGTGAAAAGTAAGTCCTTGAACCTCTCCCAACATTAGAAGAAGGTCTCACCACTATTCGGTGCAAATTGGGAGATGGCACGACGTAGTGCCTCAGTGCGATTTTCAAGGAAGAACTTTTTCAAGAACTCCCTTTTGCAGTGTATGCCATGTATGTATGGACATAGGCCTTAATGAATTAAACCACATCTTAGCATTGTCCTTTAGAGTGAAAGGGAAAAGTTTCAACAGTAAAACCTCCCCAGGACATGAATTATCTTGGAACAGTGAGTATGCATCTTTGAAATCTTTAATGTATGTGTATGGTTGTTCCGAATCATAACCATGAAATTGAGATAAAGCAGGTAGCATTCCTGGTTTAATATTTAGCGTGGTCTAGTGTACAGGAAGTACTATAGCGGAGGTGGGAGTTTGCTTTTGGGGATTCATGTAATCCTTCATGGTACGGTTCTAGGCAACATCGTCTCCCGGGTTACTTCCTCTTTCGAGGTTGTCATTGTTGCCATCGTTGAAGTTTGCCATTGGAATGGGCCCTAAGTCAACAATCAAGGGAAAATTAAGAAGGTCTATCGGACTACGACGAATGGGTGATGGAGTCAAATAACCCAATGGAAGATTACGTAATGGGTCGACTCGAACTAGACAGCTTGTGTGATCTCTAAAATATGAGGACATACATATGCAATGCACACAAAAAGCACGTACAGTCCAACCGAACCTCCAATCTCCTCAAAAATATCAACTCCGTTGCCCACAAAACAAGTAATTTATCCTAGCCGAACCTCCAATCTCCGCATGCAAAGCAATACCACCAATAAGCACTTAGCACGGTGCCTAATCTCCTCTAAATACGCCTCCTATCTAAATGAATGCCTAGACCCCTAAAAAGAAAAGAAAAACAAATAAATCTTAAAACTAACACGAAAAGGTGAAACATGGTTACCGATATGGCCTTAGCCGTCGCTTTCCTTGCTGTGATAGATGGATGGCGAAGCAATCCGTTGGATTTCGCGTGGACTGAAGTTCGTGTTCTAGCACGCCTCTAGCGGTCTCTTGTGTGAAAATATACTCCCCGGCAACGACGCCAAAAACTTGACTCAGCCTCTAATTGTATGCTCGAGATATCCTAAGTGTAGGATGGCAAAGTAGGATAACTCACAAGAACGAGGTCGATCCATAGGGAGCAAATTACATAGAACCACAAGCCCTAAAACACTTCCCTCAGGTGCTCACAAAAACCTTATGACTTGCTTCAAAAAGGAAAACGAAAAATCTGATTGTTTTGGGAGGGAATATTTGTCTAGACTAATTCGAATTCAAGAGTGATGAATTGGAAATCAATGTAGATTTTGACTATTAATAAAAAGAGTCCCGAGATCATCCGCTTAGATCAATTGAATCTTTTTGGAATTCCGAAAGAGATATTCCAATAACTCAAACTCTTTGACTACGTCGCGAGTCTCGAGTTCGGAATATTTAGCGATAAAAACAAATATCCTTTAAAACTTCAACTCCTAAAATAATTCTAGTTGTTTTAATCAAGGATGAGTACCATCGATTCATGCAAAGCATGTACTGAATATAAATTCACGCATACACATTACCGAACATAATCAAACGTCCAAGTTTTTGAAAGTTCTAGAATGAAGAAGATGAAGAGAAAAAAACTAGAAGATTTAACTTTAAAACCAAAACATACCTCCTTTATTCATCCAAAACATTCAATTGATCTTCCCTTTTGATCTTGAGATTAAAAAGCTTAGCTATTCATATTCATAAGGTAAAAGCAAGTTGCATAAATATAAACTGAATGTATTGATTGCAAACTTGAGAATCTGATTACAAGAATTGGGAATAACTATGAAAAACCTTGAAAATAAACTAGAAGAATTATGTATCTACAACTGCTGCTACTTCTTAAAATTGTAAAAAAATCGCAAACCCTAATATATTCCATAATCCTAACTTATATAGGCTTCCAAGTCTCTGCAGGATTGGAAAACTGTTCGAACGCCACGGAGACCATTCGAACGCTGCGTCGAACGCACTTCAAACGGGAAAACCTGCTCTCTGAATCTTTCAAACGCACTTCGAACTTGGTCTTAGCGTGACACCGTTCGATGTAGCATTTGAACTCTATTGTTAACTGTTCGAACACTCTCAAGAACAGTTCGAACACCTACTCCATTTCAGTGCGAATTTATCCCTTTTTAGCTAGGATTCCTGAAAATAAACACAAACCTAAGTTAGTACGAATTAGGATTAAAAATAACATAATTAAACATATTACCAAACTAACAAATAGCTAATTAAGGCATATAAATTGCACTTTTAGAGTACAATCAACATTCAAAACACTGAGATTTTTTAGACTGTTAACTTCCACTCTTATCGGGATTCTTTCCAAACTTATTCTTATCACATTGTTTCTCTTTAATTTTTATTCAAAACTAAGAGATTAGGCTTTCTTATTTTTGAAAAATTTTCTAAATTTTTTGACAATAAAATCCATCTCCTCTTGACCTATTTTAGAATCATTAGCAGAAGCATCATCTACGTCTTCCCTAATAATTTTAAAAGCAAGGTCTTTGTTATTTTTAGAATGACGTAAATTAGCCTCATAGGTCTGAAGGGCACCAACTAGGTCTTCAACTTTCATGAAATCAATATCCTTGCATTCTTCTATAGCTATAACATTGGCTTGGAATCTTTCTGGCAAAGATCTTAAAAATTTTCGAACAACTTTTGAAGATGAGATTCTTTTACCAAGATTAAAACTTGAGTTGACAATATCATTTAATTTAGCATAAAACTGATCAAAAGTCTCATTGTCATCCATTCTTAAGTTTTCCAAATTGGTTGTCAACCATTGAACTTTTGCAATTTTAATAGTAGTAGTTCCCTTAAGGGTAACTTCAAGAATATCCCACGCCTCTTTAGTGGTCTCATACATAGATACACATCTAAATTCATTAGGTGTGAGAGCATTAAAGATAGAGTTAATACCCTTATTGTTCCAACCACTATTTTCATAATTAGTTTTATTCAAATCTTGTGCTTCTTTTACAGTGGTAGTTATACCAGTAGTGGTAGTTAGGGGACTCCAACCATTGACAACAGAGAGCTAAACAAGCTCATCTACAGATTTAAGAAAAGCTCTCATGCGAACTTTCCAGTAAGCATAATTAGTTCCATCAAAGAATGGAGGTCTTGTGGTAGAACCGCCTTCACGCGATAAATCTATGTATTCAGATAATCATGACCTCACTCTTTAAAAATAAAAATTATTTTTTAGTGCTCTGCTCTGATACCAATTGAAATTTATGAACTACTTAGATTTACGATTGCTTGGAGATGTGCTTGGTTAATAGCAATTAAGTAAGCTAATCAATCACACTCTAATTTAAAATCGTAAGCATGAAAAGTAAAACAATCGCACGATAGACACACAATTTTTGTCTTGAAAATCCAAAATGAGAAAAAAAAAATCTATGGGACCTAGTCCAGCCTAAGTTCCAAGTACTAAAATCAATCGAACAGTTCACAATGAAGACTAACAACTGTATCAATTCGAAATCCATGAATCTAAGTTGATACAAACTTCTTTGCATACAGTGCAACTCACTGCTCTCCCATGCTTAAACCACGATCCACACCGTGCATCGATATCTTAATGAACTATCAACATGAGCATTTCGAACCTTTGAAAATTTGAAGTTCTTCTTCTTTGCCATGGAAGCACCACTAGCGGCTAGGGTTTCATAGGAGCTCTCAAAGATCTTTTAGAATTTATTTCAAGCTCTATAAAACTCTCTCACCCTTTTAGGAATCGGACTTTGCTTTATATAGGAGTAGAAAGAGAGTCCTAGCTTAATAGGGAAGTTTTCAAAATAATTTTCCGGTGGTGGCCACGGCTATAAGGGATCGCCAAGGGAGCTTTAACGACTATCTCTTACGACAATCCTTCTTGCCGGCTGAAGCCAAGGCACCAAGGGAGCTTCAAGGCAGCACCAGTTGCTATCTCTTCTTTGCAGCAACTTCAAGGCAACTTCAATGATTGTTTTTTCCATGCACCTCACGGCAGTGCCAAGGCAGTTTCAAGAGAACGCCAACCTGTTGTGATGATTTTTTTTTTTCTTTGAAGCTTCCTCGGACATTCCAAACACTTTTTAGCATTTGTTTGAATTGACATTCATTTAACAAAATAATCATCTAAACATCTATAGCTATTACAAGTTTTTTGACTTATAGATTTAGCTAATAAAAAGTAAGTCTTACAAACTTAATAACTAAACTTCCAATAATCCTAACTCTTTATTAGTTAAATATTTTCACGTGTTTGACTAGCTTATGATAAAAAATTTGGTCCCATGTGAGGGTGTGTGTTAAAAAATAAAATATTAAGTTAAGTTACTCCTAGCTCCAATATATAGCAAATTTTTATATGAGTTGGTTCTCAACAATTTAATAATATCCGAATGATGTATAACGTACAGGTAGAAAAAAGGTACAATTAAAGTCAAGTACTTATCCAACTAATTTTCCAGATGTTGTCTTGTCTTGGTCATATTGGATCATATGGGCTGGAACTCTAGTACCCAAGACGAAGAAGGTCAGTTTAACTGCAATTAAATGAAATGATATTGCCATATCAAATAGTAAATTAACAAAAAAAATATTTATGATAAATATGTTCTTTATTGACATGTATAATTCCATTTATAACCCTATTTTTCACTCTTAGACCAAGATTAACAAATGCATGTCTGACCCACTCCCATATCTCGTCATATTTTCACACTCATAACGGAGGATTCACGTGCATTTGTTTATGTGAATGTCTTGGAGTGAACAATATCTAAGTATACATACTGTAGAGAAGTGAGAAGAATGACTCTCTCCTGTCCTTCGGCCTTTGAAGCGCTCAAAGTCTCCAGCGTACTGGGTTCGTGGGCATGAACATGCTCTCGGCCTTTATCTCAAAGTCTTCCTTTCATTAGGCTTAGTTTCTCGATCGGCCTTTATCTTAATACCCCAAAGGAAGGTCTGTTCGACCTAGTCCTATTCGCGGGCCTTAGGTCCATAAAGTCTCTTGGACTGTCATAGTGGAATGGTCAATTCGAGCAACCATACGCCATAAATCATCCAGTGGGCCCTCCAACATGTGCCGGATAATTGGAAAGAGATCATAACACAATATGGTTATCGACGACAAGAATCCATGCTTCTGAATTGAAGATCACAAAAATAAGAGTGCATCAAACACATGCACTGAAACATCTCCAGTGAGTGCCAACAAATTGAACAGATTCTTTGGGTGTTGATTGTATGTCTTCTACCATCAGGTTGAATTATCTGGAATAATTTGAACTCTGTTTCACTGATAGCAGCTCATTTTGGAAATCAGTATTACGTTTAATAAAGATGCCGATGCAGAGGTACACATGTCCTGTCAATCAAAAAGTTCTTGCACACCCTGGCAAAACGTTGAATCCAGAAGTAACATCCATTTTTGCATTGTTTAACTAGTAGTTTTGCTTCAGGAATAAACTGTATATATTTGCTGCAGTCCCAGTATCACTGCTTCTCGGGATTTCCATTTTGAGACTCTGCAGCTTTCTACTTAAATGGAAAAGAAATATGTATATATATATATATATATTTATAAATAAAGAATGTCATACAAAGATCGTATTGTGCAAGCAGTGGCTTCACTTTCCTGGTTGCAGAAGATTTGAAAGATGCTCATTTTGTTTTTGTTGTATTTTTTTTTTTGGTAAGTATAAGCTCATTTTGTTCCCTGTAATATTAGCATATTCTTGATTGACGTACTAATACTGATTCGAATACTCCAACTTACTACACATATTTAAAAGTATAACAATAGCTTCCATATATACTAGTGGCAAAATGAACTGGTGAACAAAAAAATAACAAAATATGAACCAATCTGTAGCATAACTCGATGAATACATATGTACCTGTCCATGAATCTTTTCAGTGAACCAGAACAAAGAAGAATTTAATAGTAAAAGTCACCTGGGAGACACATCTGAGATAGTTACCTCATTAACAGAGAGTCCTTGAATATTTGGTGATGACTGAACCGATTTCAGGACTTGTCGCCCAACAGAGAATGCTGGTTGTGTTGGTTGAGGAAGTGTAACAGCGTCGCTTCCCAACGTAACAACAACAAATGACATGGTGGGTCTGTCGGCTGGGTCTTCCTGGACGCATAGCAATCCGATATGGATGCATTTCAACACTTCAACTGGTACACATGACTGCACCAGTAATGGGTCCACCAGCTC
This sequence comes from Euryodendron excelsum, assembly GCA_033060915.1. NCBI lineage: Eukaryota > Viridiplantae > Streptophyta > Magnoliopsida > Ericales > Pentaphylacaceae > Euryodendron > Euryodendron excelsum. Next base: position 31,572,410 of record CM065398.1, read on the forward strand.
CAAACCTTGACCTTCAGACCATAATTTCCATGCCTGTAACATGTTTGCAAGTAATGGAAGTTAAATTCAATGCATCCTTATTCATTCTGCTTCTTCTTCTAAAGATATAGAGAGACAGGTAACAACTTACAAAAGTGAGGAGGCTATGACCATGTTCGGAAAGATGAAAGCCACTGTTCTTCTTCCCACTTATTATCTCCAGCAAAAGAACTCTAAAACTAAAAACATCTGATTTAACTGAAAATAGTCCTTCCATAGCATACTTTGGAGCCATATATCCACTATTGCAGATTATAATATCACAAATAATATCAGGTGAGATGGACATAAATTTCATAAACTCCATGATAGGTGAAAAAATCTAGGTCATTTTATTGCTTTTTCCCAAATACCATACAACCCGAGACAATGATTGAATAGAGATATATTTATGTAGGCACTTATATGGAAAAGGAAGAGGCTTACTATGTTCTAACTACTCTGTTTGTGTTAGCTTCACTTTGATTTCCACCAAAAATTTTTGCCATTCCAAAGTCTGATATCTTAGGATTCATCTCATGATCAAGCAAAACGTTGCTAGCTTTAAGGTCCCTATGAATTATTCTAAGTCGAGAATCCTCATGTAGGTATAGAAGGCCTCGTGCAATTCCATTAATAATGAGAAGGCGTACCTTCCAGTCTAGTTGCACACCTTTAGTTGAATCTAACAATGAAACAAACAACATTAAAGTGTATTATTATCTTTAATGATCGGTTTTGGTTTTAATTTTATTGCATTAATGTTGGATCGATTAGAAAGTACTAAACTTTAAAGGGTCCATACCAAAGAGGAAGACATCTAAGCTTTTGTTGGGCATGTACTCATAGATGAGTAGTAATTCTTGTCCCTCCAAGCAACAACCCAAGAGCCTGACAAGATTCCTATGTTGTAGCCTTGCAATTAAAGTGACTTCGTTCTTGAACTCTTGTAGTCCTTGGCCTGAATTTCTTGAGAGCCTCTTAACTGCAACTTCCTTGCCATCTGGTAATGTACCCTGGAAACAGTATTTAAGTTATCCAATGCACTGGAATAAGCAACTGTTAAAGGCATATTTGAGGTTTAGTTTTGTCCTTTGAATTTAACCCTGCATGATCAATCACTTAGTTCACCATGTCATATATGACAAGCTTTGATTGATTAATAGCCTTCTAAGATTCATCATCTTGAGTACTCTAATTACCTTGTAAACTGGACTAAATCCACCTTCTCCAAGCTTATTTTCTTCAGAAAATTGTTTTGTAGCTTCACGTATAAAATCTAAGTGGATTAAAGGAAAGTCTTGCGATTTTTCATGCGTCTCTCCTTGCAAATTTTCACTGTTGTAGTAATTGTCCAATCTTCCTCCTGCCAAATCAATTAATTGAAGTTCTTGACCATTTTCTTCCTCTTCTGCAGTTGAAATAGAATTAGAAGACATCTTGGGTTGTTAAAGAATTGTGGAAATCACTACAAGATTGTAATTACCTTTATCTGTTCTTTTCCTTTTCCTTTGGTAGTAGATACAAGAACCAAGCAGCGTTACCACTAAGAATCCCGATAGACTTACGCTGATAGCAATAATTTTTCCTCTCCTTCCTATGCAGGAAACAAATCAAGGCATGATTAAAACTATAACAGGAGTGGAAGAAGAATTGACAATGTTATGCAAGGAAGATCAATAAAAAAATATGAGACAGCATTAAAATATAACAAGTTAACTAAAAGTTAGAGATTCGTCGTTTATTTCTTGGGTAAACAACTCTTAAAATATCTGATAATGACGGACAATATTTTTAAGATTTGAAAAATCAACGGCGATATCCTTTCTAGTTTAATTGTCTATTTCATATTCCTCCAACCGTTAGTATGCCATTAGACTTATTGACCTTTCTGCTGACATCATCTTTTAATTTGCTGTTCTAAATACCAATTTTACCATTTTATTAATTTAGCAAATTATTTGAATCAGACCGAGTTAACTCAGTCAATCAAGTATCTATTAAACTTGACAATACAACCGAGCTAACCCTCTCTCTCTAAACGACCTAACTCATCTCTCTGCCAAAATTTACCTATGATGAATCACGGCAAATATCTATCTTCCATACCCCACACACAGACAAGTCATTTACCCATCTCTTTCTTCTCTATATGATTGTATATATATCACGGTTACAAGTTCACAGCCTACTACGTCAACTCACATCAGAAACAAACCCAACAACCTCACTCACTCCATCTTGGTTTTCACCGTTGTAGAAGACATGGGACTTTGGAGAGCGAAAGACTATATAAGGCGATTCATATCCTTGTGTTGGGTAGTGATGAAATCATGAAAGGTGCTTCCACCTTGCTCGAAGCATTAATTAATGAGATGTAAAAGCTAATTCATTTGTCTTTAGCATTAATTCAATCACCTTTAGTGGTGTATCACTCACTCATCATTGGAGGAAACTGCTTTTTCAGTGAGTGCACACTATTTAAGATCAATTTTACCAATTGATTTGTGCCTTTGTGGAACGGACCATTCCCTTTTTCTTTTCTTTTTTCTCTAAGTGAAAATACACATACTGTTATTCATCAATGTGTGTCTATATTCACCTATGTACTGTCCCACAAGAGAGAAGGTTATAATTTATGTAAATCAAAAATTAATAAATTTTTATCAATTGTGAGATCGGAAGAGAAACTCATCATAGCCATCCCTTCCATTTTCCTCCGGCCACCACCAACATTATAGTTGTCGCCATTTTTCTGTACTCTCTCTTTATTATAGTTGTCAATACTATACTGACCAGCATACTAATTTTACTATTGATATTATATATAGTTATTAATATCGTACTGCACCAGTCGATACGATACAAATGCTAAGTGCTCCATGTTGAGAGTCAACACGACTCTCTAGAAAGTTCTCGATTCTAGAACAATCTAATTACACTCTAAAAAGTGTAATTTAAAGTCCCTAAATAGTTGTTAGTCCAATTAGGTTGTATATATATCCTATTTTAGCATAATAAATATCTTAATGAGTAATTGTGGGTTTTGTGCAGGAAAATGCGCAAAAATTGGAGCAAAAAGGCAGAGTTGAGCAGTTACCATACGTACGGTAGGAGACACCGTACGTACGGTGGTCCAACCGTACATACGGTACCTTACACAGTACGCACGCCCCAGTTCCAGAACCAAACTTCAGAGGAAGGTATTTTGCGTAAGCTTCACCGTACGTACGATGGTACAACCGTACGTACGGTATGTCCCACCGAACGTACGCCTGCACTACCATTAACAAACTTCAGAGAGGGCAAATCAGCGTACCCTCTACCGTACATACGGTATGTTCATCGTACGTACGGTTGACTCTACTGTACGTACGGTACCGGCCCTGACTGCGAGAATTTGGCTGCAATATCACTTAAAAGAGGACGTGATTTTTATATCTATCATTAGATATAGCTTAGATTTTCTGTTAGGATTAGATATAGAGAGAGAAAGTGGGTTAGATATAGTTTTCCTTGTATTTTCTCGCATTTTCTTACATTTTCTTTGTACCCAAACACTAGTTTTTCCATCAATTAATGAGAAATCTTCAATTCTTCATGCTTTCTTTCGTGGAATCAAGTAACTAAACATCTCTTGGATGTAATTGTGGAGATCTACTAAGGATTTGCATGGGCTTCAATGGAGGTATATGAATTCCAATGAATTATCCTATGTTTTCTCTAATTCTTGCTTCAATTGAGTTGTAGACACATAGAACACTTAGATTCATAATCTAGGTTAGTAATTGCTATGCACAATCTTGTAATTGGTATAAGAATTACACAATTGAGGATTTGTCTCTAAGATTCCTATAATGAACCAACAATCTACACTCAATTAGACTTGAATTCAAGTGTTTATGGTCGAAATCCTCCGGGTCAAGGCTCCATGGAGTGAACCTTGACTTGAGTTACACAAAACTCCATTAAAGATCTTGTAGAGATTTGGTAGATTAAAGCAATTGCATCCAAACCCCTTTCATTAATTGTTACAAATTTAGTATAATTGTTCTCAATTTCAATCCTAATTAGTTTAGTTTAGTAAATCACAACCTCTCACCATTCAATGATTTTTGGTTTTATTTTTAGAATAGTTTCAATTTGTTAAGTAATTCACTAATTTATCCCATTGTTGTGTGTTTTGACTTGTGCCACGCCTATATTTGGCTCGATCCTTTGAGAGAACGATACCGGTCCTTACCGGTTTTTATTTCGATTGACACCCATACTCTTGCGGGGAAAGCTCAAAATCAACGTGCATTTGAGAGTGAATCAAGTTTTGGCGCCGTTGCCGGGGATTAAAAACATAAGGTGAACACCAACATACGGATTGGAGAAGTACATGGCGAATTGCATATACAAAAAAATCCAAAAATAGCAAATAAAGGAGAAAAAGAAAACTAAACAGAACAGCAAAATTGCAAACGGGTGGGAGTTGATCACTCACCCTCGATGGAAGCATCTACGGCTTTGGGCCTTGGTAATCTCTTTCTCCCTTAAGATGTTTAGATTTTTGGTTTTTCTTTGTTTAGTTTGTTTTGTTTGACTTAGGTATAGTTGCATTGCATTTTGTTAGGACTCCTTTTGAGGAGACATTTAGTGGAGATAGGATAATGTGCTTAACTTGCAAATCGGTGGTATTGCTTTGTATAAGGAGATTGGAGGATCGGTTGGTGAATAAGAGAAAAAGCCGTTGTCTGGCAATGCATGATTGTGTATGATGCGTTGTATGACCTGGACGGTCTATTATTTGTTGCATTCATCATCGCATGCCACATTTCATTAGGGACATTCATAACCGACTTGTGAGACTTGAGAGTGAGAGTAGTTCATCACCACCCACACCTGGCCTTCTATTAGTTGTGGACCTAAGATTTCTTCTAATGGCTAACATGAATGACCAAGGTTTACCCAACATCTTCCCTCCGAATCTTAATGCCGCACCGAATGCACCCAACCCACAACTTCATCCGAATCTTCAACCCATTCCACCGGGGGTAGATCATAATGTAGGGGGTGATGAAGACATGGAAAGAGGGAGCAACCATGGCGACATGGCGGCTCCCTATCAAAGGACCTTACGAGACTACTTGAACCCTCCACGTCAAGCACCAACTTCTTGCATAGGACTCCCGCCACATTACACTTCACTTAACATTCGGCCGGGAAGCATGTAAATGCTCCCCCAATTTCATGGAATGAATTCTGAACAACCGTATGACTTCATAAAAGAGTTTGAGGATGCGTGCTCCCTTATCATGGATAATTCGTGCCCGAGAGAGGTCTTCTTGTTAAAACTCTTCCCTTTTTGCTTAAAAGACAAGGCTAAACTTTGGTTTAATTCGTTGAGGCCTATGTCTATTCACTCATGGAATGTTCTCCAAGGGGAGTTTTTAAAGAAGTTCTTTCCCGAAAACCGAACCGAGAGCATCTGGAGACAAATTTTCCAATTCTCCCCCATCATTCTTTCAATGTTGGGAGAGGTTTAAGGACCTCTTGAACACTTGTCCTCACCATGGGTTTGCCGATTGGCACATCATTAACACTTTCTACTCATCTCTAACACCCCAACTTAAACATTTGATTGAATCAATGTGTGCGGGGACATTCCTTGACAAACAACCCCATGAAGCTTATGAATACTTTAATAGTTTAGCAAACAAGGCTAGGGATTGGGCACTCACCGGGACTCAAAATCCCGAGGGTCGTTCTGTACAACAAGGGGTAGGGAGATACCAATTGAAAGATGTTGATGATGTGAGTGCGAGAGTGACCACTTTAACTAAGAAATTAAAGGCTCTAGAAGGGAAAAAGGTGTTGGCGGTCGAGAGTGAGATAAGAAAAGAGACTTGTTGCTTAGTGTGTGAGACTACTGACCATGACACATATTCATGTCCCATCATTCCGGGGGTGAAAGAAGTGTTGCATGGCCAAGTCAATGCGATTGGCCAATTCCAAAAAGGAGGGGGTAACCTTACTCTAACACTTATAATCCGGGATGGCGGGATCACCCTAATTTTGGGTGGAGGAATGAGGGGGGTTCAAACTCCCAATCTTATCAAGGAGGGTATCAAAACCCTCAACACTATTCTACACCCATTCCCCTATTCCAAGTACCTCAACCTCAAGTCTACCAACCCCAACCCATGGCACAACTTCCAAATCAACCCAAACCGTACCAACCTCCTCATAGGAAACCCGTGGAAGATAATTTTTATCAATTATCCAATGATGTGAGGGAGGTTAACGCAAGGGTAGATAAGCAAGATAAGGTGTTGGATCAACATACTAGGATGCTTGAGGATCTTTAAAAGCAAATGTCTACATTGACACAAGCTTTGACCCAAAATGTCCCGGGGAGATTCCCAGCCCAACCTCAACCCAATCCGGTGGTTAGGCAAGTACACATTACCGAGGGTGGTATGGACTCTCAAACAAGCCATGAACAAGTACAAGCCATCACCACTCTTAGAAGCGGTAAAGTCGTTGATAAAACTATTCCATCAAAGGATGTAGCTTCTAAGTCGTGTGTTGACCAAGAGGGAAAGGGTAAGGCAAAGGAAGGTGAGAAAGAGGAACAATTGAGAGAGGAAGGAAAGAGTGATGAGCCTCACATGAAGGAGTCTGTTGCTACTCCTTTTAAGACCTCGAATGAGACCAATAGGGATAAGAGGAGGGATATGTTGAGACATGCACCTTTTCCTCAAAGGTTGACCAAATCGAAAAATGAACTTCTAAATGCTGAAATTTATGAAGTGCTTAAGCAAGTAAAGGTCAACATCCCTATTTTAAATGCCATTAAGCAAATTCCATCATACGCCAAATTCTTAAAAGATTTATGTACTTTCAAGAGACAGTTACATATCAAGGAAACGGCTATGATGAATGAAAATCAAAGTGCAATCTTGCAATGTAAGACTGTTCTGAAATTCAAGGACCTCGGGTGTCCTACCATTTCTTGCACTATCGGGGGCACTAGGATAGACCGTGCTTTGTTGGACTTAGGGTCTAGCGTTAATCTTCTCCCATTTTCAGTGTATAAGGAACTTGGTCTAGGGGAGTTGCAACCTACCCAAGTCACTTTGCAATTAGCGGATAGGTCTATCAAGGTGCCTAGAGGTATCATTGAGGATGTGCTCATCCAAATTGATAACTTCTATTTTCTCGTGGATTTCATAGTATTGGACACTCAACCCGTGGATAGTTGTATAGCTCACAACCAAATCCCTGTCATTTTAGGGAGACCTTTCCTAGCTACTTCTAATGCTATCATCCATTGTAGGAATGGGTTAGTGAAGCTTTCGTTTGGTAACACCACGTTCGAATTGAATATCTTTTCGGTTACCAAACAACCGGGTGAGTGTGAGGATATCCGGGAGGTTGATATTGTTGAGACCTTAGTGCAAGATCATTTTGAGAATGAGTTCTTTGAGGACTCATTGGAGAAAGCATTGTTGAAGAGTGAGCCTCATGAGGTTTTGGATTGTCAAGATAGGGCTTTAGGTGGAGTTTCATCTCTAGGTCATGAGAGGGCCCAATGCATGCATATGGGACAATGGATCCCTTCATTTGAACCTCTCCAACCTAGTGATACAAAGCCGATTCCATCAGAGGCCAAGCCTCCCATTCTCGATAGGAAACCATTACCAACTACCTTGAAATATGCATTTTTAGGTGATGGTGAGTCATACCCCGTTGTCATTTCTTCGAGCCAAGAGGAGAGTTTGATAAATTTGCTTAAACACCATAGAAAGGCTATAGGGTGGACCATTGCCAACCTCCATGGTATTAGTCCTCTTTTATGCACACATTGTATTTTCTTAGAAGAGGGGGCTGAAGCCGTGCGTCAAATGCAACAGAGGTTAAACCCCAACATGAAGGAAGTGATAAAAGGGGAGGTGCTAAAATTGCTTGATGCGGGTATCATTTACCCCATCTCCGATTCTAAGTGGGTAAGCCCTAACCAAGTAGTGCCAAAGAAATTCGGTGTCACGGTAGTCAAGAATGAGAAGAATGAGTTAGTGCCCACCCGTATCCAAACCGGGTGGCGTATGTATATTGATTATCACCGCCTCAACGCCGTGACCCGAAAGGATCATTTCCCCTTGCCATTCCTTGACTAAGTGCTTGAGAGGGTATCCGGAAAAGCCTTCTATTGCTTTTTTGATGGCTATTCCGGGTACAATCAGATTGAGATTGCTTTGAAAGATCAATCCATGACCACCTTTACATGTCCTTTTGGTACTTATGCATACCGACGCATGCCCTTTGGCTTGTGCAATGCACTGGCCACATTTCAAAGGTGTATGATGAGTATTTTTAGTGACATGATGGAGCACATTGTGGAAGTGTTCATGGATGACTTCTCGGTTTATGGAGACACTTTTGAGGGATGTCTTACCAATTTAGGTAAGGTGTTAGAAAGATGTGAGGAGAGTAACCTAGTACTTAATTGGGAAAAATGTCATTTTATGGTTACTAGCGGAATTGTGTTAGGACACATTGTGTCTTCTAAAAGGATAGAGGTAGATAAGGCTAAGATTGAATTAATTCAAAAACTACCCCCTCCCACTTGTGTTAAGGATGTGCATTCATTCCTTGGGCATGCCGGTTTCTACCGGCGCTTTATTGAGGGATTTAGTGCGATAGCTAGGCCCATGTGTCACCTCTTGTCCCTTGACGTACCATTTGAGTGGACCCCATCGTGTCAACAAGCCTTTGATGTTTTGAAAGGGTCTTTAACTTCCGCCCCGATCTTACGTGCACCTGATTGGTCACACCCTTTTGAGCTTATGTGTGATGCAAGTGACTATATTGTGGGGGCTGTTTTGGGACAACGAGTTGACAAGAAGCCTTATATCATTTACTATGCTTCTAAAACCCTCAATGAGGCCCAAGTCAACTACACCACCATTGAAAAGGAACTTCTTGCGGTAGTTTTGGCATTGGACAAGTTTCGGTCTTACTTAATAGGGTCTCTAGTCATCATTTACACCGATCATGCGGCCCTTAAATATCTTCTCACTAAACCTGATGCAAAACCCCGCCTCATTCAGTGGATTCTATTGCTCCAAGAATTTCATATAGAAATGCGAGATAAAAAGGGGGTAGAAAACGTAATAGCGGACCACTTGTCCCGGCTTTCCCTTGATGGGAGAGCCACCGACCCCACCCCTACCAATGAACATTTTCCGGATGAGCAAATTTTGCATGTGCAATCTTTGGAGAAAGCTTCCCCACCATGGTTCACGGACCGGTGAGGTTCCATCCCATTGGTCATCCATTGATAGGTGCAAATTTTTTCGAAATGTGCATTACTTTTCATGGGATGATTCTCACCTTTTCAAATATTATTCGGATCAAATAATCTAGCGTTGTGTGCCTAACCATGAATTTAAGCAAGTCATGGAGTTTTGTCACTCCCAAGCTTGTGGAGGACATTTCTCCTCCAAAAAGACCACCGCCAAAATTCTTCAATGTGGCCTTTATTGGCCAACTATGTTTAGGGATGTGCATGCATTTTGTCTTGCATATGATAGGTGCCAAAGATTAGGAACTCTCACAAAGCATCAAATGATGCCCCTTCAGCCCATTACTATTTTAGAGATCTTTGATTGTTGGGGAATCGACCTCATGGGTCTTTTTACTAATTCTTTTGGTTACCTTTACATCTTGGTGGCGGTGGATTATATGTCTAAATGGGTAGAGGCCATTGTCTCTCGGAACAATGACCATCAAGTGGTGGTTTGTTTTTTGAAAGAAAATATTTTCTCACGATATGGGATGCCCCGAGCCATCATTAGTGATGGTGGCTCACACTTTTGCAATAAGCCCTTTGTATTCTTGTTGAAAAAATACGGTGTGGTTCATAAGGTCGGTCTACCTTACCACCCGCAAACCCAAGGGCAAGTTGAGTTAGCCAATAGGGAGATTAACAGAATCCTTGAAAAAACTGTCAACCCTAGTAGGAAGGATTGGTCCCTTAGGCTAACCGATGCATTGTGGGCCTACCGCACAGGCTTCAAAACCGTGCTTGGTGCATCCCTATATCGGCTTGTGTATGGGAAAGTGTGCCACCTTCCCGTGAAAATTGAGCACAAGGCCTATTGGGCCATACAGCAATGCAATAAGGACCGTGAGGCTGTAGGGGCCCACTGAAAGCTTCAATTAAATGAACTTGATGAGCTTCGTAATGATACCTTTGAAAATGCTAAGATTGCTAAGGCGCGCATGAAGAAGTTCCATGACCAAGACATTCTTCGCAAATCATTTAAAGTTGGTCAAATGGTGCTACTTTATGACTTGCGCCTTCATTTATTTCCGGGCAAATTACGGAGTAAATGGGTGGGTCCCTACATTGTTACCGACATCTTCCCCCTTGGAGCCATAGAAGTGAAAAATCTTACCAAAGGGGCGGCCTTCAAGGTGAATGGCCAAAGATTGAAGCCTTACTTCGAGACATTCCAAGGAGAAGTGGAGTGTGTGGATCTTCTTGATCCACCACCGTTTGATTGATGATGATCTTTGCCCTAATCTTTAGGAGTAGGAGTAGCTTAGACCACTTTTTCTTAGCTTTCTTTGTTTGTTTCTAGTTTGGTAACTCATATGGTGTTAGGAATAGGATGCTTTCGTAGAGCCATTTAGCCTAGTTTTTAGTTGAGTTTGTAATAGTTTGTTTGTTTTCCATTTTTAGGTTGATTTGGGAGTAGGAGTAGGTTGTTTTGTGGGTCTAGCCATGTGTTGTTGGGGAGAATCATTTAATTTGATTGAGTGCAGGGAATCTTCCAGCTACATTGTACATTCCTTACATCATCTTTGATGCTTTCCATGTGATCTCTTGGGTGTATAAGAAAAGGGACCTCCGCCCTCAATTCCTTGCATTCACCTCTCACATTATTTTGCCCCATTTGTGCATTTGTCCTATTTGTCTCAGCCTTCTCCATGGCTTTCAAGGACTCTTCCAAGGCTAGTGAAAAGGCTCCCCAAGCCTCGCATTTGGATGAGATGGAAGACCCGGACTATGCCGCGTTCATGCAAGCCTACACATGCACCGCTTTATCTCGCCTTCCTTCGGACGATGCCGTCACGGTTGCTTGTTTGGTGGCTTCTTGCCTCCTTAATGAGCCACCCTCTTCATCTTCCGGCGCAACCAAGAAGTAAGCTGCGTCGTCTTCTGGGTCCACCACTTCCAAGAAATAGGCTTGAGTAACTCACCCGGGTGGTAGTTTTCATTATAGGTTGTTGTGTCTTGGACCCCTTTTATAGGAGTCCTCTATCTTTCATTTCTATGTTGTTTGAGCCACCCTTGGCTTTGTAATGTTTGGTTTCCATCTTTAATGAAATGGTGGGTTGCTTTAGTGCCTTCGGGTTGCCTTCGTTCATGTTTTTGCGGCTTATTATGTGACATTGAGGATAATGCCTCGTTCTAGGTGGGGGGTGAGGGTAGATTGCAAGACATTCTCCCATGTTCTAACTATTTTGAGCCCATTCTTAGCTTTGTTTCTTTCTTTTTGTACAGAGTAGACTAATTTTTTTCGAATCTGTTGATTTTCCTTCATAGCGTACGTACGGTGGTACCAGCGTACGTACGCTGGTGCAAGCGTACATACGGTGGTACCCCATTTCATGCGCTGTCGTGGCATGTTCTTATTATGGTGCATTTCTTTCGTGACCGTACGTACGCTGTCTTAGTGCGTACGTACTGTACCGCCAGCTCTTTCGTGCGTTCGCTAGCCAGCCGGCACCGTACGTACGCACTCATACACTGTATGTACGGTGCCCCCCCAATTTCTATATAAACCCTCATTTTTGAAATCCAAATCATTTATAGAACTAAGTCAACTCAGAGCTGACTCAGAGAGGGAGTGTCCGAGGGTGTAGCGGAGCCCTGCCGGATCTCAGCCGTGATCTTCATTGTCCGTACCCGTCGTTTGTCCACTCTTAGATATTCCTTTTGAGCCTTTTTCTTTTCATTTCCTTTACTTTCTTTAGTAGCTTATTTTAGTTTCGTAGTTTCGTTAGATCCTTTAGCATAGATGGCTCCGCGGACCAAGAAGGTCCGTAGAGTTCCTGTTGCCTTTTATGCCTCACGGTTTGTTGACAGGAAGGCACAGCAGAGATTTGATTAGATTTTCAGTAAGAGGGGCCCGGTGCAGGAGAGAGCGATGACTCTCAAGCACTTCACGGGTGAGCCCTATCTTTGGAGAGAGATGTTTGAGAGCCGGGGGTGGTTGAGATTAGCACAATATAGTGGTCAACATAGGACGGGTTTGGTCTCTGAGTTGATGGCTAACATCCGAGCACTGTCGGATGTTGCCGGAGATGAGCGTGTTGTTTCCACTGTTAGGGGTAAGACCATTACCATTACCCCAACCACCTTTGCAGAGTTCTTCGGTCTACCCCGGGTCTATGACCCAACTTTGAGTTGGCCTTAGCAAGGTGAGGTAGAGCATGATGTTATGGTAGCAGAGATTTGTGCACCCAGTACCCGGTGGATTTCTTCTCAGATTGAGAAGAAATTCCTTACTCCGAGATACGCACCGATGTTCGTTTTTACCTGCGGGTCGATCTTTCCGTTAGGGCGACAAGGAGAGGTGGGCAGGCGTAGAGGCCAGTTACTCTATGCCCTGGGGACAGGTAGGAGTATTGATCTCCCCAGATATATGTTCGGCGCTTTCTATGAGTCTGCGGTTTCGACGAAGCTGCAGGGGGCATTACCATTTGCGGGGATTATGACCGAGTTGATTGTGCGCGCCGAAGTGGCAGCCCCAGTCGATGATCCTTTAGCTCCGATAGCTACACTCATCGCCCTGTCTACTCAGAACAGGGCGGCAGGTCAGTTAGCAGGTATTCAGAGGCGGGCCGAGGCACTGGTTCAGGCCTAGCAGAGAGCACAGCAGCAGCAGGCCCCCACAGAGGGAGAGCAGGTTCTAGGAGATCAGCAGCAGCAGCCTCAGACTGAGAGCGAGCCACAGCCGACTCAGGCTAGCCCTATGTTTCAGGCAGTGGCCCAGATTATTGACCAGCAGAGTTCACATATTGAGAGGCAAACTGCAGCCATCCAGGCGATGCAGCAGTCGGTTGATGGACTTCAGGCAGCCCATACGGAGCTCAGTCAGAGGTGTGCGACTTTCAAGACTGCACACACAGCACAGATCACTACCGTGCAGATAGTTTTGGGTGCCCAGATAGCAGAGCTCCAGGCCTCTCAGTCCAGGTTCCAGGAAGAGGTTCGACAGGAGCAGGCGAGACAGAGTCAGATGTTGACTGATATTTTATCCAGACTTCTGCAGGAGGAGGAGACCAATTTCCCCAACTTAGCTGTTGGTGCTACAAACCTTACATCTCTAGGGGAGCATGATTTTCAGGATGATGATGAGTTTGGACTTACTCAGGGCAGAGTTTAGATAGCATCATTTGCATAGTATCATTTGTATAGCATCTCATGTACATCCCATGTATACATTTTGTTCATTGATGCATCTAAAACTCTGCAGCATTTTGATGTAGTCCATTTCAGTTTTATATGAGTACATACCTATTTTGAGCTTACATGATATATTTCTTTCAGTAGATGTCGATCTCTTGTATAGACAGGTTCTTTTTCAGATATGATTTAGTGGATACTTTATCTTTGTCTATCACATGGTGGTAAGAGGTTGACGGTATTGTATGGTTTCTCTCATTATGTACTTTCCATTGCTAGCATCCATGAGTAGTTCATTGATTGACCTTTATTATCCATGGTGGATGTGTTGACTCTTTGCTTTCGAGTACCATGACATAACTTGAGAGAGTACTATTTGATATGAGAAGAGAGGAACATGTGCTTTTATTTTGCTAAGATTGATGCATTATCTCTCCATACTTAATTTCTTTGTGGATTGTGCTTCATTCATGCTTAAGTAGAGGGGACCATCTTATTGTGCACAATTATGATGACGAGCATCAATCTTTACTACCTCTAGCATGTTGATCTTTACATTAATGGAGATTATTACCCTGTGAGCTTTAGAGCATTTATCGTCTTTTTGAGCATTTATATTTACTCAAGGATAAATTCTTCACCCTCATTTAATTCAATAGCTTCATTTTGCTTATATTTGGTTCATGAGTAGAGTTTTGATCTTAATATTGACACTTGTATTCTATGAAATGTTTCGATTGTACAACTTCGGAAATGATCCTATACCATATTCTTCTTGATAGCCATTAGCCTTCCATTGCCAAACCATACATTTTCCTTGACCCTTGTTAATCTTTTAGTGTTATCATTTGAAAAACAAATGCAAAGTAATTTCTTTTCTTGTATCACAAAGGGACGCCTATGTGAGAAAAGAAAGTGTTGTTTCTTTGCTAAAGTTGAAAAAAAAGAGAGGGAGGGAGATCGATTTGGGAATTCCAACACAAAAAGTACATCTTGGAAAAAAAAATGTTATGTTGAAAAAAAAAAGATGATGAAAGAAAAGAAGAAAAGGGAATGAAAAAGGGAGTTCTATACGAAAAAAAAGAAGAAGAAAGAAAAAAAAAAAGAGTTGATGTGAAGATATTTCGAGTAAGGGCAATAAGTAAAGAAGAGTGTATCAAACGATTCAAAAGGGGGAGAGTTGTAGTTGCTTTGCATTTACCATTTTATGTCTTGATCACACATGTTATGACCATTTACTATTTCTTTACCCTCACCCTTCACCTCTTCTACATTGTTATTTCCACCTTTACATGGATTGGTAATCCAAATTGTATTTGATTGAAGTTTTCAATAAAGTATAAGCCTATTTAGTTAATTTCTTTGAATCAATACTTAACTTTGAACATCCTTTCATGGAGCTATGCTAATGTCGATACACCTTTATCTTGCCGGTTTTTGTAATTGGTATGTTCACTTGATGTGTCTCTTTACATTTACTCCATTGTTGAACATACTATTGTGAGAACCATGTGGGTCTTTTAATTGAGAGTGTAATCCTAGTGAGGTTTGAATCAAAGCTTTAAAAGATGGATTTATGTTTCGAGATTTTTCGAATTGAACTTTTCATCATAATATTTCACACACTCACTTAAACCTCTCTTTTGCATGGCATGTGACATGATCTTATAAGTGTTGAGAAGTGAGTCTGAAATGCATTGATTGAGGCTTGATTAGTTGTTGTTCCTTAATCTCGTCTAAATGTTGCAACTCATAAAGGGATGTTTGTGGGTATCATCAATGTAAGCCCTCACGAGACACAACTCGTCCACTAAGGGTAACCTAGGGGTTCAAAGATTTGATGCATATGCTAAATGCATCCGGGACTCCCCCGAAAGTGGAGATTATCTTCATTGTATATATTCTTATTTTATTTCTCGCCTTTTTGCTAAGGACTAGCAAAAGCTAGGTGGGGGGTGGTGATTACACTCTAAAAAGTGTAATCTAAAGTCCCTAAATAGTTGTTGTTAGTCCAATTAGGTTGTATATATATCCTATTTTAGCATAATAAATGTTTTAATAAGTGATTGTGGGTTTTGTGCAGGAAAATGGGCGAAAATTAGAGCAAAAAGGCAGAGTTGAGCAGTTACTGTACGTACGGTAAGAGACACCATACGTACGGTGGTCCAACCGTACGTACGGTATCTCACACCGTACGCACGCCCCAGTTCCAGAACCAAACTTCAGAGGAGGGTATTTTGCGTAAGCTTCACCGTATGTACGGTGGTACAACCGTACGTACGGTATGTCCCACTGAACGTACGCCTGCACTACTAGGAACAAACTTTAGAGAGGACAAATCAGCATAGCCTCTACTGTACGTACGGTATGTTCACCGTACATACGGTGGACTCTACCGTATGTACGGTACTGGCCCTGACTGCGCGAATTTGGCTACAATATCATTTAAAAGAGGACGCGATTTTTGTATCTATCATCAGATATAGCTTAAATTTTCTGTTAGGATTAGATATAGAGAGAGAAAGTGGGTTAGATATAGTTTTCCTTGTATTTTCTCACATTTTCTTTGTACCCAAACACTAGTTTTTTCATCAATTAATGAAAAATCTTCAATTCTTCATGCTCTCATCCATGGAATCAAGTAGCTAAACATCTCTTGGATGTAATTGTGGAGATCTACCAAGAATTTGCATGGGCTTCAATGGAGGTATATGAATTCCAATGAATTATCCTATGTTTTCTCTAATTCTTACTTCAATTGAGTTGTAGACACATAGAACGCTTAGATTCATAATCTAGGTTGGTAATTGCTATGCACAATTTTATAATTGGTATAAGAATTGCACAATTGAGGATTTGTCTCTAAGATTCCTACAATGAACCAACAATCTATACTCAAATTGGACTTGAATTCAAGTGTTTATGGTCAAAATCCTCCGGGTCAAGGCTCCATGGAGTGAACCTTGACTTGAGTTACACAAAACTCCATTGAAGACCTTGTAGAGATTTGGTAGATTGAAGCAATTGCATCCAAGCCCCTTTCATTAATTGTTACAAATTTAGTATAATTGTTCTCAATTTCAATCCTAATTAGTTTAGTTTAGTAAATCACAACCTCTCACCATTCAATGATTTTTGGTCTTATTTTTAGAATAGTTTCAATTTGTTAAGTAATTCACTAATTCATCCCATTGTTGTGTGTTTTGACTTGTACCACGCCTATATTTGGCTCGATCCTTTGGGAGAACGATACCGGTCCTTACTGGTTTTTATTTCGATCGACACCCGTACTCTTGCAGGGAAAGCTCAAAATCAACGTGCATTTGAGAGTGAATCAAGTTTTGGAGTGAGCCTTGACTTGAGTTACACAAAACTCTATTGAAGACCTTGTAGAGATTTGGTAGATTGAAGCAATTGCATCCAAGCCCCTTTCATTAATTATTACAAATTTAGTATAATTGTTCTCAATTTCAATCCTAATTAGTTTAGTTTAGTAAATCACAACCTCTCACTATTCAATGATTTTTGGTCTTATTTTTAGAATAGTTTCAATTTGTTAAATAATTCACTAATTCATCCCATTGTTGTGTGTTTTGACTTGTGTCACGCCTATATTTGACTCAATCCTTTGGAAGAACGATATCGGTCCTTACCGGTTTTTACTTCGATCGACACCCGTACTCTTGCGGGAAAGCTCAAAATCAACGTGCATTTGAGAGTGAATCACAACCCTCACTAAATTTATCTTTCTTTACTATCTTCCTCCAAAAAAATATCTACCACACATATGAATAGTTTAAATCCTACCATAAAATCTACCAATGGTCTAGAATTGGAAAAAAAATAAAATAAAGTTCAATAGTTAAGTAGTATCAATTGCTCAATTCTCATCGTTATTAAGTTATGATATACAACATTTTATTATATTAACAATATAAATTTATTATTAATAAATATACTTTTCAATGTGTGATCCACCTAGCCATTGCTAGTACAAATAGGAAGGGATCACCGTTTTGTGAAGACATGCCTCATGAGGAGACCAGCAAACGAGCACTTGTGTAGTATATTGTATGATTGTGATCTTATTGTATTATTTATATAAATTTGAACTGACACTTTACTTTCCGCGGTGTACTCAACACTCCAATGATAACAAGAATAAACCAATGCCTTCTTATTACTTTTGTTTAACTATCAACTAAAACATATAGAGAAAGTGAATTTATCCGGGGAACAATTCTAAAATGTAATTTATGAGGGTGCATAAAAAGAAAAATCATTGCACTGACTTACCAGCCTCTAAAGAGACATCCAAACAGCAATTAACATTTCATTTACATCAAGAAATCCCGAGAACCTTGACGAAAACTTTGAGAGATCTCGAAAAAATTTTTTTAGAAACACACTTCTCATATTTTTTTTTAATTATATTTTCATGCTCCCAAAGCTTATTTTTAATAATAAAATGTAATTTTTATTATAAGTTTATTTTTAATTCATGAATGTATTCTAATGCATGCACTTTCTATTATTATTTTTAAAATCCCAAATAAATTTTCTTGTACACATATCCTAGCTGTTTATTCTTAGATCAGTTATTACATATTTTTCGTTTCTTAAAATTATTTTTGGACCATGTTTCAGGTTCCATTCCCCATGCCGTTTTCCTTACATTTGGAGCTAAACTCAAGCCACTGCAAATCTTGGTTCCCCGCTCCACAGTAATTTGTGACCACACAGGTAGTGGCGGATCAATGCTTAGACCAAGGAGACCTAGGCCCTTGAGATCTAAAAATGCCTTCTCGGCCTCATGAATTTTATGTATTTGTGGTAAGAAATAATTTATGGGGCATGGGCCCTCCCTAACATTTAAAAAAAATTCATTTTAATCCTCAAAATCAAAATAATTTTACCTTGACCCCTCTTCAATAAACACATAGAACACCATATCATAGCTAGGTTCGATAAACTGAAAAACAGAAGGATATCATGAAAGATCAAAATTAACCTTACCGCTAGAGCCGTTGTCAGTACTGTTGGCTGCAAGGTTCAACTCATACATCAAGTTACAGCTTGGTGTAAAAGTTCTCCCATGCTTCTTTCCATAAAAGAACGTAGGCATTTCAGCAACAGCATCAGACAAGCAATTTCGGCAATCCTCGGCTGACAAATAAGGTGTACATTGAACCCTGCCATACAACGTCGAAAGACTGCTAACATTAACTTCAGTGGTTGCATACATGCGGTTAGAAGGATTGGAAGTTGCAACCTCGCTCAGATTCAGGAACATATTGCCCAAAATCTCGTTGAATTTATCTGGCTCCTCCGTTATATTCGCCGTGTTCCAAATAAAGAATCTTGGGTGTGTCTCCTTGACAGAGAAAAAAGACCTGTTGGAGTAGCGAATCGAACACTCATCGTACCATATTATTGCATCTTTTCGGAAGGGACATTGTTTGACAATCTCAACCTTGGCCTGCTCGATGCAAATCTGGCAGACACTAAGCTCAACATCGTTTCTGCAGAGGAACAGACCAAAAACTTGGTCCGGCTCATTCCCTTCGGTCCGGGGATTATTGTAACTTGACTGGATGAGTAGGCTATCGAGGTTGCTCTCAAATTGGCTACCGACAGTGTAATTTGTAGTATTAAAGCACATATGATATAGTGGGGTATCTTGTGCCATGATCAAACAGTGTGGCATAAAAAGCAGTAGAGAAATCAACGGAATTATCAGGGTTCCTGAGGTAGAGAGCACAACCTTAGGCATCATTCTTAATTTCCCTCAACTTCTCAAGAAATAGAAACTGCAACTGCAAAGGAAGGCCATAGGCATATATATTTAGATTGCCCAGCGCCAACTTTGACTAATCCAACCAAAGGGCGGCGCCACAATGTTTGAGAGAATTGAGCCCACTGAAGTTACGAGAACCACCCTTAAACTACGTAGTATTTTAATAGAAAATTAAAACTAATATACCTTGACCCCATCAAATGTAAAGTGACCCCACTGAAATTTCTTAATCAGCTTATTAAACTTAAGAATTCAAGATTCAAATTTCTTGAAACTTGTACAGGTGAATAACTAAAAGCTTGTTTACTGTTTTTTTTTTGGTTTTTACTTTCATAACAAGTTAAAGAACTTTCAACTTTATATACTGTGTCTAGTTTTCCACTCACGCTATCATATGGAGCTCAGATTTCAACATTGTGGTTCCCACTACATTGACCAAAACAGAAATAGAAGAGGCTGCATAATTGTTGAAATGGTCTTTTGTTTAGTCGTTTAATTACATTTTTTAAAACTTTTTTCCTGACTTAGAGGGCTTATTCGCAAATTAGGCCTGGTTTGGCACCAATTTATTTCGTAGTTTTTTATTTATTTATTTGTCTTTAGTAATATTTTTAAACAAAATTTAATTTATTTTTTTGTTTGTAGACTTTTAGGTCATAGACACTCATTTAAGATCAAAAGAAAATAAACGTTGATTGAAAAAAGTCATTAAAAATGAAGAAAAGCTCTTTAAGCTGACTCCCGGCATTATCCCACCACACACCTTTACCTGATTGCCATTCCTGAAAATTTAAGAAAAAACGCCTTTAGTAAGATGTAGACGTGCAAAAGGGCAAGTCATCCAAGTTTCAACCAAAAATATATATATATATATATATATATAGAAGAAAATTAAAAGTTTAAGAAAAGGAAATGATCAGATTCCTAAATGTGTGAATCATTTGTTCACAATGTATTGTCAATTTTTACAAAGATGTATGCGTTTTAGTATTTAATGATTCATTATGTTTTACATTTTGTCATCCTGATTTGGCTAAAAAACGCATAACTATCCTATTATTTAAAAGTGAAAATATAGAGGGTATTTCAGTCACTTGATTATAAGTGATAAGCTATAAGTTATAAACTATTTTAAAAAAGTCACCTTTAAAAATAATTTTTTTCAAAAAATATGATTAGACATAAACTGTTTTTTTAAACTACTCACTCAAACATATTTTTAAAAAGTCATAAAAATAAGTTGTAAACTACTAAATAAGCTATTTTAAACAACCTCATAATCACTTTGTCTAGAGTAAGATGTAAGATAGACACAATTTGTTAAATTTAACTATGAGTGTGATTTACGGGCTGATATGACGTGGAGGGCCATTACTCCTGCCAAAAATGGACTTCAAAAGGACGAATTTGCCCATTTACGTGAGAATACATCTCTTTTTCTTTACCTAGACGCCTCTCTTTTCCTCCCCCTTCTTCTCCCTCTTTCTTCTCTCTTCACTTCACTTCGACCTTAATCCCCTATGGAGGAAGCAACCATAGCTATCCACCAGGATCATTTCTTTCACATCTCTCTCTCCCCCTGTGCTCTTTCTCTCTTTAAACCAATAGATCCCTCTCTGTCTTCTTTCCCACTTTGCAGTCCAATTCAATAGAAAACACCAAACATCTAAATTCTAAAATTCCTCAATAAATTATAGACAACCAAAAAATATTTGCTACTGTATATATGTATAAATATACAGATAAGTGTATATAGGCAATCTGCAAGTGCTCTAATCTCTAAACAGCTAACACTTGGTTTGGGGAATACTGCATGGTGAAAGCTCATTAGATCAGGTAAGATGGTTAGGGCATTTTTGCCTTTTAACTAGATCTGTTACAGTCCAATCATTTTGCACGTTACATCAAACTACACGATAGTTATGTGTTTATTTTTAAATTAGATTTTATATTTTTTTTGTCAGTAGTACTTAATAAAATATGATGCACAATCAACTAACCAGCAAATTAGACGAAATTGATCATTTTCCGTTGTTGCAAAACTTCCGCTCAACTCTTCTCAAATTTTGACCTCGTTTTTCTATTTTCCCATCCTACTCTTCCAAAGGAGAATAAAAATAAAAACAAAATAACTTTAAAAAAAAAAAAGATCTGCATCCGTGTCTAGGTGTTAACCCTGATCCTGTTTGAGGGGGTCAATTGTAAAATTCAATAATAGAAATTCGGTAGCGGTCATGGCCCTTAATCTAAGACGATTAGCCTATATTGGTTCGCCCTCCCCCGTTTTTCATCTCATTTGCAGAAAGGGCATATGTTGAAGAAAGTCATGCTTTGTTAAATGTTAATTAAGGTCATCTAGAAAGGTTAATCTTCTTGATTATACATCTTGCAAATTGAAATGGCATCTACATGCTGTGCTCCTTCATGGGAAAATCGTGAATCGTTTCCCATAAAATTACTATTCCCTGTATTCCCTAAAAAGAGTGAAAATAAAGTTTGAGTTGAATCGTTCTTGAATCTGGTAGATTTATTGTGGATTTTAATTTTAGTTAGAATTGAAAAAACAATTTACAATTTCCACAATCCTATGGACATGTATTAAGAAACTGCTACCCAACTGCATCGATATATGTGGTAATAGTAAGTAGTCAGTAAATTTTGGATCATATTAGAGATAATTAAAGAATATAGTTTTGGTAACTGAAATCACATTTTTTGCAAATGCTTTTCACCAAAATTACTTTGAATCCCACGCCTGTTTTACAAAAATTCACATCCAATGGTCAATTTTTATCCTTTTTTTCTGATCCAAGGGCGCGAGATTTGCAGAGGTATAGGTACCGTGAAAACAACTCGCGGTGGTAGAGAAAAATCCCATGTATTATCCCTTTTTTTAACAACAAATATTTTACTTTCTTGAGTGTAGACTGTTTTTTTTTTTCCCTCTGTATATAAAGGTACAAAGATCAAATTGAGCAGTGGCTTCAGTTTCCTGGTTGGAGAAGAACTGATGGCAAGACGCATAGGTAAAGATAAAGATAACAGAATGTTAGCCAAATTATTGCATTGCTAGACCAATACATCATGTGCCTGTCCATGAATCTCTCTTTTTGTTTTTGAGCAATTCTATACATAAATTCATTTCTCAATCCCTTTTCTTATCCACAAGGTACAATATAGTGAGACTCATAGTAATAAATACATGTGAAACTCATTTACTTTGTGTCTTGTAAATAAGAAAATAATTTTTGGGTACATCGGAGGGTCAAAGCCAGACGAAGGAGAGAGTTGGTTGAACTCATGATTACAGGCATTGGTGCAAATACCACTACTACTGTGCTAACAGCTCTCCTCACCCATGAATCTTTTCAGAGAAACATGAAAATAAGACTGTAGTAGTAAAAGTCACCTGGGTGATACATCTGAAACAGTTACCTCATTAACAGAGAATACTCCAACATTTGAGGACTGACTTGATCTCTGGACCTGTCGCCCAACAGAGAATGCTGGTTGTGTGGGTTTAGGAAGTGTCACAGCATCACTTCCCAACATAACAACTACAGATGACATAGTGGGTCTATCTGCTGGGTCTTCTTGGACGCACAATAATCCAATATGGATACACTTCAACACTTCAAATGCCACACATGAATGCTCCAGTAGTGGGTCTATAATCTCCAATCCTTGACCTTCAGACCAAAATTTCCATGCCTGTAGAATTAAGTAATGAAAGTTAAGATAGATAGATACTCATTAATTTGTTCTACTTTAAAGACAGAGAGACGGCTAGGAACATACAAAAGTGAGAAGGCTGTGACCATGCTCAGAAAGATAAAAGCCGCCGTTCTTTTTCCCACTTATTATCTCTAGCAAAAGAACTCCAAAACTAAAGACATCTGACTTAACAGAAAATAGTCCTTCCATAGCATATTCTGGAGCCATATAACCACTATTGCACATAAGAACATCACTAAGAACATCACAAAATAATTTCAGGTGAGATGGACAAATATTGTAAGTATCCCATGATAAATAAGGAAGTCCTAGGTTCATTTTCAAATCCTTAATAAAGCTTTTGCCCAATACCAGCTAGAGACAATGATTAACACGACGATTGCATAATTATTTTTAGGAATATATGTATGGAAAAGGAAGAGGCTTACTATGTTCCAACCACTTTGTTTGTGTTCGCTTGATTTTGATTTTCACCAAAAATTCTAGCCATTCCGAAGTCTGATATCTTGGGATTCAACTCATGATCTAGCAAAACGTTACTAGCTTTCAGGTCCCTATGAATTATTTTGAGTCGAGAATCCTCATGCAAATATAGAAGGCCCCGGGCAATTCCATTAATAATGAGAACCCGTCTCTTCCAATCTAGTTGCGCACCTTTAGTAGAATCTAACAATGGAACAAACACCATTAAAGTTAATTACTAACTTTGACGATTGATTTTTTTGTTTTGATTTGGTTTCACTAAAATTGGATCGACTAGCAAGCCATTAAACTTAATTGAAAGGGTCCTGACCAAAGAGGAAGACATCTAAGCTTTTGTTGGGCATGTACTCGTAGATGAGCATTAACTCATTTCCTTCCAAGCAATAACACAAGAGCCTAACAAGATTCCTATGTTGTAGTCTTGCAATTAAAGTAATTTCGTTCTTGAACTCTTGTAGTCCTTGCCCGGAAGTTCTTGAGAGTCTCTTGACTGCAATTTCCTTGCCATCTGGTAATGTACCCTGCAAACAGTTTTCATTTCATGTAATGCAATTGAACCCTACATTGGTCAATCTCTTATATGTGACAAGCTACGATTGATGGACTCCAAAAATTCATCATCTGCGCTATAAGTACCTTGTAAACTGGACCAAATCCACCTTCTCCAAGCTTATTTTCTTCAGAAAAATGTTTCGTCGCTGCAAGTACAAGATCTAACTGGATTGAAGGAAAGTCTTGCAATTTCGCATGCTTATCTCCTTGCAAACTTCCACTGTTGTAGTCATCGCCAAATCTTCCTCCTGCCAAGTCAAGCAATTGAAGTTCTTGCCTTTTTTTCTTCCTCTTCTGCAGGAGAAACAGAATTGACTGAGATATTGGGTTGTAATAGAATTGTCGTAATCACTAACAGACACTGTTTACCTTTCTCTGTTCTTTTCCTTCTCCTCTGATAGTATACACAAGAACCAAGTAGCACTACCATTAAGAATGCTGATAGACTTAGCGTAACTGCAATTATTTTCGCTTTCCTTCCTCCTCCTACCCAAAAAAAAATGGCCTTTGTTTTAACCACTATTTAAATCATGGTCATTTTGTTTACAGTGCTCAATGATAATAAGAAAAAGCTTGTAACTTCTTACCATTTTTGTTCTGCTATAAAATAAAAACAACAGATATTTCAAAATTTTTCCATGAAACAAATCTGATGTACTTTCTTCAATGGTGGATTAGAAAAAAAAATCCCTGGATTGACTTAATCAGTCATTAAATAGACAAAACAGTAATAAAAATGACATTCCATACAACAATATATACAAGGCTTGTGGTGTAAATGATACTCACTGGATTGCTTAGGAAACTGAGTGTTTGTGTTGATCACTTAGTACCCAAATTACTTATACATATGCATTTTTATGGGTGCCCAGACAAAAAAAAAAAAGGGATTGTTTTTGACAAATAACTATTTGTTCTCTTCCAAAAATTTTCCTAACCCAACCAAACAAAAGAAAAATATTTACTTCTTTCACTTCATTTTCTGTTCTATCCAAGATCCAAACATAACATAAAGGAAAGTGGTTCTGACATGTCATCAGGAAATCAGATTAATTTGGAAATCCATTGTTGTCTAGCACAAATTTGCAAGTTCTATGGAGGAGCTGACCCCTCATAGGTACCAAACACCACAAGGATGTGATCATATTGAGAGACTCAAATTAACTAGGTTGTTGATGATATTGGGCTCATATTCTAGTCACTACACAGTAACTTCTCACCTCTACCAAAAAAATAAAAATAAAAAAGCACCATATAATAGGTTCAATCCTACCCTGCAGGGGCGAAACTACATAAAGGATTGGCATCCCTATTTTTTGTATAACTCTCTGTATATGTAATGTAAATGTGTGAGATTTCTGCAAAAAATTATTTTATTGGCACTTCCATAATTTATAACATAAATCTCTAATCCATAAAGTATAAAAATTTTATATAGCGAACTATGGATCCTTTTCATTTTTTCATGGGCATCCTAACCCAAATCAGTATTATGTGAGCTTCTAAATCAATAGTATGGAGGCTTCTAATGTGCACCGTTCAACAAATCCCATCAAATATACATAAAAGGGTTATTTAAAAAACTGTTGATTTTCACTTTAATGGTTGATGTACTAAGAAATAATTAATATCTTTTTTGTTTTTGGGCAACTTGTATATGCATATTGTTAAACAAACATTCAGTTTTATAAGAATAAAACTTTTGTATAAGCTAGTTGTATAGGGCTTGCCCCCATTTAAGGTGTTTTTTTTTTTTTTTTTACACATTTGGAGTACTAATAAAAACAAAAATTATATTTTTAGTCATATTTTGTTGAGGCGAAATAGAAGCTGATTTTATTTTTTAGGTAAAAATCTAATCTTGTATCCTACTATATATCTCATACTTGAACCTAAAAATATGTTCAGAAAAACTTAAAATATAATATTTTGTATAAAAAATGTATTCATCAGCAAAAATTTTTGTTCCACGTTGACACTTCCAAAACAAAATCCTGACTCATCCCCCTCCCCCAGCTACCTTGTGAGTTGAGACTAAAAATAAGAAATATGTCATGAGAGATCAAATGCTCACCATTAGAGCCTTTGTCAGTCCTGGTTGTTGAAGGAGGTTGTGCTGGAACTGGAGGGTCCTGTAAGATAGAGTTCAGCTGATACCTTATGTTACAGCTTGGCAAAAGGACTCTCCCTCCCATCTTTCCGCCCAAGCAGCTAGGATTTTGAGAGGCAGCATAAGCAAAAGACACGCAATTCCGGCATTGCGTTGATGACAAATCTGGCGTGCACTGCACCAGTCCATCCAACTTCATAGAACTAGAAATATTAACTTCGCCGGTTGCATACAAGCGGCTAGAAGGATCGGAAGTTGCCACACTACTCAAATTATCCAGCATATTGCCCCAAGTATCATTGAATTTCTCCGGCTGTATACCATTTTGCGAGTTTGACATACAAATTCCAGGCCGCGTCTCCATGAGAGAGAAAAAAGATCTGTTAGAGTAGCGAACCATACACTCTTCATACCATATCATCGCGTTTTTGTTGAGGGGGCAACCTTTTACAATCCCGACGCTGGCGTTGGCCACGCAGTTCCCGCAGACACCTGGCGAAACATCGGGGTGGCAGAGGAAAATACCGTAAACTCTGTCCGGGTCAACCCCTTGGGTCGCGTTGGAGAAAAAGGAATCACCGCCACCATCGGTGGGAAGTGACCAATTCAGGAGGCGATTGAGGTTGCTTCCGAATTGGCTGCCGGGGATGTAATAATTGGTATCGGCGCACATCGTACCTACGTTGGTGTTTTGTCCCATGATCAGATTGGTTTGCATAGCAACCAAAAGCGAGAAAACCAGGGGAATTATCAAAGTTCCTGAGTTAGAGAGAACTACCATAGGAATCATCTTTTTAATTTCCTTCACGTCTCCAAGAAACAGAAATTGATAACACTCTTTCATAGATAATGTACTGGCCGGCACCAAGTTTGATTTATCCAACTCTTGTTCTAGAATAGTTGATTGCTGGATTGCCAAGCTAACGATTTGACTTACAAGGTAAATGGACTGACGTGAAAGTATTTAATAATGGGGTTGATTGACTTAGTCGAAGAAGAGTGCCGGTCGGCTTGAATATTACTGATTTGGCAAAACCATTTGTTATTAGACTGTGAAGTCGTAATGTTGTATAAAGATAGGCCGCTTACAAAATTTAGTGGTGCAGTCCAATATATAGCAGTCTAGGCATCGCAAAATCCATGTTAGGTGCTGTCAACTTATTAGAGTTACTTTAAGAATTTTTAGTCTGGTAATTATTTGGCTTTTGTGAGATGAGAAAATTGTATAAGCAGTGGATTAGTTGAGGTGTGCATAAGACGTCCTGAACATCATATTAGCACAAAAAAAAACAATAATAATAAAAATAATTCCATGTTAGAGTAGTCTTTTGTATAGGCATATATACCTAACACATTTCCTAATGATCATTGAACTTGTGGCTAAGGGAGTACGGTTCTCTTTTCTTACTGTATTTATTTAATGGAAAATTCTGCCCTTCTGAAATTTCGTAAAGAAATTTCTGTTTGATATTTTTAAAAAAATGAACCAAGATTATAAATGTTTTAAAATGAAATAACTGCAAACAGTCACACCAGTTTGTATAAATTAATATTTTCGTACAAAAATTTATTTGTATAAAATTTATTACTTTTAGGCAATTTATAGGCTCATGCAAGTACAGTCATGTGCACAAGCAATAAAAAAAATACTACACATTATCTCTTTTTTTATTGCATTTTTCACTTAAAATGAACATTAATATTTGAGCTTTGAAGCAATTTCCCCTTACTAGATACTCTGCTTCCAAGTATTTTTCTATTTCTCCTTTCTGACTCTACAATCCTCACTTCATTCTTGAAGCCAACCTAGAATTTCTAATCCTATTGTAAAACTTTTGTAATTAGGTGAATTTCGTGATCTTTTATATTCTTTGTAATTTAGGATGTTGGGTGTCTATCATGAGCATTCAAGGAGCAAGGTTTTTAGTCCAAAAGGTTCTTTATTCACAAACATTAGTTAAAAAATGTTTGAGTTGAATAATAAGTGAAAATCTTCAAAAAATATTCAAGTTGGATACCTTTTGATAGCTTTGGATTGAAGATATAGTAGCTGGCATAAAACATATAACTTACATATCTTTGGATTAAGTTGGGTACCTTTGGATTGAAGATACAGAGACTATAGAAAAACACAGACAACTTCAATATCTTTGAATTGACTTTGATACCTTTTGATCGATGATACAGAAAGTGTGCAAATCTGTTTGGACTCAATTGAGTTCGTTTGAGCAAGTCGGGATTTTTCTACGCAATCTACTTAAAAGGAAACCTGTCTTTTTTAGAAGTCTGTTTAGTTTTCCATAAAAAGATAAAGTCTTTCTAGGGTTCCTAATTAAGCAGCCTCACAAAAAAGAATTCTTAGAAACTCCCATATTGAAAAGTTATGATTTTGGCAAGGAGTTTGACAAAAATAAAAATCTACAAACCCAAGAATGCTTCTATTATATATATGACGCTATGAGAGGACAAAGCTTAAGTAAAAGAAACCAACAATCTCTGTGAGACTAATTGAAGAATTTCTATTCTATTCAGAGCATTTCTATAAGAGTAGAGCTGCATTGAAAGGTGTTCAAAAAGTTTTCATATACCTAGAAGAAGCTCTCAATTGATTCTTAGCAAATTAACCTTTATTCTTTGGTGGTTGATGTCATGAAGGAGTTCAAGATTGTGGTAGATTTGAGTTCAGTTCTTGGAGAATTCAAAAGTGTCGTGAATCTCAACACTCAATCAAGTATTAAAGATACACGATTGTGGGATTCGATTAATACAAGAAGAGCAAATCCTTAAGCGCATGGATGCAACACTCGAGGATTGAGAGTATCTAGGGTTGGATAGTAAGTTGACTCTTTTGTATTCTTAATAGTGCTTAGTTGGCTGGACTAGGTTCCGTGATATTTTTTTTCAATTAGATTTTCATGCAAAAATATCGTGTCTTGTCTTGCGTGCACTTAATTTATTTTTGTTTATGCATGCGATTGTAAATGGCTGATCTTATATTATTTGAGCAGATAGTCAACTAATTATCGTCTTAAGTAAATCCATATCCAAATGACGGGGGGGTTTTTTTTTTTTTTTTTTCCCCCATATATACCATTAGGAAAGTCCTACCCATATTGGATTCTTGAAACCTGTTTGGAACTTAGGGGAGGGGAGGGGAGGAGAGGAAAATTTTTAAAATTCTCTCTCTCCGTATTTGATTCTAGCTAGGAGGGAAAGAGAAGAAAAAATTTAACTCACTCGTAAGCATGTCAATTGGACCAGCCTTGCCCGACCCGGGCCATGGCCCATGAACTTGGGCCAGGCTTTGCGAGCACCCTCCAAATTTCAGGCTAGGTCGGGCGAAAATTAAGAATGCTAGGCCCAAGCCCAGCCCACGGCCCTAAGGGTGGGCTCGGGCTTTGGGCTTTGGTTTTTGGGCGGACTTGATCATTTTTTTTAAAATTTTAATTTTTTAAATTAGTAACTAATTTATAAATTAGTAATTAATAAGCACTAATCACTAATAGTTAAAACTAAGTTATAGAATTAGTCAACTTATGAAAATCATACAAACTAATATAAATAATTAAATTTATAAAGTACTGATTAATGTAAACTTATATAAACTATTGAATATATAAGACAAACATTTTTAATTAATAATTGATAATCAATAATGATTCAACTAAGTTAGAGACTGAGTCCAACATATAAAGATTATAATAAAATATATAAATGATTAAACAATTAAACTTGTAAAATATTGATTAATATAAATCTATATAAATTATTAATTATATAAATATACTATTACTTATAAATTTATAATTTGAGTAGACTGGCGAGCTAAGTTTGGACAGGACTCGGGCTACCAAGAATAGGCATAGAGGGGTCAAGCTTGAGCAGGGCTAGGCCCAACTCAAGCTCAGGCTGGGCAGCTCATAAGCCTCACGCCTCAAACCAAATTTACATCCCTACTCACTCTCTAGCTTTATCTCTTTTTTTCCTTTCACTGTCTTTTCATTTACTTAACAAAACCAAACAAACAAAGAAAACTAGTTTCCCTTCATTTTTTTGTTTCCCTCCATTTCTCATCTCCTTTACCCTCCCCCAAGTTCCAGTCTGTTGATAGATTTCTGTTCCCATAGCTCAACTCAAATACATGTACAGCAATAATTGTACGGACCAGCAAGCATAATCGCACTGAACCTGGGTTGCTTTCAAGGTTAGCCGATAATCCGGAGTTGGTCAACTGTAAAATTCCAATAATAAGTTTTTGGAAGCAGTAATGGCACTAAGACGATTAGCCGGTGTTGGTTCGTCCGCCCCTATTTTTCATCTGACATGTAAACATAAGAAGCCATATGTTGAAGAAAGTCGTGCTTTGTTCGCCAGAAGACTCGTATCTCACAGCGTTAATCATCGCCATTTCTCTGTATGCTCGGCTGACCAATTCGTGTCCGAGGTTGGATCTGTTAAGCCTGGTGAGTTGGGTTAAGCTACCAGACTTCTTGCACCCATTTGAGTAGCTTTGATCTTTTTCTCTAACTAATATTCTTGACCCATTTATCTTTGCATTGCAGTTGTTTGTGAAATTGCCTCTTTAATGGGTATCACGTTGCTGTTGCTTATAAACATTTCTTCTTTCTTTACATTCCTGTTAACTGCATTTATACTGCTACGCAAAATGGGTATATAATGTGGCATTAAATGTGCCAAGGCAGAGGCTGTGAGGCTTATCAGTGTTACTTCTCGTTATATTGCTTTTGTACAATTTCTTCAATTTGGGTGTCTGAGTTAGTTCCTCCGTGGGAACATGCTTCCGTTGTGGCAGATATTAGATTTATGAAGTCTCAACTTCATCTTTCTTTTTCTAGTTTCAAGGATGGGATGCTAACAAGGCAGCCTACTGAATAGCTCCTTGTGAGCCTGTCTCCCTCCCTGTTAATTGGGTTTCTCTTGTTCCATCCCAGTTAAAGGCGATTTTGTTTTCTGATGTCCCTTCTTAATGTTTCTCGCCTGTAGGTTCATTGTTGATGTTAAAAAAATAACAGTGATAAAATAAAAATAAATGATAAAAAAGCTGCCTCTATTACCTTGCTAACTAGTATTTATTTTCTTTGATTTTTTGGTACCTCTCTTCCATACATTTGCTTAGCTTGAGTCACATTGAGGATAGTGTTCCCTTGAAATTGAAATGCTCTCTCTGACATGGGCTTTGTTGTGTATGTCTATGCATGAGTTGGATTTAACATTGTCGTTTTAACTGGAAATTTTGTACACTTCAATTCAAGATTAGAAGATCACCAAGAATTTCAGAAATGGCATAATGGAGGAGGAACTTTCCACAAGTCAGCTAGCATTGCTGCAACAGCACTCATAGAAATTGGTGCCATTGTTCATCCAAATGCTGTCATCGGTGCAAATGCCCATATTGGGTCGGGGGCTATTATTGGACCTGCTGTTGCAATTGGTCAATCAACAAAACTGGGGTATACTCAACTTGTTTATTAGGATTCAGTTGTCTTATTAACTACATAATTTATGTTTTTTCCACATGGCATGAGACTGCAAATGTCATTCTTATGGTAGCCACTGTGGAGAGGCTATTCCTTATAGTGTTTTTAGATGCTTTTCTAGGCATAGACTATCGGGTTTTCCATTACTGAATGAAGATGGAAATTCTGGTCGACTGGTATAGGTAAATAGGTTACATTGGGTTTGATTGATGATCATTATTAAATTGGAGGCTGATAGCTTTCATTTAATCATCTGTTATCAACAGTCTTCAGCCTACCCATGTTTCATGGTTGGAGCTTCAAAAACAATTTATTCCAGCATCTCATGTTCATTGTTTCTCAATTTTGATTGAACTACTATATATTCTACAGGTATAATGTTGCAGTCAGTAACTGCACAATAGGTGATGATTGTGTTATCCACAATGGAGTTTGCATTGGTCAAGATGGTATGCTTGGTTTGTATGGAACTTTGTTTCCTCTGGTCAATAAAATTCTTTAAGTGATCATTTCTCGATTAACGTTATCGATTTCCCAAAAGATACCATAGAATGCAATTTTTGTTTGCTGTGGTTTCTTTTGGATGAGCATTGCATATGCTGCGGCTGCTAATGACATACTGCCAGTTTTGCATTCTTATCTTATGACTAGGATTCACGTTGTCTCCTTGCAGGATTTGGTTTTTTTCTCGATGAGCAAGGGGACATGGTGAAGAAGCCTCAAGTCAGTGATATTTAAATTAGTTCTGATTCAAAGTTACTGTTATTTTGTTGTGGTTCTTTAGCATCCTTGTTTCCACATGCAAACATCTAAGAAAATAGTAAACAAATTGTATGGTAATTTTGACACCTATGTTGAATGGTTCACCTTGCTGTTTTTTAATGCTTAAGGGCCATAAAATATATATGTAGCAAAGCCATTCCTGAAATTTATGCTACTATTTAATTTGTTACTTCTAGTCATTGATAATTTTCCACTGGATTTAGATCTAAGGTGTTGTTAACAAAGGTCATCTAGAAATCTTCTGAGTCATCCATCTTGCAAATTAAAATCACATTCAGACCCACTGCATAACCCTGGAAAAGTTAATTGTTTCCCACAACATTACTCACCCAAGGGATTCATGTAAAGTAATAAATAAAGTTGAGTTGAATCGTTCTTGAAGATGGCAGGCTTCATTGTGGGTTTCAATCATTTACATTGATAATTGAGAGAACAAAAAGCCTCCTGCCACCTATAGTGAGAGAATCAGGGAATAGTCGCAAAGCTCCTTGGTAACCCATGCCTTTTATGACATCATGACAGGCCCATTGCCTAGATAGGCCACTTTCTTTCTTCAACTGTGTGCAAGGAAATGCATTATACCTTTTTGTAACAACTAATATGAGGAGTTTTTACTTTCTTCATTACTTGATTATTAATAATTACTTGATGCTGTGAGCACAAGCATATCTGTAATTGTCCATTGACCAATGAGCACAAATATATCCATGTTCCGTTATCTGAAACTTGAGAATTCCTGACTCTGATATTTGATGTTCATACCCGAAGATCATAGCTATTGAGGTATTTGCATTTCCCAGACATATCTACTCAGGAACTTGCTTGGTATTGAATTATCTGTACCTCTTTTTAGCAAAAATTGGTTATGTAGTCATTGAATTTTAGTTTCTATTCTTTTAATCCTGGGCTTTTAACAATACCCAATCAGCTGTGTCTTATATCTAGTTTAGTTTGCGTTTTTTTTTTCCTTTCCCATATTTAGATCTTGAAAGCACTGATAGGACACCATGTGGAGATAGGTGCAAATACATGCATTGACAGGGGCAGGTGAGGTTTATGTTGCTTTCAATTATGCCTCGTGGTTGCCATGAATATTTCCTAAATTAGGATGCACTTAAAAGACTAACTGTGCCACATATTTGGTTATGCAGTTGGAGAGACACAAAAATAGGGGATCATACAAAGATAGATAATTTAGTTCAGGTGTGATTTGATTTTCTGTATTTTTCTTTGACTTGTTCTTGGATTTGAAACTACCACTGTACTTCATTTTGCAGATAGGCCACAATGTAGTTATTGGGGAATATTGCATGCTGTGCGGACAAGTGGGGATTGCTGGTTCAGTGACGTATGTAAATTGATGTTTATATATTAATGCATATATGTACTCATTCTATACTACTTAAACATCAATGTTTCCATTTAGCTGCTTTAAATTTCAGATTTAGGACTTGGCCAGCTTCCAGAGTTCATAATAATCACAATTGGCTTTTTTCTCTTTTTAGCATGGGTGACTATGTAACTTTAGGTGGACGGGTAGCAGTTCGTGATCATGTCTCCATTGTATCAAAGGTATTTACTTAATTACATGACTATA
The DNA here is from genome assembly GCA_033060915.1 of Euryodendron excelsum. Lineage (NCBI taxonomy): Eukaryota > Viridiplantae > Streptophyta > Magnoliopsida > Ericales > Pentaphylacaceae > Euryodendron > Euryodendron excelsum. Next base: position 31,606,451 of record CM065398.1, read on the forward strand.
GCAGCTCCCTTGTGGCTTTAATTCTGATTTTCCCTGTTTTAGAGCTTTATAATTAGTTTACTATTATATCACCTATAATTTTGACCAATTAGCGTGAACTATTGCATTAATTTTTCCTTCGTGCCTAGTTTGTTGTAACTGGAGATAATGAATTTTTTTATCCCTTTTAAATAGTTTCACTCATGATTCTAGTCAAGATAGAGATAGTGTTGGTTATCAGCATGACTGTAATAGGGCTTCATCATGTCATGTATGTTTTATGTGGACTTTGGCTCTCTACTACCCTCCCTTGGAGGCAAATTCTGGACTTGTAAACTGATCAGGATGCTCTTGGCCAACAAATACCAAAGGCCTCAAACAAATAATGATTGATTTTGTTGAAATAGACAATTTCATAGGACAGCAGGCATAAAACACCATGGCTAATATCGTTTATGTTTTAATTTGCAAGACGGTTCATGTGTTTTTCGCTTCGTTATTTTCTTTTGTGTTTTCTTCAGAATTGAAGTGCTGTAATGCATGTTCTGTCAGATTCCTTGTATGGGTAGAACATTCATCTATTGTTGGCCAACTAACTCGTTATATTATGCATAAGGGGTTATAACTTTCAGAATGCGCAGTGGCTTACAATCATGTATGACTCACTCAGTCATAAACACAATAGTTGATTATAACCACTTTAACGATGTTGAACCAAAATAGTTGACTACATTGGGGACTGCAGGTACGGTTAGCAGCTAATAGCTGTGTCACCAAGGACATCATTGAGCCTGGAGATTATGGCGGCTTTCCTGCTGTAAGCATATATTCTTATGTTCATTTTCTGTATAAATGTTTCTCATGATAATTAATTGAGTACATCTGTCAAACTATTGGCTAAATGTACAATCTAAATGAGCTTCTCTGCAGGTTCCAATTCGTGAATGGAGAAAACAGGTTGCTATCCACCGCCGGACGCTGAAGTAGTAGAGAATATCTTGGAAAATTAGACAGATGAAGTAAAGGGTTTACCTTGTATGGTATGTTGCTGATTTTTAATGTGCTGTTGTCAGGTTATAGGTTCAGTCCAATCACCTACTGGAGAAATGCAAAATAGTTGATAGACGAAAATTTCACAGATTTGTAACCCATTAGACAGTTCAAACATGCTTCAGATTTTCTGGAGATTGGCATCTTAAGTAGAGCTTCAGTGAGTTTTGAGTGAGATTCTTCCTGATTTCTGTGTAATTCAGTTTGATTTTACAATACTTAACCTTATTGAGCATGTTTGATTGTCTATCCGAATCTTATAGGGATAAACACACACACACACACATTCGTGCAGAGCGCCAAAGAGCCACACAAAACACTACAAAAAGGGCCTTTCATTATATTCTTCAGATCAATTGAATTAGTGTTGCTTAGAAGCCCTTTCTGCTATACGGACTAAAAAGTTATTCTCCATATGTTTAACTGTGATATTTACAAGAATTCATACATTACAAAATAATTACATGACTCAACAAATATCTTTTCTCTATCCCTAATTGTCATGTGATCTTCATCTCCGTTTCTTGGAACTGCTGCGCAGCTTAATCTTCTTCTTCTTCCCCGAAATCTTCCCATTCGAATCAATCGGTAATCTACCATGCAAGTTCATCCCTTGATGCTTGCTTGTATGACCCCACATCCGGTACCGGATTTTGGTCGCTACAGCCACCTTCAGTTCTGCCGTTGCATTTGATACCGCATTGAATACCTTCTTCAACACTTGTGCATCACCATTCACATGGTCAAATATTTGCAAGCTCGTATCCTTCTTCTGGTAGAAAGAGGGTAGAGTTTTCTGGCCGAGGTTGTCCTGCCCGTAATAAAACGTCAACAAGGTGTCATCGTAGTAAATACCCGAGTCCTTGTTTGGGTTTTCAATGTCGAGTTCAAACGACACCGTGCCATTCTGATTCACCGGAGAAGAAGTATTGCCCGGAGTTGGGATCGAGAACTCGACAATGGTGTAGGTGGGTTGGCGGGGGCGGAGACTTAGCCATAGGAAGAAGATGAGGAGACCCAAGAGCACTACAATTTGGAGGAGCCATAGGTAGAAGTTTCTGGTTTCGCACATATTTCCTGGGGAGAGATTGAGAGGTGGTTTTTCACAGATTGTCTTGATATTATGAATGGTTTGATGCTAAGAAACAGTTTGAAACTTAAAGTTGAAGCTTAATAGTGCAGCGTAATGAAAGAATAGAATATCTGAAAGATTATGTTTTTCTTCTTGGGTATTTATTCACTTTGGTGTAACGCGTAATCCGCTTTAAGTTTTTTATTATTATTATTTTTATTTATTGGAATATGATGTGTGGCCAGTGTTAGATAGGAGGAAGCTACCTCTCGCCTACCTGTAAAGTGTGTCACTTTAAGGTACGAAACTTCTCTTCTCTGAGCCTGCAATCCAACAATATATATATATATATATATATTGGAGACCGCATAAATTTGCGACAGCAGTCCAACAGCAAAAGGCGGTCGCAATTGTGGGGTCGTAAATAGTTTGAGCGACAGCTTTTCGGCTCATGAGTCGAAGTTAATTAGCTACATAGTGTAGTCATTGAGCCCTAAGATTGCCGAAAAATTAAATCAACTAGATATAATGAACACTTTTTAGCATAAATTTTCCCATAAAAATAGCACCAATATATGTGTCACATTACGATTCCAATGAACCAAAACATTAATATTCCTTCTGAGTATGTGGTTTAGAGGGAGGATTTATTAGCGGAAAGGAAGACCAAAGTGACGTCCATAAGATGGATAAGGATTTTCTCATACTGAGCAGCAAAAACGTTCTACTATCTATGTACGTGTCCGTGCTTACTTCTTTCACATTGACAAATGTATCGTCATGTATATACAAAGAATATGACTATATAACAATAATGGTTAAGAAGAGTCATCATAAAATATCATGTTTTATAGACATGTGCATACTCATAGCATATTATATGTACATATCCCGCCAGGCAAAAGAAATAATTGATTTGAACTAGCACATTAATTTCCTGTCAAGACAGACTTATTTAAATATGAAATGGACTGCCTTGGAAGAAGAAGAACAATTATGAGGAAGATATTAAGCAATTAGGAGCCCAAAACTCCTTGACCTTTGATTTTCCAATGGTTTTTGCAACAAATACATATATATTTTTTCCTCTTCACTTTCCTCGCTCCCAACTGAGAAGAAAAGAAATTAAGTACAGATGAAGTTGTTCCCCGTATGAGCATATTTCGAAACTCTATATGCAATTCACATGGAAAAGGCACATCAATATATGTAAAGATCCTTCATCTATTCGTATCGAAACACGGGCAATCGAAAATTCTTGAGCCAAACAAAAGAAACCTTAATTTCCATTTTCTGTCAGCTTTAGTATGTGATGTAGCTTTATATTCTTCCCGCCATATATCTTTCCATGCTGATCAATTCTCACAAATGCTTCACGAACAATCTGGTGATGCTTTGTCTTCCATTTGAATATCTGATATTTAACCGCAGTTTCGAGAAACAGCCTCAAATCGACAACCCAATTGGCCTTGGCTCTCCAAAAATGCTGATCAGCATTGATTAGAACATTGCAGAGAAGAGTCTTCTTGTGGCCTTGATAGAAAGCCGGAACAGACTTCGCACCAATAGTAGCATCATTGCGATATAAGGTGATATATATGTCGTTGTAGTATATACTTATACCTTTGTTAGGATTTGAGATTTGAAGGATGAATACGAGGGAAGTGTTTTTTGCGACAACTTCACTGCGATGAACTGTAGAATTCGTGCTGTTTAAGGCCGGAACGAAGACATCTGCAATGGTGAATGAGGGACTTCTTGGAATTAGACTTAGCCATACTACTAGTGAGGCCAACCCCAGCACTACTACAACTTGAAGGAACCACCAGTAAATGGCGAAAGGAGTTTTCGAGGTCTCTCTGTGAATCATTTTTAGTGAAATGAAATTAGAAGTTGGTTGAAGAGTGGTTTTGGATATGAATAGGCCTATACAGGCAGAGGAGAAGCTGCATATATGTTGTGCCTTTTCGTATTCCACAAGACTGTTTTCACAGGATTAATTAACATAAATACTATATCACAACCCAATTAAAAATAATTAAGTCCTATTGTTGCAGCTCTATCAATCTTATTATATGGTTTTGAAATTTTAAAATTTGCAGACATACATCAGGAGCATGGATGGCCTTGTCACCATTCATCGAAACGATCTGTTCTTTTCTAAAGCGTGTGAAATTGTTTTACTTTTTAAAAATGCTTTCTTAGTTGGTCTGAGGCAAAAGTTAACCTTTACATTGTTGCTTGGTTGCGATCTATGTCTCTTTATTGTAAATCTGCGACAATTATACAACTGGGACTATGACTTTGTTAGAACATTCGATTTATTGCATGCATAGAGTAGGCAGTGTGTGGGAAAGATAAAAAAGCAAATGCATGAAAGAAAAAGAAAACAACAAGAAAAAAGTGGAACTGAATTACTTAAAAGAGATTGCTTCAACTTGCTTTTTGTTTAAAGTTCGGATTGTAGAGTTGCTCTGTGACTCAATCCTTTTAGACAAGCATTATCGTCCATTCATATTTAGAAGAGGATTGGTAGCTTGGGGCTATGGATGACAATGGATTGTGGACAAGTGAAGGTCCGATCCTTGCCCCAAACAAATGTAGGATACAAAATGGAGATAGAGGTCGAAATGAAAATCGAGGCAATGATAGATTAAGTTTTTTTCCCACCCCACCTTGCTTCTTCCACTTTTAGTATTTTTTTTTATATATGCCGCTTTTAGTTTATTATTATTGTACTAATTATACAAATATTTATGATTTCTATCAAATTATGCATCTTCTACATTTAAAGTATATTATAGTATTTTGTGTGCTAGTGATACAATCATTAAGTTTTGTATTAATTGGTGTCAAATATATTTTCATTAGTTTTTTAATGTTGTTTGCTGGATGTGCTTTTAATTTGTTAATCTAAGTTTTAGTTTCTTTTGACAGTACAATAATACCATTTTAATGTATATGTAATCCAAAATGTTATTAATATTCTTAATACCTTAATTCTTTTATTACTTTTTGCTGTTTGTTTCCTTTGCTCCAAAAAAAGAAAAAAACAAACTTGAGTTTGGGCTTAGGCTTGGGCTTTGGTTTGGGTTTCGATTGGGGGCGGAGGCAGGGATGGAAACAAACTTGAATCTATGAAAGGCGGGATGTAAGTCCAAATTAATCTCAATGCGGGGATAGAGGCGAGGATAAAGGTGAATATTTTAGACAGAGGCAGGGACAAAAATCTCAACTTCCGTACTGCCCCAGTCCATTGCCACTCTCACTTGGGGCTTCGTTGTTGCTTCGAGGCCACAACTAGAACTATCATCGGACAGTGTCACCTAAATTTCTGTAAAAGCAACAAAAACTACTATTAATTCGGTTTCTTCTTGTATCTATATATATGTTATAGGAACTAACTCCAAACCTTATTCAGATTTGAGGCCTTTGGTTAGCATAAAAAATTACAAACATAAAGAGTCTCAAATTCCTTTTTGCATCATATGGTCTTTTCACATGCACCCACCTCCTTTTTTTTTTTTTTTTTTTTAACTGAGGCTTTTCCCATAATAAATGAAACATGCTCTACACTTCGTCTTGTAGCCTTTTTCATGCTCTTTTGCAACTTTAACGAAAGTTGTTCACTCTGCTTATGTGCAACATTGACACAAAAACAGAGCCACATTCAAAAACATACATGCGACATTAAAAGGGGCGCACACATAAAATTTCAAATGAAGACGATTAGATACAACGATAGAATCAGTAGTGTAAAATGAGTATCTAATGTTGTGTGTTAGCATCGATCTACCATACAATAGGCCTCATTTGACAATCAAAAGTTAACATATACAAGCATTTTGGAGCAAACGAGTGCTTAATTTCTACAAATCAAATCCAAATATAAATCGAATAAGAACAGAAGAAAGTGATACACAACACAAACAATCGTCAGGTGAAATAAACAGGGCATCTCTTATCTCTGTTACTTTCCAAGATTGCACCATCCGGGCCTACCCCTACGTCACAGTTGGCATGCATCTTGTGGCGCTTACTATCCCACGTGGACACCTTAAATCGGATGGTCGAGGTTACTTCTAGGCGGAAAATCACCGCCACCCCTTGAGCTTGAGCAGCCTGGAACCGCTTCCAATGCTCACTATTCACGGTCAAGGTGGCCCCATTCAATACACCATAGAGCAATGTAGTATTTTGTGGGTGCTGATAAAAGGGAACCAATAAGGAGGTCCCACCTAAGCTTTGATCCTCATAATAAAGACTCACCTCCACTGCATCATAGTAAATCCCAATATTTTGGTTCGGGTTCTGGTCAGTTACATTGAATATCACTCGGGCATTCTCAAACCCGTTTTCTTGGGCCAAACCCGGGATCGAAAAGTCCCGTATATGGAACCTGGGTCGGTGCGGGCGTAAACTGAGCCATAGAATGAATATGATAACGCCCACAATAAGTAGTAGAGTAAGAAATATGCCGCATATAATCTTGGAGACCCGGGTGGTGAGACTTTCTTTCACCCGGCGCATATAGTAATGGGCCTTCTGGTGCCGCTCGAACTGGCCGCCATCGGGTTTGGTGCGAACCGGTAGTTGGGCTTGGGAGTGCATTTTTCTCCGGTGACTGATCGGAAAAATGGTAGGTTAAGGTAGATGAACAGGACCCAATGGTGAGGGGTGTATATACGGTGTAGAGAATAAAAAAGGTGGTAGAGGAATATTGACTTGACCCTTTTGCATGGGGAAAGAAAAGAATAAGCTTATTGTAGTATAAATAGGTGCTAAATTGTTTTGTATACGAGAGGTATAGAAGTTCCCTGGAGTGCATGGAAAGCATATATACCAAGTCCAACAAAATGTATATGGTCGTGTAAAGTTGTAAACTACTCGATAATCTCCCTCTTATAGTGTACTTTATGGAGTTTGCATTCTTCTTTATGAGTTATGACCAGCATAATACTCATTTTTTTTTATCACATTATCTGTTAAACCTATGCGAAGTAGTGAAACAGAAGTAAAACGAAAGAAAGAGAACATGAAAGATCACGAAAGAAAGAGAAAAAGCAGTTTATTTGTTGGAATTATTAAAAACTAAAATAAAAAGAAAGTTTCAAAACTTTAATTCTGTTATTAAAATTATTTGGTTACAAAGTTAAATACAAAGCTTATTTTAAGTTTAAGATGGCCATTACAGATTTTATCACCTGATTTATGGAACAGTTGTTTTGTGGAGAAGTGTTTTATAAGTGATTTAGCCAAGTGTTTGAGGCTGCTAAGGAGATGAGTACTTTTTTGCTTTTTAAGGTATTGAAGTGAGGAGTGTCCGAGCCAGCTCACATGCAACTGACTAATCTTGTGATTTTTCCTTCACATACATTAAAGTCATGCTGTGAGTGATTTATCCATGTGAATGCTCTAGTCTCGACACAAATGGTCAAAGAGAGACCATTTGCGTCGAGACTAGAGCATTCACATAGATAAATCACTCACAGCATGACTTTAATGTATGTGAAGGAAAAATCACGAGATATTCACTAGTGAGGCTATGTGACGCAAGGATAAGCGTGACTAAGTGAATTGTCAATCCAAACGAGAGAAACAAATGCTCTAAAATAACTCTTTACTCAATACTTAAGAGCTGCTTAGGGCAAAGCCTTTATATTATATTTATAGAAAAAAAAAAAAAAAACAAACCCTAGCCCTAATAGAATTTGGAAATAACAGAAATTAAGTAAAATAAAGAAAAATTACCAAAAACAACAAAATTGAGTTAAGCCCACATTTGACAACTAGACTCATAAAGAAAAATCCCATAAAAACCTAGACCAAAACGGATCCATATTGGCCAAGACATTGAAAGATCAAATCTTTCCAAAAAGGGCAAAATATTTTATTTGAGGCCCTAAACAATGGAATTTACCAAAATTCCAGCATTCATCAGCATTTGTCACTCTGAGATATTCCTAAAATTGCATTTTCCATCAACCTACCAAATTTTGCACGATTTCGAGATACCTCCATTGAATGCCTAATTTGTCCTCGAATAGGTCCAAGTGATACATACAGTCTAAAGCTATGCCATATGCATCACTATGTCATGGCTTCAATGTATGTATACATAGTACACATCCTTTCTCAATAATGTATTCATTCTTTTATAATATTATAGATATCTAATGGACAACATAACCGGGACAATTCAAATCTTTTGGAGGACATGACCTTTACGAAGAACATTGTAAATACTTGAGTAGAATCTTGTAACTTCATGTGTACTTTAATAGCTCCATGTGAGGAGGTATAGTGTCTTTAGGACAACGACTACTAGGGATGTAAATTGAGCCCAAGGCCTATAGGCCGCCTGAGCCTAACGAGCCAAACCTCGGTCCGCGCCTGACCTGGGCCTAGCCTGACCCAAGCCCCCTGTTGACAAGCTTGGGCCCTCCTTCTAGTAGCTCGAGCCGGGCGCGATGGCCCGAGTACGAGGCCCATGACCAAGCCTGGCCTGCCAACCTAAGCCTGAGTTTTTGTATTAACACCCCCCTGGCTTCTAACGGCTCCTTCCTTCTCTTTTTAGAATAAAGTTTAAAATTTTTTTTAAACACCACCCAGTGCACCCACCCACTCGTGAACCCTAACCCCCCCCCCCCCCCCCCCCCCCAACCACTGTCCCTGCCTGCCATTGACGCTTGCTAGTCCACTACTACTAGGCTACTAGCGCAACCCCCTGCCATGCCAGCCCTTGCCCCCACCCTTTTTGACTTGATTTTGAAACCTCCCCCCCCCCCCCCCCCCCCCCCCCCCCAAGAAAAAAAGAAAAAGAAAAAAAAAAGGGTTAAGGCTGCTCACTTTCTACAACAAAATTTTGAAATTGCTTTAAATCTGACCCACTCGTGACCCCTACCCCCTCCTCCTAGTCATTGCCACCTACCCCTTGGCCCTGTGATGCCAGGTCCCCTTCTAATGTTTAAATTTGTAACGTTTATATTTCAAATGTCTATCTCTATCACTCCTATATAAGTTGCTTACCACACTTTGCTGGCTCACTAAAAAAATTGTAGAATTCTCAATTGCTCATAATACTTTCAGCACTCTCAAGTTCTCTTAGATTCTCAGCTCTCAAACTCTTTCAATTGCTTTAACTTGAATTGAATTTTGAAGTAATGCTTATCTACTAAAAAGTGCTCAACAACCATTTGTCGCATCATATTTGGTAACATTTAATTTATATTCATTTAATTGTTTAGAATTATTTGTTTTATTTGTAATATAACATTTTTTATTCTTACTTCTTGAATATTATTAGTTTAGTATTATTACTTTATAGAAAATACCGTACTGTAATTATGGATCCTATTGAACATTTTCAAATGCATGCATCTGGATCTGGTGAAGCATCTACATCCACACCAATTAACACACAACAAAATGAATCTTTATCTAGGCAATTTACTTCTGATGTTTGATTAAGTTTTGAGCGAATTTATAAAACATTGCTTGATGGAAGTATTAGAGTTATAGCAAAATGTAAACTTTGAGGTAAAGAGTTAAGTGGTGCCTTAAGTAGTGGTATTAGTCATTTAACAAGACATCTTGAAAGAAAACACTCAACAAATATAGATATTAGAGATCAAATGCAATTGGGTAGATTATCAGATGGTAGTTTAGCAAATTGGTCTTATGATCACACACGTGCAAGAAATTTACTTCTTGAATATGATGTTAAGCAAGAATACCCATTTACTTTTATTGAGAATGATGATTCTGAATATTTGGTTAAAAATGCATATACTCCCCAATTTCTAAAATTAGGTTAAAATACTACAAAATCTGATATAATGAAAAGATTTGCTGAAGCAAGGAATGAACTGAAAATTTATTTGCAAACTAAAAAAGGAAAAATTTGTTTAATATCTCATATGTGGAAAGCAAGACATGGCTTGGAATATCAATGTATTATTACACATTATATTGATGACGATTGGAAATTAAATAAAGAATAATTTCGTTTAAAATTGTAGAATATCCATACACTGGTATCACTTTAGGAGAAGCAATAGGAAAATAATTAGTTAGTTGAGGTTTGCAAAATAAAATTTTTTCATTAAGTTTAGATATGTCACATGTAATGAAAATGTTTTACACTACCTTAAACAAATGTTACAATTACCTTTAGATGGTCAATTATTTCATAATCGTTGCGTTGCACATATTTTAAATTTAATTGTTCAAGATGGTTTACAAATAATTGCTCCTTCTATTCAAAAAATAAAAAATGTTGTTATTGCTCTAAATAGTTTTGCAAAACAAATATATATGTTTAAAAATGTATGTCAACCTCTTACTCTTGCACCTAGAAAATTACCTACAAACATAGAGACTTGATGGAATGCTACATATAATATGTTAAAAGTACGCATAAAATATTAAAGGCTATAGATATTTTTTTGGTTACAAAATAATCGACGAATCCAACTTGACCCACCAACTGAAATGGATTGAATGTATGCATGTTTATTTAGAGATTTTTTAAAAGTTTTTAATATATCAACAAAATTATTTTCACGTATATACTCACCAACTTCTTTATTAGTTGTGTGTCAAATGGTGGGAATAAGCATGGTTTTTACAAAATATTTGCAAAAAAGTAATGAATGTTATGCATTTATAAATCCAAGAATGAAACATAAATTTGATAAATATTGGAAAGGATTACCTATAACTTATGGTATAGCTACTATTTTAGATCCTAGACATAAAAGATCAAAATTTGCAAGTATTATTAGAGTTGATATATGGTAGTACTAGCCAATTAGAACATATAATAGATACACTAAAACAACTATATGATTTATATAAAACTGATGTTGTTGTACCTGAAATGTATTCTGTTACATATACTATACCCACGGTTCATGGTAGTAATAGTAGATCATTTACACGTAACCTTTGGCAACAAGTCAAATCAAAGCGGAGTGCTTCACAATAATTTGGTAGTTCCTCAATGGAAATTCAATGTTATTTAGACCAACCTCTCCTTGATCTAAGTGATGATGGCGATGATTTTGACATTGTGGCTTGGTGGAAAGACAACAAACCTAGGTTTCTCGTGCTTTTAGCCATAGCCTCGTGATATACTAACAATTCGTGTTTCTACAGTTGTATCTGAATAAGCTTTTAGCTTAGGTGGATGGGTCGTGAGTAAATCATGTTACAGACTATCACCAAATACTGTGGAGGCGCTTGTCTGCTGGAAAGATTGGATGTATGCATAATCGAAAAAACGAGAAGAAGATGAACAAAAGCGAATTGATGCGGATCGTGAAGCTATGACCCTCGGAGATTTGGATGAGTTAACTTTAAATGACCCTGCTATAGATGGTGTTCAAATGTAATTTTTAAAAATTCATATGTTCTCTATTGTATTTTTTTTACTTCATATATACAATGTAAAATGGAGTAATGCAAATGATAGATAGGCTTGTAGGCGACAACTTAGTTGAGATGTACTTGCCCTATAGTGATGCAATTCTTTATTTTTTTTATATTACTTCCGTGTAATTGATAACATTTCATGATTTAATAAAAATTGTATTTCATTTTTCTTAATCACGTAACGTTCATTAATTTATAGCTGTATTTGTATATATAATTTACCTTATTAATTCTTATTAATTATGTACAATAATAAATGTAAGTGTAAAGTTTTTGAGATAAGTTCAAAGAAATTGAATAACTTTATAATAGATTCATAGTGTATTTTTTGTATAATGAATATTTTATTAGTTTATGCAAATTTATTATGACTAAATTATTAGTTTTAAAAATATAATGCTAAAAACAACTTAGCTGAAGAGACCTGGCCCAACGACCTGCCCAAATAGCCCGTCAATGACTTAGGCCCGCAGCCCAAGCCCGGTCCTAGGGCTGTGGGTTGGGCTTGGGCCTAGTATCCTCAATTTTGGCCCGGCGCAGCCCAATTAACATGTCTAACGACTATGATCCTCTCAATCTCACATTTCAAGAATTTTTACCGTAGTTCCATAATAAAATTATGATTTGGTCTCTAGATGTATGTGTAGATCACCTATATAAAATTCGAGATTTGAAATTATTTAGCATTAGGATATTCAAAATTTTCAAATTGTTAAGGTAAATTTTATGGAATTACTCTGTAGAAAAATGTATATCCGTCTAGATTTGTAGGAAATGTCTACTAAAAAATTTTGTTAATAGGATGAAGTTTCAAATTATGCAAGGGAAAATAATATATAGTATTCACTCTTCTTTTCGACATGAGGCTTTTTAACTTACTTGAAGGCATGGGATGTGAGAGTTGGAGATTCTTTGGTGTTGTAGCATATATTCAAATTGATAATTTCTTGGGAAGATATTTGAAACTAATTGACAGCAGGGCTCATCGTTCTTTTATTTGTTCTGGTTTCAACTTTAGAGTTTGGGAAAATATAAAAAGGAGAGAATATCCCATATTGCTTAATAGTCATATTTTGGTTGAGTTATACCATGATAGCATGGGGCAACTCCGCTTATTATATGATGTCATCCCTTATCCTATAAAAATATTTTCCTGAAATTATCAAGGACATTGAAGTCATTAATTAACAATTTTGTGTGCAAGTTCATATATGTAAACCTTCAAAAATTATGATACATTACATTCTTTGCTCATGTGTTTTGGTGGTTTGTTAGATATAATGATGTATATCCTTGCATTGCTAGATGATGAGCATCAGATTTTTAAATGTGAAATTAGTTATCCTTCACTTTGTTTCCAATTTCCCATTTGTTCTAAGCGCTTCTTCTTCTTTGCAAAGGTGGCTTCCCAATTAGGTTACGAGGAGTTAGATGCAGTAACCAAAGAAGATGTGGCTTTGGAGCTAAAAGGAACATATACACAAACAAACATAATCACTGTGATTGAGTTAAAATGAATAAGTAAACTTAGCTCAGGATTTCTCCCTCTCTTCATGATATAATTGCAGGTTCTGAAGGAAAGAAAAGATGATGGAAGCAACTAATGGGCCATTTTAGCTTATGAGGGTCCTACTTTCATAGCTTGTAACAAATTTTTTACCTTGGGTACAACGTATGTGTAGATTTTTTGTTGTATACGTGGCATTTTATTTAACAAGGTTAATTGTTAATATTGTATGTAAACAAATGGCTTTAGAATATGTATTAGTGGGATTATTTTTGTTATGTGTAAATATTTAAGGCAAAATAGGATATGAAATAAATTATCAAAAAATTACTTTATTTAAAAAAAATTTAATTTTTGCGAGCTAAAGGAAGGTTAGTAAGGGTTGCAAAATGAACCTTTAGCGACGGCGTATCACCGTCGCAAATAACAACCATTTTCAATTTTTTGCGACAGTTCATGTCGTCGCTAAAAACTAAACACCGTCGCTAATAGTACTTGCAAACCACCTGTAAAACCAACTTTTAGCGACGGTTCAAATGCGTCCAAATAAACCCTTTTAATACTTATTGCGGCTGTTGCTCTGCGTCACGCTAAAACTAACTGCTGTCGCTAAAAGTATTTGCTAGCACACTAAAACGACACTGTTTAGAGACGGCTTGTAGTTTTCGCTACGGTTGTTAGGCAGTCGCTAAAATTTAATTTTCCGCAGTACATGCAACCTACGTCCACCTTGCCCTTCTTTCTCTGTTGCCGATGCTTTAAAAGCTTTCCAAACCTTTGATGTTGATGTAAAAGGCCTTGCCTTTTTAAGAGATAAACCTATAATTTAAATAGAGACGTTTTTTGGTTGCAAGGAAAGCATATATTGGAGAAAGAAAAATGAAATAGAATACAAAGTTTTCTGTCATCAAAGGTAAGCAAAGTTTTCTTTCTTCAAAGATAAGCATCTTATCTGCTGGTTGTGATCCAAAATGATGTAGCACATCGATCTAACACATGATGTGCAGTAAAAATGTCTCTAAAAGATGCAGACATGCATCAAAGACTATGGTATGGCCCCTATTTATCAAATGATAGGCTCTTTTGCAAAGCTTATCAAATTACTTTGCTTTTTGAAACAATTTCTTGGTGGGTCTTTGGGGTAAAGCTTAGAACTTACAAAACTTCCAATATACCAATCTGACTATGGCTTGTTAGAAGAAGAATATTGATTGCTTGGATATGGTACAGTACCTAGTCGAAGATAATGGTCTCTTCACAATGTAAAGCTTCTCACGGAGTCAATTCGTTTAGAGAAATTAAGCATTGTTATCAATCAACAGTTAAATGAATTTGGTTGCTTATGGAGCTCTAATGTTGATTTTTACGGCCAATTAGAGCACTTAATTGAACAGTCTCACCTAAATTTTTGTAGAAGCAACTAAAACTGCTACAACCGCTCAGACCCTTAACATGTGAGGAGCTTTGGTTAGCATAAAAAATTAATAGCCTAAACTTCTATTTCGAAGTGTTCATTGCATCATGTACTCATTCCAAACGAGAAATATTTCAACTGAGCATCACATAGTATAACTTTCATAGATCACATTACAAGTCACGTGGGTATGACAGTCACTTGTGATAATTTTCCCTCCCAAGTCCCTCTCTATCTTTTATCTAGGTTGTTTGCTCCTCTTTTGTTCATAATTAGGAAACACACATAGCAAAGCTTTCAAAGTGGTTCAATGACCAGTAGAAAAAGGTAAATTCATTAAAATCTTACTTTCTATTAGAACTACCATTCAAGGAATCTCATTCATTTCAAAATACCATGACATGCCTTTTAATTCTTTACACATTTGGAGCCAACTACTGCTTTTTATGCATAAATCAAATCCAAACCCCAAAACCAAACCCAAAATGAAAGAACAGAACCAGACGATGAAATCACCTCAACTGCACAGAATCAGCTGAAATAAGCAGGGCATCTCCTATCTTTGGCACTGGCCAAGATCAAGCCGTCCTTACCCACCCCAAAATCACAAGAAGTGTGCATCTTCCTGTGCTTGCTATTCCATGAGAAGACTTTAAATCGGAAGGTTGATGTCATTTTAAGACGAAAGATCACCGGCCCACGTGCACGATCAGCCCGAAACTCCTTCCAACGTTGCTTATTCACCTTCAATGTGGCCCTCCTCAACTCACAGTAAAGCAGTGTAGTGTTATGTGGCTCCTGATAAAATGGAACCAATAAGTCGGCCACACCAATGATTTGACCCTCGTAGTATAGTCTCACCTGCATAACATCATAGTAAATCCCAACCTTGTGGTTCGGGTCATGGACGGTTAGAATGAAAGTTACACGGGCATGCCCAAACCCTTTTGAGTGGGCCAAACCTGAAATTGAGAAATCCTGGATATGGATCCTGGGTAGGTGCGGGCGTAAACTTAGCCATAGAGTGACAGTGATAATGGCTATGAGAAAGAGAAAACCAATAAATATGATACATACTAGTTTGGAGAACTGGGTGACGTGCTGCCTTGATTGAGGGCTGGTTTGAACTGGTAATCCTTCTTGGGAGTGCATTTCTAGTAAAGTTTTGGGTTTAATCTTGTTGAACAGAACCCTTTAGGAGAATAATTTATATCTAAGGAGAGAAGGTAGGCACAGACTTTTGGATGGAGAAAGAAAAGAATAAGCTCATTATTTTATACATGTAGGTGCCAAATGGTCATATATACGAGAGGCATAAAGGTTTCTTAGAGTGCATGGAAAGTATGCATAAGATGTCTAATAAGAATATGGATTTCTAAGCTTGTGGTATGATTCTAAAGCTTTACCAAATGTTCCATGCTTTATATATACATACCTATATATATATATATATATAATTTTAGTCAAGTTTTAGTCAACAATAGTATTGACACAGCTCCAACTTAATTTGTAAAGTCCACTTCTCCTCAGTTGGTAAGGAAATTTTCAGAACATCCTCCCAGCTCTATAGTTTTGCGGTGTAGTTATGTTTGTTTACAAACAACTATACTAGTAAAGCCATGGCTGTCCTTATTGAGAAGGTCAACTGTCAAAATCAGTATAAGTTAATGACTTTCACCCATTAAATGGAAAAATTATTCGGTCCTGCAATAGACGTGGTGATCAAGGAGGACCAAATAATTTCTCCATTAATTATCAGTCTTATTTTGAGCCCCACAAAAATTTTAGGGAAAACAAATTGCATTAACCCCATACAAAATAAATTCTAGCATAATTAACCACAATCAACTGGTGAGGCTTGGTCATCCTTTGTTGATCTAAGCATAATTCTGATCATGCTGACCGTAAGCTCTATGGAAGCAGTTAAATTGTCAATGATCACTATGAGCAAGATCAGAATTCTAGGCGAGTAGAGGAATATTCCGTTCATCTTATGAGTTGCTACCTTTTGAAATGGACAATGCCTCAATATGTCAAGCATCGACAGTTCAAAATATTCAGAAGCAGATTCTATGGCATAAAGCAGGGGACAAGCGTGAAGATAACAACATAATCTGATTGCTATATTGCTCCATCAGTCCAGTGCATTATTATGGCATTTTCAATAAACTTTGTTTGAATGCTTCAGCACAATAAGAACAAAACAATAAAAATAATCAAATACTTGTCAAAACATTTGAATTTAGTACAAGAGAAATTCTATTTTCAACAAAGCAATCAAAACAATATAAAAATATAAGGGTTTATAACAATACAAAGAATGTAGAAAAAAAAAATAACCAGAAACTTCTACCCGCAGATACAATTGAATGTGGGCTTTGAGCCCCAATTATTAGTTAACCTTAGTGCAGACTTTCCTGATTTCACCTACATTACCAGTAAGAACTCCAATCCAACCCATTTTCAACATAGATACAGCAAAGTCATTAAAGAATGTGGATCCATGGGTAGGGGCTTGAAGTTTAACATAAGCTTTTGTCTCACTGTCATCAAGAAGAGCTGCATCTGATTGGAAAAGCCCCTTTCTTTTAGCCACAAGAGTGTAGTAGTCATCATCAAATGTCTTGAAGCTTCCAGGGTCCATCTCTACAATTGAGTTTCGATCTCATGGCTTGCATTCCATTCTCAACTTTTTAATGTACTTAGGATCTAAAGTGGGATCTGTATTACCCTTTCTAGTGAAGTTGTAGAGACGATTGTTGAAGGAAGAACAGTGAGAAATCCCAATGGAATGTCTACCTAGATAATGAAAAAGTTGTATATTGATATCCTTTGATAAAAAATAAAAAAACCTGTTTGTGGTTTTATGATGTATACAAATGCTATATGGCGTTGAAATACCTGATAGCACTACTAGGTCTTTCACACTTAGACCCTTCTGAGCAAACACTGCTTTCAATGGTAGGTGGTATTAGATTATTCAAGGCCTCAGTAATATTAGACACTCTTCCATCCCTTCGCCCGATTTCAACTTCCCAAAATGGTCCTTTCACTGGAGAGTCCATAGATATCACTTAGTCACCTTATGAAAGAAACATTCAAGTCATAATAAAAATACACAAGATGTACATAGGAGGGAGTATTACCGCAGTTGTTACATCCCTAGCTACTAGGGTTAAGATGTCTGGAAAAGAAACAATTCCAGGACACTCTTTCTCTAATGTAGATTTGACTTTGTCTATAATTTGGAATCCTCGAAGGCTTTGATTTGGGACTGCATCTTTTTCAGCTTGATGAGTTCGAGAGTTCAACAGCACCAACCCATCACAACCCTGCAGACAATACTCAATAAATTAGGAAACTATTGTTAAAAGTGGTAACCATGCTATGAGGAGCTAGCTTAGAAATTAGACTTCATCATACATACCCTAACAAAACAATCGTGGAAGTGCATTCTCAACAAAGGGGCAGCAAGAGTTGGTGCCCTTGAGATGATTTGATCTATTGTTTTCTTAACTATGGCCTCGGCATTAGGGCGTGTTTTCCCATAAAACCCAACTTTCAAGCCCTGCCCATTGGCAAGGTCGAAAACAAAGGCCAGAATGTTCATTTTAACTAATAAAACATGATGAAAGCTTTGAAGTAGCCATGTTTGAAGACTGAACCAATGGACTTCACTATGATTGCCCTGATATGCGATATAACATACTTCTCCTTTTATAGTTAGCCAAATTTCTCTCAAGTTGTTACGGAAAGGCTGTCGTTACATGGCATTTTAATTTTTTTTGCTTCAATTGTATGGTGACCCAAGTTGGATAGTATATTTGTTTGATCTCTTCTGCATGTTATTGTATGTTTTCTGTTAATAAGATCAGTATTACTTGGCTACTAGGTTGCTATATATTATTGAGATTGAAGGCACGTAAAGCATCCTCCAGTTCGTGGTTCTTGTTTTTCTGGTTCAAACCCGATGGTACCAGTTTATTTGTCGCTTCAGCATGCGTTCAGGTTAATCTAACACAACGAATGTAATCAATCAATCTGGTGAAACCATAAGCACATTCTAAGTGTTTGTCTAAAGTTTGCTGTTAGTTGGAAGATTTTTCTTTTAAATTAGACTCTTACAATACATGTAGATCTTGGATTTGTCAAAGACAAGGAAACGAAAATTTATACATGTTCTTTTCTATGGATTAAACAAACAAAAAAAATTGAATTTTTTTTTATAAATACCTATGTATAATTTCTCATTTTCCTAACCCGACTAAACGAAAGAGAAAAACAATTTACATTTTTTAGCTTCATTTTCGCTTTATATCTTTTACCTTTTCTTTTTTTTTTTTTTTTCTTTCCACAAATCCAAGATCGAAACAGTGCATTGATGATAAAGTCCGCTGACTCTTTGAAAGATATACGGTCAAGGACGACATACCTTAAAATTCTAAGGCAGAATTTTTAATATATGATCTGTGCTCTGGCGCATATGGAAAGTTGGAAATAATGAGTTCATTCAACTTGCAGCAATCTGATCTCTAACCCTGCTTCACTGTAATTAGTAAATAGAGTATTAAATTTGCAAGGGAGGTTAGTCAAGCCATCATCAACTCTGATGATATTGCTGAAAGGTAGCCATGACTTATCAAGTGCTCTCTCTCTCTCTCTCTCTCTCATCATTGAAACAGATTCTCATTCCGCCAAGTTCATCTTTTCAGCAGCCCTTAGAAGGAACACAGATTTGTGTAGAGCTGATAGATAGATAGAAAAATGTAGATGCAATCAACCCCAACTTACTGTGATTAACAGTAGTAGTATTGAGTTGAGTATAGTTGTTCATCCCATAACTATTAGATGTAGCTGATCCTACGATCATGGGCATCGCCACGTATAAAGCAATGGGTCAATTGATCACATCAACCTTAAATAAACTAATAAAAAAATTTAGTATTAGTCTTCGTTAAAAATTATTTGAACAGAATTTGGTCCCATCCCAACGATCCAATAAAAAAAGGAAGAACTCACGAGTTAAGAGACAGTGATATCTCTTCAAGGGTGAATTTACCAGGACCATGAGGGTATATGGGGGCTATTGCCCTATTGAACTTATAAATAAATTTTAAAAAAAAATTTCATTTGTTTATTGTTATGTTTATCAATATTGCTTACTGTTATTCTTATTACGTATAAAACAATTCTTATTCATCTAAGATTCTCATGAAAGTGGAGATTATCATTTGTACATACTTGTTTTAGTTTTAGTATTTTTCTAGGAACTAGCAAAAAGCAAGTTGGGGATATGATTGTACTCTAAAAGTGCAATTACAATACTTTAATTTGCCATTTGTTAGCCTTAGTTTAAGAGTTTATATGCCTCTTTAATTAGATTTTAGTATTAACTAAGTTATTTTACTTTATATAAGTTTTGAGCTTAATATGGAGGGTTTCAGACACATTTCGGATAAAGGGAGAATATGTTTTTAAAGAGGATGTTGTTAAGGTACAAGCTGTTAAAATTGTAGTACAACCAACTGAAGCACGCAGAGCTGAAACTTTGGAGGACTATATTTCCCAAACCAGAAAGGTTACTGGGGCTCATAATATATCGATTTCATATAACTTTGAAAGAGCTAGTCACATATGTTAACCGTACGTACGCTAGTTTAACAGTACATACGGTACTGTACATCGTACGTATAGTTTGCAAAAATTAAAAACTTTAGAGAGGCTCATTTAACGTATGGCACACCGTATGAAGACCATACGTATGGTATTTTGGCCATACGTACGGTTCTGGTAGCCCCTGTTTTATTTTCACTGTTATAAATAAGTGTTTGTATGGAATTTTGGGGAGCTATCTCTCATTTTTACTCAGTTTTCTTAGATTTCTTTGTATCTAGGAATAGGGTAGTGATAAAAACTTTATTTTCTTGTATTTTCCTTTGTTTTTCTCTCTTTTTTTTTTTTTTTTTGTATCCAAACACTAGTTTTCTTCCAATTAAATGTAAGATCTACATTTCATCATGCTTTCTCTCATGGAATCAAGTAGCTAGTACTCAATTGGGTTCAATTGTGAAGGACACTTAAGAAATCTAAGAGTTCGTTGAAGGTAACCCACATTTCATTGATTTATCACTTTGGTCTCTAAATTTATTTTGATTGAGTGTTGGATCTCTTATAACACCTATGTTATTGACTATGTTTGACAATTCCAAGTCATGGTTTAGCAATTGTACGATAGAAATGACCAAATTGATAGTATTAGCAAAGGAGCCTTAGATTGATTATATATGTAACTTCAATTGGAGTTGAATTGCCCAATCTTCAAAACTAAACCCTCCGAATTGTTATCCTTGGTTGTGGTTTAGCAATTTGAGTTAACAAAATTTTCAATGGGAACTTAGATTATTTAAGTGTTTGGATCAATTAAGTATAATTTTCCTTTAATTGCATCAAATTCACTTGGATTTGCTTTGAATTTTAATTATCCTATTTTTAATTGATTAATCTAGTGCTTAACTGTTTTCAATTTCATTTATAATAGTTCTAATTATTAGTTTAGCAATCATCTCTCAAAACCCCAAAAGATTTTTGGTTTTTTTTTTTTTCTCTTTTGTTTAGATTTAATTTACATAGTTGCAATTCAATTCAAGCCAGTCTGGTGTTTGTTGAGTATTGGTTAACTATATTTGGCTTGGTCCTTGAGGATACGATATCCGGACTCACTGGATTTTATACTTCAATCGCGACACCCGTTTTCTTACGGGAAATCTCAAATTTACACCATCTTTATGAGCGATTCAGGGATCTCATCACTATATAAGTGGTGGAGCAAGTATGACGTGTAGCTTGAAGATCACTGAAGAATTTTTCTAACTTAAGGGCATTTTCGATAGGCGTTGCGTATAATTACGATAGTATTTGAATGTTTCAGCAACATAAGCACTAAACAATAAAAGTCTTCTTCTTTTCAAAACAAATGAATTGAGTATAAGAGAATTTGTAATTTCAAGATAGCAATCAGAATAATGCAAAAAATATAGAAAATTATACAGTGACCCTAAGCACGAACTTCTGCCCACAAATATAATTAAATATGGGTAACAAACTGATTCACTCTCCCAAACACATGTTGAGTTGGAGCTTTCCCCGCAAGAGCACGGATGTCAATCGAAGTAAAACCGGCGAAGTTCGGTATCGTTCTCTCCCAAGGACCGAGCCCAATATAGGCGTGGCACAAAGTAAAACCAACACCAAACGGGAAGAATTAGCAAGTTGCTTAGCAAATCAAAATTATACTAAAAATGAGACCGAAAATTGTTTGAGTGGTGATGTGTTGTAAACTACTTGAATTATGCTAATTACGCCTAGAATTGAAATTGATTATGCTAAATTTGTGGCAATTAATAAAAGGGGTTTGGATATAATTGTTCAAACCTACCAATTCTCTACAAGTGCTTCAATGGAGAATTTTATAACTCAAATTAAGAATTCACTCCGTGGAACCTTAATTCGGAAGATTTAGACTATATAATTTGCTATTCATGCTCAGTTGGTTGTAATTAATGATCAATTGCTAAGAATCTTAAGTTCAAATCATAATTTGTGTAATGCCTATACCAATTTAGGAATTGTGCATAGAAATTACTAAAAGTGATTATGAATATAAGTTTTCTAAGGAATTACGACGCAATTGATATGAATTTGAAGAATTCAAGAGATGAAACATTGAAATGTATATACCTCCATTGAAAACCTTGAAGATTCTTGGTAGATCTTCACAATTGCATCCAAGGAAAAGTCTAGCTACTTGATTCCATAAGAGATAGCACGAGTAATTGAATATTTCTCATTGAATTAAGAAGAAACGGGTGTTTGGTTACAAGGAAAGCGCAAGAAAATACAAGAAAATGCAAAGAAATTTATATCTAACCCACTTTCTCTCTTTATCTCTATCCTAACAAAAAAATCTGTGCTATATCTGATCATTCGTACAGAATTCGCGTCATCCTTTAAGTGATATAGCTGCAAAAATCGCGCATACAGGGCCGGAACCGTACGTACGGTGGGACATGCCGTACGTACGGATGTACCACCGTGCGTACGGTAAGGCCTACGCAAAAATGCCCTCTCTGAAGTTTGTTCTGGTGCTGCAGGCGTACGTACAGGGTTGCATAGCGTACGTACGGTTTGACCACCGTACGTACGATGAGGCCTACGCAAAAACCCCTTCTCTGAAGTTTGATCTGGAGATGAGAGCGTGCGTACGGTCGGAGTCAACGTACGTACTGTTGGATCACCGTACGTACGGTGTATCCTATCGTACGTACGGTAAACTACGCAATTTGGCCTTTTCGCTCCACTTTTCGCCCTTTTTCCTGCACAAAACCCACAATCACTCATTAAGACATTTATTATGCTAAAATATAGCATATATACAACCTAACTGGACTAACAACAACTATTTAGGGATTTTAGATTACACTTTTTAAAGTGTAATCACAAACCAACTGTTAATTAATTTTAATGCAGACTTTTCTGATTTCACCTGCCGTACCAGTAAGAACATTAATCCTGCTCATTTTAACCATAGACAAGACAAAAGTCTTTGAAAAAAGTGGATCCGTAGGTATTTGCTTGCAGCTTAACATAGGCTTTTGTCTCACTGTCATTAAGTATATCTGCATCTGATTGAAAAAGCCCCTTTCTTTTAGCCACAAGTGTGTAGTAGTCATCATCAAATGTCTTAAGGCTTCCAGGGTCCATCTCTACAATTGAGTTTTGGTCTCTTGGCTTGCATTCCATTTTTAACTTTTTAATGTACTTAGGATCTAAAATGGGATCTGCATCACCCTTTCCAGTGAAGTTGTAGAGACGATTGTTAAAAGAAGAACAGTGAGAAATCCCAATGGTGTGTCCACCTAGATAATGACAAAGGTGTATATTAATATCCTCCGATACGCGAGCAGGACGATATCTATAATTGTAACTTGGTTCCTTAACTAAACTATTCTAAAATAACAAAGATGTGTCATTTCAAACTTGCGTACAATTTCTCCACTCCAGGGAAGGATTATTAAATTAAGCACGTATCTTAATTTGTTGAAACCCCCATTTATTTATATTAGCTTGTGCCACGAACGTGTACCCATTGAATTATGACAACTTTACACGCATGGTTTAGCGTTAATTTTCTAAGTTTTACATATGAGTTCAATTCTGATCCACGAGGCACCTAAGTGAGCTAGAAAAGTGACGACATCTAGTCATGGAAATAAATTTGAAAAATGCTATTCTTTTAAAAAAATTTGTATAGAAAATCTATCATAATGACATAGCGGTGACATTATTGTAATTAAAAACTATCATGATAGATGTTTTGCTAAAAAGTGAATGACTTTTATCTAACCATATCATTTTAGTGATAAATTCTATATGAATTTTTTTGTTTGTATAGAATTATTCAATAAATTTAGGGACAAAGATTCCCTCCAACCTAGGTTGGTGAAATTCCTACAACCCTATGTAGGTGGCATTAAACCAAGCTACCACATATTAAAATTATGTTGTTAATTCATTTTTGCTTTTTTCTAGATTCTTGACACTAATTATGTAATTACCATATTTGAAAAAGATACTTAAATAAAAAAAATAAAAAATTGAATACATAGCAAATGGTGTATTGGCACATACACATGGTTGCAGGAATTCCTACAACCCGGGTTGGAGAAAATCCATATTCTAAATTTAGACAGAATATGTAAAGTAATACTCATAATAGCGTGCCATATTTGATGTCCATTTACTAAATTTTACACTATCAGTTTATCTAAGTTAAATTCCATATGTATACTGAAGGAACCTATAAACTGCATGTGAGAGAGTACCTTGTAAGGACTAATACAAAAGTATATCGTTCAACGTTAGTTAAAAGTAGCTTTAATTAAACAACCCTTTTATTCATGCAATCAAAAGATTCATTCTAACAAAAGGCCTGCTTTTGTCACAACTAATAAAATTAAGGATAAATTACACTAACAGTCCTTGTAAGTTACCCTTATTCTTAATTTTTTTTTCTTCTTATAGTTCCGATAATAACTAGTTTATTCTTTAAATTTTGAACACATGCAAAATTAGTCCAATCGCTAACGGGCACTACGGAAAATGACCATGTATGCAGCTCGTGGCCACTGTTGAAAGGCATAATGAAAAAATCACGCGCCAGTCACAGACAAAACGAAATGCATATATACACATGTATGCATGCAATGGCTGGTGGTTGAAGAGCTAGTGGTGCTTGGTGCTAAACTGGGCGAGAAAAGGAAAGATGAATTTACCATAAAATCCCTCAGTTGCGTGGCAGATTTTGATGGTCCGTTCAAATCAATCCCTCATTATCAATAGGACCAATTGCTATATTTTGAAACATAAAACTAAAGGGACCAGATTGAGAGTAAGGGTGAACTGCATGGACCATTATGGTAATTCGCCCCCAAAATTAGTTTAGTCCTAACCTGTTTTTAACTATCGGCTCCACAAAA
Organism: Euryodendron excelsum; assembly: GCA_033060915.1. Lineage (NCBI taxonomy): Eukaryota > Viridiplantae > Streptophyta > Magnoliopsida > Ericales > Pentaphylacaceae > Euryodendron > Euryodendron excelsum. The sequence goes on from CM065398.1 coordinate 31,631,443, forward strand.
TTCTCATTAGTTGGTAAGTGCAGTATCAAAGCATCTTCCCATTTTTTTTTTTTTTTTGAACAGCAAAAATAGATTAAGATTAAAATGAGAAAACATAAAAATGGAACTCCACAAGCCAGATAGGCTCTACAGAGGACAAAACCAATGGTTGAACAGAATTCAACCATCAACAACGCAAAACCTGCTAAAGGGAAGAGGGGGAAAGAATTTAGCACCCTCAATTGAGTTGAAAAAACTAATACAGTCAATACTCCTACTTCTACATTTGGCCTAGATCCAGAAGAACACCTGCATCTTAATGGACTCAAATATACCTTCCCGGGAGGGATCCTTTTTGTTGAAGATTGCATCATTCCTGGCCAACCAGATACACCATAAGGAGGCTCCAAAAAAGACATTCCATATTCTTTTCCCTCATTTCCTTTGCTTCTGATCAATTCACCAATTGTGATGAGAATCAATTGAATCTGGACTCACACATTCAGTTCCCCACCATTTGAGAAGATTACTCCATACTAATTAACCATGCCATTCTACACTCGAGGAGTAGGTGGTTAGAGTTTTCTAATTCCTTATTGCAGAGTACACAAAGAAGACATTCATCCTGCTGTAAAATTTTCCTTCTCACCAAGAATACACTTGTTTTAATTCTTCTCTGTAGGGCTAGCCAGCAGAAAATCTGAACTTTAAAAGGGGCCCAATTTTTCCATAGCAGACTCATACCTGACTTCCACAGAAGAACTCTACCTTCTGCCTCTTGACAAAAGGATTTAACTGTAAAAATCCCTTCACTACTTGATTTCCAATAAATTGAATCATCTTCATTTGTAATTGGACCACATTAGACAATAGAGACTTAAGCTCCTCGAGACTGCTCTCCTCCCAAGCCAATAAATGTCTTCTGAATGTAGGGTTCCAATCCCCTGCCCCTGACCATATCTCTGAAATTTTAGCATTCTTTTGATTTGAAAGAAGGTGAAATCTAGGAAAAAGCTTATACATCAGAGAATTCCCCACCCAAAGATCATCCCAATAGGAAGTGAGAGTTTCTTTTGCAATTGAGACTTTGAGGTTAGAGGACAGAATGTATTTGAAACCTTGTTGATCCTCCTTTGAGATTATGATATCCTTCATCATGACAGAGAGATCCCCTTTTCTTTCTACAGGAAAGGACCATCTGTCTGAGCTCCAATTATACTTTTGACATAATACTTTCCTCCGTAAGGCATCCTTGTCCTTTGCAAATTTCCACCACCACTTAACCAATAAGGCCATATTCACCACTCTTATAGGAATCAATCCTAAAGCCCCTTCCTGCTTACTACTAGTAACCTCATTCCATTTAACTCAATTGAATACCTTTTTTCCCATTCAGCTTTCCTAATAAGAACCTGCTTTGTAGCTTGTCAATTTCTTTACAAACTTTAATTGGGAGGATAATTGTAAACATCTTCCCATTTCTATAGAATTTGATTGTTGTAGTGCTGCATTAATCCAGTGCAATACAACGGCCTTTTTAATAAGCATTCTGCAAAATTAATAAAGCGCAAATTTGATTGCTTTAGCAAGATGAGCACAAAACACACAAAATAATCTTATTCTTGTCAAACATATGAATTAAGTACAAGGGAATTTGCAGTTTCAATAGCACAATAAAAGAATACAAGACTGTAAAAGATTAAAACAATTCCAAAATTGTAGAAAACAAACTAACCATATACTTTTGCCCATAGATAAATTTTTTCATGTGGGCTTCAAACATATTGTTAGTTTGCCTTAGTGCAAACTTTCCTGATTTCACTTGTCGTAGCAATAACAACTCCAATTCTACCCACTTTAACCATAGACACCCCAAAGTCCTTGAAAAAAGTGGATCCACAGGTAGTGGCTTGAAGTTTTTTTTGACCAGCAAAAGAGAGGATCATTCATTCAAGATGAATAACAATACAAATAGAGAAGGGAAGCAACCAAGACTGAGCAAGCCAAAACGCTTGACAAGAAAGGAAGCTATCAACCAACACAGGGCAAAGCAATAAAGGGAGATGGCTAGTGGCCATTACAGAGAGGAATATCATAGGAAGCTATAGACTTGAGGCTTTGACACCTTCAATACTATAAATGAAGTCTGAAATGCTGAAGGGAGCATTAGGCTTCTCTGCTTTAATCCAGTAGGCTGAGGTCAACTTTATATTTCCAACAATTTGAGAGCAGTTAGGGTGGATTCGGTTAAAGACCAAGTCATTTCTTACCAAACAAATCTTCCAAAGAACAACGATGAAGAGGGAATGTCATATCAGTTTTTTGAGACTCTTGAAATTAAAGCTGAACTGCCATTCTGTATGGAGCTCCAGGTTCACTAGACATACCCATTTAACCCCCCACTACTTCAGGATATGGGACCAGATCTTCCATGTGAATTTGTAGTGTAGTAGTAAGTGATCAAAGGGTTCAGCTTCTTCATTGTAGAATAAGCATCTTATATTCTCATCTAGATTGAGGCAGGAGAGACTCTTTAGGAGATCCCTTGTTTTAATTCTTCCTAAGAGAGCCAGCCAGGTGAAGAACAGTGCCTTGGAGGGGGCTTTTATTGACCACAAGAAACTGAATTTGAAAGTATTCATACCTTGACAATATTCAAATACTGAGCAAAATGATTTGCAAGAAAAGTGGCTATTCTTGTCAGGTGTCCATAGGAGGGAGTCTTTTCTGGAGAGGTCAGGAGCAATGCTATGCAAAGTGAGTTTAAGCTCAACTAAACTCACTTGCTCCCACTGAAGGAGATTCTTTCTGAAAGAGAGGCTCCAAAGACCCTTGCACATAAGCCTCATTTTGTGTTGATAAATCATAGAGCCTTGGAAAGAGAAGTTTTAGAGGCACAGACTCCGACCATTTGTCATGCCAAAACTTGATTGAGTCTCCAACTCCTAGCTTAAGGACGAGGTAAGATTATAATGTTGAGCTGAGGGAGTCATGATTGTTACCTACTGATAGAATTCATTTCCATATCATAGAGATTTTTCCCAGTCCTCCAGTTGAGGGGAGCCAATCTAAATCATTCAGATTGTATTTTGCATTAATCACTCTCCTCTAGAGAGCTTTATTCTCACAGCTAAAACGCCACCACCATTTTGCTGACAGGGAGTGATTTCTTACTGTCAGACATGGCAGTCCCAAACCTCTAAACTTTACGCCGGCTTGAATATGACTCCAGCATACATTTCTAATCTTTCTTTTAGATTCCTTATCCCCCTAAAGAAATTTTCTCTGAAGCTTTTCCAAAGTCAGACAGATCTTCTGAGGCATCTTAAAGAGGGAGAGATAATATATTGGAAGATTAGACAGGGTTGCTTTTAGCAAGGTGATCCTTCCCTCCATTGACAGCTGCTTCCTATTCCATGCAGATAGTTTCATTTTGAATGTTTCCACCACATAATCCCATGATTTCTCCAATCTTAGATTAGCTCCCAAGAGGAGGCCAAGATAATTCAGTGGTAAGTGGGAGTAATTACACTTGAAGAGAGCTGCTGCTTTAGTTAGAAAGGGGTCCTTTATACCAACACCACTAACCAAACTTATACTGAAATTTATTTTGAGACCAGAGATCATTTCAAAGCATCTCAGGACTTTCTTCCAATTTGAGAGCTCCATTAAGTCAGTATTACAAAATAATAGAGTATCGTCTGTGAATTGAAGGTGAGAGACTAAGACTGACCTTGGATCATTTTGATGAGCTACCTTAATGAGAACACCCCTTATTAGGCCTTGTTTTACAGCTCTCTGAATTAGGATATTTAATCCTTCAGCTGCAATATTGAATAGGAAAGGTGATAAAGGGTCTCCTTGCCTAAGGCCCCTCGAGGGCTTGAACTCCTTTGAAGCTGAGCCATTTATTAATACTGAGATTGAGCTGGAGGATAGGCATTCCACGATCCATGAGCACCATCTTGTACTAAACCCCATGCCCACCATCATGGCCACCAAAGAATCAAGGAACTCTATTTTAGGGCCTAGAAGGAGGAAAGATGCATTTAGACCTCTGGTTATCCTTCCATTTGTGTGGAATTCATGAATGAATTGTAGGAAATCCTCTTTCATGATTTTCTTGAACTTTTGGATGAATTTGAAATTAAATCCATTAGGTCCAGGGGCTTTGCATCCATTGCAGCTCTTTACAGCTTGCCATATTTCTTCTTCTGTGAATTTGGACTTAAGCCTTGAGCTGCTCTCTGTCTTGATCTTCATTGGGAAGGGACCTATCATTTTGGGTCTTGAATACCACTTCTCAAATAGGAGGTCAAATAATGTAGATGCTGCTTCATCTTTGACTTGAGAAGGGTCACTTATAATCCTCCCATCAATTTAGAGTTTTCCAATGAAATTTCTTCTGAACTTGTAGCTCATTGCATTGTAACAGAATGCTGAATTTCTGTCTCCTTCTTTTAGCCAAGATACTCTAGATTTTTGCCTCAATATGGATTCCTCCATTCGGATTGCTTTCTAAAGTTCAAGCTTTGCTTTGTTTCTCAGTTGAATATCTTCCTCCTTAATTTCCCTTCACTTTGCACGTCCAATCTATGTAGTAGATTAGCTGTGGCTTTAATTTTATTTGATAGATTTTCCTTATTTTCTGATCTCCATTGTTTTATTTTGCTCCTGAGAAATTGGATCTTCTTCTGTAACTTGAAGCCTGCCCATCCTTCCTTCACTTGCTCATTCCAAGAGGGTTTTACCATCTCCTTGAATCTTTTTTGACTTGTCCACACATCAAAAACCCTGAAGGGTTTAGGACCCCAGTCAAATATTTCATCTAAAAGAAGTACAGGACAATTGTCTGCTAGTTTCTTTGCAGGCCCCATTTTGAAAAACTTCATTTCTTTAGCCAAGAGGTACTTAGTAGAAACCTGTCCAATCTGCTCCATTTCTCTTTCTTCTGCATGTTTGCCCAGGTAAACATTTTTCCTTCCATTAGAATATTCTACACCTCAGCTCTGTTGACAAAAGCTTTAAAAGATTTCATTCCAGAGGTTAACTCAGTGGAATCCTTCCTTTCCCCAATTTTGAGAACTTTGTTGAAGTCTCCCCCAAGGAAGCATGGTAGATTGAAAGGATCCTTCAGCTTCAGTAATTGGTCCCAAAATTGGCTCCTTGAACTCTCCTCATTTGGGCCATAGCAATTTATGAGCATGTAGTCAAAGTGACCAAGTAATTTGCCTTTAATCATTTTGTAATTGTGTGTAGATTCAAAGGATTCTATAGTAAAGATCTGCCTATCCCAGACGCAGAGCATCCCTCCGGAGTTCCCTTCTAAATTTGAAGCTATCCAATCACAGTCTCTTGGTCCCAATACTGATCTCACCTTCTTAATGCAACATTCTTTCCATTTAGTTTCTTGTAAGATTAGTATATTAATTAATCTCCCTCTGATTTGTTGTTTTACTATCCTTCTCTTCACTACCCTGCCTAAACCTCTAACCTTCCAGGATAGTATCTTCATGTGAGAACTCACCTTGGATCCTGAATAGCTCTCAGATAACCAAAGTTAGCGTTGAACCTTTTTCTTCTTTTGCTGAATTTCTCGAGGTCAATATTTGGAGTTGAGTTAGGTTCTCAAAATGCTGCTTTCATTATCATTAATGTTGATTCCCAATGCTTTGCCAACGTGCAGAGTGCCTTTTGCTTCCTTGTTGATGTCTTCTTCAAGTTTTTGCAATATAATTGCATTCCTGTTAATAATGTTTTGGGATGGAAGGGAGGAAAGGGATGATTCAATGATTTCCTTCCTTTTTGAAGCTCTGGACTTTGCCTTGGAGGTTGTTCCCACTTTCTTGTAACCGAACTATATAAATGCTTTTGATTTTTGCTTTTGTTTGATTGTCTTAAAAACTGAATCCTTTTCATAAGAGACAGGTTTCTTGATTCTAGAGAATTCTTTTGGATTGAATCCTTCTTCAGCCTGTTTGTAAAGTTCACCCATTCTCGAGGTGGTATTAATGTGGTTGCTTGATCTGGGGATGCCCTTTGATTGTTTTGAGGAGCTAGAACTGCCCTTATTAAAAGAGTGATGGTGGAGGGTGACTTTTCCATATTCATCGTGAGATGAGCCTTTAGCGTTGCCTGTGGGGTTAGTTGAGCTGCCAGCATTTAAATTTGAATCATCCATTGTTTGCCTCTTACTCTGCTTATCCAACGATGACATTGAATTATCTTTCTCGAGCTCTTCAAGTTGTCCTCTTCCTTCAATAGAGTTTACTGTGGTGTGCCGATCTGGTTTATGGTTGGAGGGAGGCATAATTGAGGAAAACAAGTTTGAAATTGACCTTCCGGAATCCTCCACGTAGCTTTGCCATGCCAACTCATCAATGTTGGCAGGAGAGGTTTCTGGTGCGTGGTGATTCTGCACATTCTTACCGGAGACTTCCTTTTTGCTGGACTGAGGCGAGAAAATGGCCTAATTTTCCTGGATGAAATTGCTTCTTGCTTCAATGTTTGAGTCGTTGTGTTCGCAAGATTCTTCTGAGGGGGATGAAGATGAGCTTTGGCCAACATAAGCTTTTGTCGCACTGTCATCAAGTAGAGCTGCATCTGATTGGAAAAGCCCCCTTCTTTTAGCCACAAGTGTGTAGTAGTCATCATCAAATGTCTTGAAGCTTCCAAGGTCCATCTCTACAATTGAGTTTTGGTCTCTTGGCTTGCATTCCATTCTCAACTTTTTAATGTACTTATGATCTAACGTGGGATCTGTATCACCCTTTCCAGTGAAGTTGTAGAGACGATTATTGAAGGAAGAACAGTGAGAAATCCCAATGGTGTGTCCACCTAGATAATGGAACAAGGTGTATATTAATATCCTTTGATAGGAAAAAAAAAAAGAGAAAAAAAAATGTGCTTGTGGTATTATGAAGATGTATAAAAATGTTATACGGTGTTGAAATACCTGATAGCACTACTAGGTCTTCCACACTTAGACCCTTTCGAATAAACCCTGCTTTCAATGTGCTTATGTTTGTCAGCACAAGAAACAACTCCAGGACACTTTCTGTAATGCAGACTTGACTTTGTCTATAATTTGGAATCCTCGAAGGCTTTGATTTGGGATTGCATCTTTTTCAGCTTGAGGAGTTGGAGAGTTCAACAGCACTGCTCGGTCACAACCCTACAAAAAAACTCGACGAATTAGACAAATTAATATTGAAAGCGACTACTATGCCATGAAAAGCTAGCTTAGAAAATTATGATACGTACCCTAACAAAACTATCATGGCAGTGCATTCTCAATAAAGGGGCAGCAAGAGTTGGTGTAGTTGAGATGACTTGATCGATTCTTTTCTGAACTATGGCCTCGGCATTAGGGCATGTTTTCTCATAAAACCCTACTTTCAACCCCTGCCCATTTGCAAGGTTGAAAACAACGGCCAGAAACATTATTTTAACTAAGAAACATGATGAAAGCTTTGCAGTAGCCATGCCTTGAGTTCTGGAGACAAGGCCATGAACTCTACTTCACTTGCAATGAAATGCTAAAGAACATACATCTCCTCTTATACCCACCACCAACGTTCTTTTTTTTTAATATCTTTTTTCCAGCATAAACCCCAATCTGTTATGGAAAGGCTCTCATTACACGGTGTTTTAGTTGTTTTCGTTTAAAGGATGGTGACACAAGTTGGTACTATATTGGTTTGATCTAGTCACAATGATATTCAATAACTAATTAAACAAATTACCTAATTATTATAGTAGGCAAAACAAAATCAATCCCCTTATCTGGCAATGAATATGCAAGTTGATTTGTTAGAATAAAATTATTCTTTTATTAAATTTCAAAACTTTATTTTCATTATTGAATTAGTTGGTTACAAGTTTTATTACTAAGTTCATTATAGAGTTTATTGCATAATTATATAGAGTCGTTACAACATTTAGTAGCCTTTTATTTGAGAGCTTAATTGCCTATAATGGCTGGTATATTAAGCCTATATAAGGCTTATACTTGGCATGGTTTGATACATGGACAAAAAGATTGTATACAAGAGTAATACATATAGAAAGACATGTTTGAGATAAAAAGATATATTCTACCTTCTATCTCTATGCTTTTATATTATGTTTTATGGGCAACCGCGGCTGGGACGGTTCATTGTTCTCCCGGTAGACGTGACTCCCGAGAAGATAGGCTATGAGCAATTGGGTTGAATTTTGGAGCAGCTAATGTTCAATTGTACCTTCACGAAGAGAGGCACAGTTGCTTTAGGATAGTGATCTCACGCCTTTCAATTCTCACAGACCAGTTTTTTTGTTTTCCTTTAACTATATTTTATTGTTCATTAAAATAATTCTATTGCATTGTTCTTGTATTGTAATTTGGTTTATTCTTAAGTTGTGATTTATTTGGATTAATGCGAATTACAAGGTGTATTTTATAAAATTTTTCCAACAATCTAAAACAACTGTGATTTTCTTGAATAATATAATTTGGATGTAAAATGTCTAGTGCATATGGAGCGCTTCAGAAGAATATATTGATGAGATGTCTCTATGCTATTGGAGTCTTTGCTATTCTATACCAGTGTGTATATCTGTGAAAACGTTGAGTGTGGTAAACTGAGTTTTATTGTTTGGGTCTGTTATGTGAATTTAGTTTGTTATTTTGGCTGCCCGTTTTCTGTAGAATATGAACTATGAGTACGTATATTGATTGTTTTTTTTTTTTTTTTTTTGTTACAATATATTAAAATGTATGGTTTGTAGTGAATTCCTTTTTATACAATTTGGCGGGTCATAACAAAATTTTAATAGGTTGTTATCTGTGTACTAATTTTATCTTTTTGTGATATTGCATATGGATTGTGTTCAATCGTCCCTTAACTTGGCTGAGCGTATTTTCAGTCTATATATGTATCTGTCTCTATGGTTTGCATAAGGATGTGTATTTGGCTGGCTTCAATCCATTTTGGGTTTTTCTCTTCCGCTTTGCTGGTTTGTTTTGGTATTCTATTTGCATATAATTATTGCATATAACTATTGGGTTTTTAATTGGCTATTGAAATTTCATAATTCCTATTAATTGTTTTACTAATATGATGAATGCCGTTGGTCTCCATGTGATTAGCCGGTTGCCTCTTATGTTCGTATCCAAACATAATAATTTATTTATGAGCTTTGGATTCTAGATAATAAATAGTACTAGCCGGTAAGCTTTGAATGGGTTAATTTGTAACTCCAGATTTGGTTCATTAAGTTATTTAATTTATATTGCAGCATGTTGCCGGTTACTTGGTTGATGCTTGGAATCTCTTCCATATCTCATATTATTATTTTGAATAATCTGTTACAAGGATTGCATCAATGTTGGAATATTGTTATTGGCTCAATTATGTATAATATATGTGCTGCTACAAATATGTTATGTCATTTTGTGTTTGGTTGTAGCACATGATTGGAGTTATTATTTCACTGACCTTGTTTTGATTTGAGAATTAGTTAATTCATTGTTCCTTGGTTGTGGCAAAGGAAAGACGGCAAGATAATCATTCTTCAGAGACCATCACGTGAAGACATATGTATCTAGAGAAATTTGAATGTTGCAAGGGTTCTTATCTTGCTTCTTATGGTGCATCTCTTGCAAGGTGCAACAACTATGAGAGTGCTACAACTCTTTTGCCTTATATTCTCAACTAATGTTAGCCGGTTGAAATTCATAGTTTACTGATGGTATCCTTAGTACTATGACTGGGTCTACAACATGAATTGACAATTTTGTCTTCATAAAATTCTCTGCATTAGATGTGAAAAAGTTATGGTAGTTGACCAAGCGGTAAGAAGAGCTCATTGTGGCCTTCTGACCTCATCGTCATTCCAAACAGCTGGTAACGATATTTATGATATGGCTGCTGATTCTCATGGTTTAATATATAGTTCAGTGCTCTCGTAATTAAGTTTTGGAAGTGTGGGGGTTTAAATGACATACCAATTGATATTTTAATATGGCATGAAAGACTATTAATCTTTTGTTTGTTGGAGATTTTTGTTTAGAAAATTCACAGGTGCATGAGAAGGAATCTCTTATATGGGAGTTGGACTAAATCTATTGTGTATTGGACCGACTATATATTATGTGGTATTGGGAACCAATCTGTACCAGATTGGATATTTCTTATTGACAGGAAGACAATCTGAATCTCACATAGTTGAGGAAGACAAGAGCACCTATTCCGGTATTCTATGATTCTGGTATTCTTTTCTACTCAAGAAGATCGGAGCATCCATTATATTGATATTCTATATGTCTATATTGCTGAAGAAGACAATGGGGGATCTATGCTATTGTTATGGCTTTCTTCATGGAATTATATACTATTACTGTTCTTCAAGGCAGGGATTCTCTATGCTGTTTTCATCTAGCAGATATTTCTATGGCTACTTTGGATCTGGCAAGGAGAGATTATAGCTATTCGTCATTATATGATTGGAGATATCATATGTTTAGAAGTATTTTCTACATGTGATGCTGCAATGAAAAGTTCGAAAGAAAATAATTATTCACGTCGATAATTATGGACTGGCACGTGAGGGTAGATCCTTTATATGTCTGAGGGGGATGAGCCTAAGCCCACAGGGAGTCACCTAGGGAAGTAACCCGTCTTTTGTTATTAGGGACCCCATGAACGAAGTTCAACAGGTAAAAACAATCCATACTGCGTGACTCAAATCCAACACCATTATATTAAAAGGTACGAAAGATGTTCTCTTACTCATCCCTAAGGCATTTGTGCTGTGAAAATGTGAACGTTAAGGAAGAGTATAACCCTAAATGAGTCCAAGGTGGGCAAACTCGCACGGAATATTCTCGTCACATGTATCCTTGGAGGATTCACCTAAGTAAGAACTGTCGTGAGGCCGTGACTATGAGAATCGGGCTGTTCTCTAGTAATGACACGCCTCCAGATGTGCTTCAAACTGGAGTCACTCCGCAAGAGTACGGAGGTCGCGCTTGTAGTAAAAATCGAAGGATCCGGTGTCGTTCTCTCCCAAGAAAATTCTGCAAATATAGCAACAAAGCTCAACTAGCACAGACACTTATCTTGATGGATTGAAAATGAAAATTCTTGTCTTTTCCTAACATAAAAGAGACTGAAAATATGTTGGTTTTGAGATGATGGTGGTTCAATACTTCATGCAATAATTCAATGACTAATGAAGACGATAAAATCTAGTTTTATGCAATTTAGAAGAAAGGCTTGGACATGGTTGTTTCGATCCACCAATTCACAACAAGGGTTCCAATGAGAGGTTTATAAATCAAATCAAGAATCACACCTTGGATTCTTGATTCGGAAAATGTCAACTATAAAAGTGTGGGTTTTTGTTTGATTGAGCATAAAGAGGGAATCTATGATTGGCACCCTAGAATCAAACCTTAGACATGTGCAATACATATACTAAACATTGATTTGTGAATAAATATTGCCAAGGGGTTATGAATCTAAGTTTTTCTAGTGAATCTCATACTAAATCAAATGAAACCATGAAATTTTAAGGATATGCCATTGAAATTCATACAACTCATTTTTCACCCTTCGAAGATCTTTGGTGGATCTTCACAACCACATCCAAGGGGTATTTAGCTACTAGAATCCATGTTAAATAGCATAAAAGAAGACAAATCTACCATTAAACTATATAGAACTAGTGTTTGGTTGCTAAGAAAATGAGGGAAAGTGGCAAGAAAATGATGGAAAATAGCTAGAAAGAGTAGAAAACATTCACTTCATATATATATCAAGCATTCATTTACAATGATCCAAAACCAATAAATGACAACAAATACAAAGCATTAAAGTAAATCTAACTAAAAACCTTACAAAATAACAAAATACCCCTTTTTGAAGCTTCTTCTCTGTCCAGTTTCTGTAGAAAATAACCTAGAATGCCTTTTGTCCAGTATATAGAGCTTTTATACTCTGCAGAAAAACAGAGTCTGTACACACCGATCGATCGGTAGGCGATTGATCGAATGGCCAATCGATCAGTCGATCGAACGGTCTAGGCGATCGAACACCCAATCGATCGCAAAACCGACCCCTCTAAAGTTTGCTTTTGTGTAGTCTGTTGAGAAAATTTCGACATCACCGATTGAACGACCAATCGATCAGAAAAATGCCCTCTCTGAAGTTTGCTGCAGAAGGTCGAATAGAGAATCACCGATCGATCGCAAGATCACCGATCGATCGGTCGATTGAACGTTCCGTTCGATCGGTCATCCTCACATTTGCCCATTTGCCTTGGTTTAAGCTCTAATTCCTATAAAAAGTGCACAAAAGGAGTTTCAATGCATTTTAGGAATAAAAATACTAAATTAACACTGAAATTCAACTAATCAACTAACAATTTAAGCCTAAAGATTACTATTTCTAAGAGTAATAAACACCCCCCAACTAAACCTTTGATAGTCCCTATCAAAGTATGATAGGAAAGACAAAAATATACACATGTATTAACCTTATTCAAGTCAAATCTCCATCCATCTAGGTTGTGAACCAAAGCAAGATAAATGCATAAAGCATGGAAGAAACAAAACATATTGACGCGTACTACCAATGACATATGACCCTAATGATTCAAAACTCGTACAATTACGTTCTCGATGCTTCGATCCAAGTCTCACAAGGCATACACTCAACTTTGAATATGAACACTCATGGTCTCTCAATGGAAAGCTCTTTTAATGAGTAAATGTATAAACCATGCAAGTAGAGCAATTCCGAAACTAAAAACGAATAAATTGTAAGTGTATCGACTTGGCATAGCTTCATGAAGGAATATTCACAGCTTAAGCATAATCTAGAAAATTGACATTAATGCCTTAAACACAATTGAATTAAAGATTCATGTATCTTTGGATATCTAGGCCATAAGGGTGATGAATGAAAGAAGAGTCATATAAGAGGATAGAAAGTGGTAAAAGGTTTCAACATATGCATGCGTATTACACATGATGATCAATGATATTCACTTCTGTACTTCCAATCTTTTGAATCACTTTTGCAATCTTCCTTCACTTCACTTCTTTTGTATTTGATTCTTTTTTTTTTTTTTTAAGGTACACCTTTTCATCCCTTTCTCTCTATATATATTTTTCTTTACTCTTCAACTCCATACACTTCCAACTTTACATAAATAATAGCAATGCATCTATTGGCATTGACAATTTTTAAACTTATGCACATGCATATGAACATTAAGAAGAAGAAAAAATACGCATGAAATGGCTCAATGGAATGAAATGACCTATGTGTTTAGAATTCGAAAAATACAACAAATCAAAACTTCAAAAGTGTATAAGAGGTCAATAAATCTATCTAACACTCGAACATGTAAACCAAAATCAAAATATAATGAAGCTATTCAATGAATGAGGATCAACAAAAATAATCTTGAATAAAGTGATTCACTCTTCAAAGGCGATAAATAGGCTCTAAAGCTCACACGGTAAAAATCTCCACCTTATAAGGACATGCATGCATAAGAATGAACACAAGGCGTCACATAACATGTTAGTGCGCAACAATGTGAATTGTCTCTTATAATGATTTTATGCCAAAAACTTGCAATGTATCATAATCTTTAAGGTGGGTTAATCATCAACTCAAATTTAATCAAAAACATGGTATGGTACTTGTTTGAAACAACCTTGACACCTCCATCACAAAAATCCAAAAAAAGAAATGATATCAACATTTAAGGACATAGCTAAGATGTCAAGTTATAGAAAAGAGCGATACGAAAACCATACAATACCCATTACCTCGGTTGGAATAATACATGCGATATGGATATCAATCAAAAAGGATATCTGTAACTGAAATGCCAAAATACACCCGGAATAGAAAAAAGAATACAATAAATGTATACAAAAAGGGTATGCCACAATAGGAAATATCACTATACAAACAACTCAAACAATAAATACATCCACTATAATAAAAAAAGATTTAGATACATCATATGAAATGAAATGCTATGAAGTGCATAATGCATCTAATCTAACTGGAGATCCGAAAAGAAGTCTTTTTCATCATCCGGAGGAGGCTGGCCAAGGTGCTGGATAATCTCCTGGAGTCAAGTGGACAGTGTCTGCTGCTGCTGCTGAATGTCAGTTAGCTGACCCTGAAGTGCAGCAATGGCAATGTCCTGGAGATCTAATCTAGCCATAATGTCGGCCTGCCACTGCTGGCGCTCTGCCTGCTGAGTGGTCTGCTGCTCCTGAATGGCTGCCAAAGTCTGAAGTAACGTCCCCTGAGCTGGCTCCTCCTGAGCCTAAGGCTGAGCCTGTGGCTACACTGGCTGCCCTGTTTGATCCTGTCGCTGCTCCCCTGACTGGGTCTCGTCCTGAGTTTGAGAAGGCGGCTGCTAAGAAGACGAGTGAGCTGAACTAGCTGACCCCCCCTTCTTCGTCAACTACCCTGCCGCCCTCTTCTCTGTCTTCCAGTCTATGTTAGTCAAGGAAGAAAGCAGCATAACATCTGCAACACTAACCCCTACCATCCTAATCCTCGTTGTCAGAAAACAACCAAAGGGGATGCTGGACTCGGGAGTAGCAACCTGAGTCGCGGCCCACAATGCCATATACATGAAGTGGGGCAAGTCAATAGTCTTACTCGTGCCAATTGCCCACATCAACTGCCCCTGCATCCTACTGCACTCCACCATCCTCCCCAGTGGAAAGATCGAATAGCATGTCCAAAGAAACAGTGGGAGGTATCTGGGGTCAAGTTGCCTAATCCTGATCTGGGAAGCGGTCCAGGACTCTCCTGGTGCTAAAATCTCAGCGCACATCTCCTCATGAGATGGTGGATGCTCCCCATCATAAGAGAACTGAGGGTTAGCAACCCTCGGTATACCAAACTGCTCAGCAAAGGAATCCGGGGTGATAACAACATCCCTACCACGAACCCAAGAGCGAATATGTCTATCGCCACCAACGGGGTCTGATGAAATGTTAGCCATAAACTCTGCCACGAGGGTGGCTGAGTACTGGCCTCTAAAGGAAGCTAACCCCAACCACTGGCAATCGGTCAATGGCTTGAGCCAACCATATGGCTCACCATTAAACTGACTCACGGACCAACGCCTCTCCACTACTACCTTACGAGCGCTCCACACCCGTCCAAACTCTCGCTCCTGATCTCTCCCCTGGAAACGAGTAGTATCAAACTCTCCCTCTCTCTCCCTTATAGCATGTTCACGCTGGAGCTGCTGAAACTGGGCCAGAGTCTGAGAAGTCCCCGCCCCAGCTGTACTATCAGTACTCCTAGTCTCGACCATAGCTCTCTAACTAAGTTAAGTACAGTTAGAAATGAAAAGAATGGACAAAGATCGGCGAAAGGAATACCTCTCGAAGCACAGAAAACTGTGAACAAGCGAGACAACGTCCACCAAAGTGAGCTGACAGGGCCTCGCTGCTCCGATATATAAACAGACTCTCGAAACTCTCAAATACTCGCGAGCGAAATGAGAATGAACAGTGAAATAATGGGTTTTTATAGACAGCTCGGTCATCGATCGATCGGCTCTTAAACCGATCGATCGCCTCGCGGACCGATCGAAATGGAGCGCCACTGATCGAACGGCCGATCGATCAATACTGCTCCCTTTCGATCGGTACGGTAATAAGCCCGGTCGATCGCTAATCTTCATCGATCGATCGCAACGTACACGATCGATCGGTTTGGCCCACCGATCGATCGCAAATACAGCCTTTTTGAAGTTCTGTAGAAATTCTCAGAATTTTCCACAGCAACATGACAATGGTGCCCCCCCCCCCCCCCCCCCCCCCCCCCCCCCCGGAACTAGAATCATGCCATGACCTCAAGGCATGAGGAAAATGGATGAGAAAAAGAACAACGGGGTGGGCAGGACCCTCGGGAATACGAATGTACACAACTAACTACCAAAAAGAAAAGAGAAAGAAACCTATAAGAAGGAAAGCAAAAGAACTACTCCTAAACTATAAAACACGACAATCTAATGTCACTCAAAGGACGGTGGATCAATGAGATCCACACAATCCAACTCTCCTTGGAACGACTCAAAATACGGCTTTAGCGGCTGACCATTCACCTTAAATGCCGAGCCATTCGTGAGATTTTGCACCTTAATGGCTCCATGGGGAAAAACTTCTTTCAGAAGGTATGGCCCAATCCACTTACTCCGCAATTTGCCCAGAAATAGATGCAAGCGTGAATCATACAATAACACTTTTTGGCCAACTTTGAAAGTATTTCGAATGATATGTTGGTCATGAAAGTGTTTCATCCGGGCCTTAACAATTTTTGCATTTTCAAATACATCATTGCGGAGTTCATCTAACTCGTTGAGTTGGAGTTTGCGGTGGGTACCTGCAACATCAATATCCTCATTACATTGACGAATCGCCCAATATGCTTTATGCTTAATTTCAACGGGAAGATGACAGGCCTTCCCGTACACAAGTCTATAGGGTGATGCGCCAAGAATGGTTTTATAACCCGTGCGGTATGCCCACAACCCATCGGTCAATCTAAGAGACCAATCTTTCCTATTTGGATTGACGATTTTTCTTAAGAATGCGCTTGATTTCCCGATTGGCCAACTCTACTTGCCCTTGCATTTGAGGATGGTATGGTAATCCAACCTTATAGACCACTCCATACTTATGCATTAAAGACGCAAAAGGCTTGTTACAAAAATACGAACCGCCATCACTTATCATGGCACGAGGCATGCCATACCTGCAAAAAATGTTCTCTTTCAAAAATCGCAAGACCACTTGGTGGTCATTGCTTCGGGTGGCAATTGCTTCCACCCACTTAGAGACATAATCTACCGCAACAAGAATAAAAAGGTACCCACACGAGTTAGGAAACGGTCCCATGAAATCGATTCCCCAACAATCAAATATTTTCAAAATAGTGATGGGGTGAAGAGGCATCATGTGCCTCTTAAAAAGTGTTCCTAACCGTTGGCACATATCGCAAGCTAGACAAAAAGTATATACATCCTTGAACATGGTGGGCCAATAAAGCCCACATTGCAAAATTTTAGCCGTGGTTTTCTTGGAGGAGAAGTGTCCTCCACAAGCATGAGAGTGACAAAACTCTATTACTTGTTGAAATTCATGATTTGGGACACACCAGCGAATGATTTGGTCCGGACAATATTTAAACAAGTGAGGATCATCCCACGAAAAATAGCACACATTCTGGAAGAATTTACGCTTGTCAATGGATGACCATGTGGAAGGAATCTCACCAGTGACAAGGAAGTTCGCAATGTCAGCAAACCAAGGCGTTGAAACTTGCTCAACGGCACTCATATGCATGAGATGCTCATCCGGAAAGTACTCCCTGATAGGGGTTGGGTCCATGTCTCACCCATTTAAGGGAAGCCGAGACAAGTGGTCCGCAACTATATTTTCAACTCCTTTTTTATCACGCATTTCAATATGAAATTCTTGGAGCAAAAGTATCCATCGAATGAGGCGCGATTTTGCATCGGGTTTTGTGAAGAGATACTTTAGGGCCGCATGGTCGGTGTAGATGATGACCAATAACCCAATCAAGTAAGACCTAAATTTGTCCAGTGCAAAAACCACCGCAAGGAGTTCCTTCTCGGTTGTGGTATAGTTGATTTGAGCTTCATTGAGAGTTCTAGAAGCATAATAAATGACATATGGCTTCTTATCAACTTTTTGTCCTAGGACAGCCCCCACGACATAGTCGCTAGCATCACACATTAGCTCAAATGGAAGAGACCAATTGGGTGCTCGAATGATTGGGGCTGTGGTCAAAAGTTCCTTCAACTTGTCAAAAGCTTGTTGACAAGAGGATGTCCACTCAAAGGGAACATTTTGGGACAAAAGATGACACATGGGCCTAGAGATTGCACTAAAACCCTCAATGAAACGCCGATAGAAACTGGCATGCCCAAGAAATGATCTAACCTCCTTCACACACGTCGGGGCGGGTAATTTTTGAATGAGTTCAATTTTTGTTTTATCTACTTTAAGCCCTTTGGCCAACACAATATGCCCCAAAACTATACCACTAGTAACCATAAAATGGCATTTTCCCCAATTGAGCACAAGGTTACTCTCCTCACATCTCATCAAAACTTTTCCTAAATTACCAAGATAACCTTCATAAGTATCCCCATAGACGGAAAAATCATCCATGAAGACTTCGACAATTTGCTCAATCATGTCGCTAAATATGCTCATCATGCACCTTTGAAATGTCGCCGGTGCATTACATAGCCCGAAGGGCATACGTTTATAAGCATATGTGCCAAAGGGACAAGTGAATGTTGTCTTGGCTTAATCCTCAAGGGCTACATCAATTTGATTGTATCCCGAATATCCGTCTAGGAAATAATAGAAAGCCTTACCGGACACCCTTTCTAGGACTTGATCAAGGAAGGGTAAAGGGAAATGGTCCTTTCGGGTCACATTATTGAGGCGGCGATAATCAATGCACATTCGCCACCCGGTTTGCACACGGGTTGGCACTAACTCATTGTTGTCATTTCTTATCACTGTGACACCCGATTTCTTAGGCACCACTTGGGTCAGACTAACCCATTTCAAATCGGAGATGGGGTAAATGATACCCGCATCTAGAAATTTTACAACCTCACCTTTAACCACTTCCTTCATATTGGGATTCAATCGCATTTGCATTTGACGAATGGATTTAGCCTCCTCTTCTAAAAAAATATGGTGAGTGCATACGAGAGGACTAATCCCATGAAGGTCGGCTATAGTCCATCCTAGGGCTTTTCTATGTTTTCTAAGCAATGTTATCAACCTTTCCTCTTGGCTCTCAGACAAGCTAGAGGAAATCACAACAGGGTACGACTCCCCATCCCCTAAAAATGCATACTTTAAGTTGGAAGGCAAAGGCTTTCTCTCGGGAATCGGAGGCTTCTCCTCCGAAGGAATTGGTTTCTCTGCACTAGGGTGTAGGAGTTCAAAAGAAGGGGTCCATTGACCCATATGTAAACACTCCTCTCTCTCACCCTCTAAATGAGAAAACTCACTTGACGCCATGCCCTCACTATCAAGTGAAGCATGCGGTTCACCTTTCACTAATGCCCTCTCCAAAGGGTCTTCAAAAATCTCCCGCTCAAAGTGTTCTTGAACTATGCTCTCTATGATGTCTACCTCCCGAATGTCCTCACATTCCCTCTTTTGTTTGGCAACCGAAAAGATGTTAAGCTCGAAGGTGGTGTTGCCAGAAGACAATTTCACTAACCCATTCCTACAATGAATGATGGCATTGGAAGTAGCTAGGAAAGGGCATCCCAAAATCACAGGAATTTAGTTGTGAGCTATACAACTCTCAACAGGTTGGGTGTCTAGAACAATGAAATCGACCGGGAAGCAAAAGTTATCAACTTGGATGAGAACATCCTCAATGATACCTCTTGGAACCTTTATAAAACAATCCGCCAATTGCAAGGTAACATGAGTAGGGCTCAACTCTCCTAGGCCAAGTTCCTTATACACTAAAAAGGGTAAAAGGTTGACACGAGACTTTAAGTCTAACAAGGCATGATCAATCTTGGTATTCCCAATGGTACAAGAAATAGTAGGACATCCGGGGTCCTTGAATTTCGGCACAGTTTTACATTGCAAAATCGCACTTTGATTTTCATTCATCATGGCAGTTTCCTTGACATGCAACCTTCGCTTAAAAGTGCATAAGTCTTTTAAGAACTTAGCATAAGAAGTTATTTGCTTGATTGCGTCAAGAATAGGGATGTTGACCTTTACTTGTTTGAACACTTCATAAATTTTTGCATTTAGAAGTTCATTTTTTGGTTTGGTCAACCTTTGCGGGAAGGGAGCATGTTTGACTATGTCCCTTCTCTTTTCCCTCTCACTTTCACTCAAAATCTCGATAGGATTGGCTAAGTTCTCCCCCCCTTCTCTCGGCTCTTTTTCCTCTTTCTCTTTCTCTTCTTGACCAACACTCTTCCTAGAAGTCTCATCCCAAGGTGGGATAGTTTTGTCAATGGTCTTGCCACTTCTAAGGGTGGTTATGGCTTGCACTTAGTCATGACTCGTACTAGGGTCATTTTTACCCTCGGTTATGTGCACTTGCCTAACCGCCGGGTTAGGTTGAGGTTGAGCCGGGAATCTTCCCAGGACATTTTGGGTCAAAGCTTGTGTCAATGTAGACATTTGCTTTTGGATGTCCTCAAGTAACCTAAAGTGTTGGTCTAGCACCTTCTCTTGTTTATCAACCCTTGAACTAACCCCCCTCATGTCATTGGCAAGTTGGTAAACATTGTCCTCTATGGGCTTCCTATGGAGGGGTTGGTATGGCCTTGGTTGATTTTGGAATTGGGTCACGGGTGCTTGTTGGTAAGGTGGAGGTGGATGTTGTGGTTGGAGTGCTTGTGGAGGTGGATGTTGTGGTTGGAGTGCTTGTGGGGGTGGAGGTGCTTGGTATGATTGAGGGTTTTGATACCCTCCTTGGTAGTTGTGGGAGTTTGAAGTCCCTTCATTGTTCCTCTGCCCAAAGTTGGGATGATCTTTCCATCCCGGGTTGTATGTGTTTGAATAGGGGTTGCCCCCTCCTCTTGAATATTGGCCAATTGTGTTAACTTAGCCATGCAAACCCTCCTTCACACCCGGAATGATTGGGCATGAAGAGGTGGTATGATCCGAGGTTTCACACACAAGACAACATACTTCTCTCATCTCCTCATTCTCTACCAATTGAACTTTTTTTTTACCTCAAGAGCCTCTAATTTTCTTGCCAAGGTGGCCACCCTAGCATTGACATCATCAACTTCCTTGAGTTGATATCTTCCCACCCCTTGTTGGATTGAGCGACCCTCGGGATTTTGGGTCTCGGTAAGTGCCCAATCTCTAGCCTTATTTGCCAAGTTATCAAAATAATCGTATGCCTCATGGGGTTGCTTATCAAAAAACGTCCCCGCACACATAGACTTGACAAATTGCTTGAGTTGGGGTGTCAAGGAAGAATAAAATGTGTTGATGACATGCCAATCGGCAAAACCATGATGGGGGCAAGAATTTAAGTGGTCTTTGAACCTCTCCCAACATTGAAAGAATGTTTCCCCCAACAAAGGAGAAAACTGTGAAATTTGCCTTCGAATGGCCTCGGTTCGATTTTCAGGAAAAAATTTGCTCAAAAATTTCCCTTGGAGAGTAGCTCAAGAATGGATGGACATAGGTCGGAAGGAATTGAACCAAAGCTTAGCTTTGTCCTTCAAACAAAATGGGAAGAGTTTCAACAAAAATACTTCCCTTGGATATGAGTTGTCCATAGCAATTGAACAAGCATCCTCAAATTCCTTAAGAAAAATGTAGGGTTGTTCCGAATCTATCCTGTGGAATCGAGGCAACATTTGCATCATTCCCGACCTAATGTTTAGAGTGTTGTGATGGGGCGGGAAAACAATGCACGATGTTGGTGCTTGCCTTGGTGGGTTTAGGTAGTCCCGGAGAGTCCGTATAGGGGGGGCCGCCACGTCGCCATGGTGGCTCCCTCTTTCAAACTCCTCATGACCTTCTGGGTTGATTTGGACATTTGGATGCAAGGGTTGAATGTTAGGTAAGCCGGGTTCATTGGGATTTGCCATTGGAATGAAACCTAAGTCGATCACTAATGGTAAGCTACGTGTTGGTGAAGATGTGCTTGTGCTCTCAATGCTCTCAATCCTCACAAGGTGATGATGTTCGTCCCTCGTGAAATATGACATGCAAGAATGAATGCACACATAAGGTTGGACCGATAGGGTCGTTTAGCACATCATGCACAATTCCCTAGGCCAGACAATGGCTTTTTTTCAATTCTAGGCTGGACAACGGCTTTTCTCAATTCAACTTCGTACCTCCAATCTCCACATACAATAAGCGTACCACCAATTCGAAACTTGAACACACTAGCCTAGCTCCACTAAATACTCCCGAAGAGGGATAATTTCCTAACAAAAATGCAATGCAATTATACTATATCAAACAAAAGAAACTAGAGAAACGAAGAAATAAGAAAAAAATAATCCTAAAAAAATAAAACACCTTAAGGGAAATGAGAGTGTACCGGGGCCCGAAGCCCGTAGATGCTTCCCTCAGGGGTGGTGATGAAATCCACCCTTTTTGTGTGTTTTTTTTTTTCTTTTGCTTGCTCTTTTTTTTTTTTTTTTTTTTTCAATTTTCTTCCGCAATCCTTAGCTTTCGTCCGGTGTAGCTTTTGCCTATGAATTCCCCGACAACGGCGTCAAAACTTGACACGCCTCCAGATGTGCTTCAAACTAGAGTCACTCCGCAAGAGTACGGAGGTCGCGCTTGTAGTAAAAACCGGAGGATCCGGTGTCATTCTCTCCCAAGGGAATTCTGCAAATATAGCAACAAAACTCAACTAGCACAGGCACTTATCTTGATGGATTGCAAATAAAAATTCTTGTCTTTTCCTAACATAAAAGAGACCGAAAATATGTTGGTTTTGAGATGATGATGGTTCAATGCTTCATGCAATAATTTAATGACTAATGAAGACAATAAAATCTAGTTTTATGCAATTTAGAAGAAAGGCTTAGACATGGTTGTTTCGATCCACCAATTCACAACAAGGGTTTCCAATGAGAGGTTTATAACTCAAATGAAGAATCACACCTTGGATTCTTGATTCGAAAAATGTCGACTATAAAAGTGTTGGTTTTTGTTTGATTGAGTATAAAGAGGGAATCTATGATTGGCACCCTAGAATCAAACCTTAGACATGTGCAATACCTATACCAAACATTGATTCGTGCATAAATATTGCTAAGGGGTTATGAATCTAAGTTTTTCTAGTGAATCTCATACTAAATCAAATGAAACCAAGAAATTTTAAGGATATGCCATTGAAGTTCATACAACTCATTTTTCACCCTTTGAAGATCTTTGGTGGATCTTCACAACCACATCCAAGGGGTATTTAGCTACTAGAATCCATGTCAAAGAGCATAAAGAAGACAAATCTACCATTAAACTATATAGAACTAGTGTTTGGTTGCTAAGAAAATGAGGAAAAGTGGCAAGAAAATGATGAAAAATGGCTAGAAAGAGTTGAAAACATTCACTTCATATATATATATTAAGCATTCATTTACAATGATCCAAAAATAATAAATGACAACAAATACAAAGCATTAAAGTAAATCTAACTAAAAACCTTACAAAATAACAAAAGACCCCTTTTTGAAGCTTCTTCTCTATCCAGTTTCTGCAGAAAATAACCTAGAATGTCTTTTATCTCGTATATACAACTTTTATACTCTGCAGAAAAACAGAGTCTATACACACCGATTGATCGGTAAGCGATCGATCGAACGGCCGATCGAATGGTCCAGGCAATCGAACGCCCGATCGATCACAAAACCAACCCCTCTGAAGTTTGATTCTGTGTAGTCTGTTGAGGAAATTCCGACGTCACCGATCGAACGACTGATCGATCGGAAAAATGCCCTCTCTGAAGTTTGCTGCAGAAGGTCGACCAGAGAATCACCGATCGATCGCAAGATCACCGATTGATTGGCTGATCGAACGTTCTGTGGACCGTTCGATCGGGTGATCGATCGGTCGATCGATCGATCGGTCATCCTCACATTTGCCCATTTGCCTTGGTTTAAGCTCCAATTCTTGTAAAAAGTGCACAAAAGGAGTTTCAATGCATTTTAGGAGTAAAAATACTAAATTAATACTGAAATTCAACTAATCAACTAACAATTTAAGCCTAAAGATTACTATTTCTAAGAGTAATCAAGTAACTCTCATGAGAATCAAGATCAATGCATGACCATAATCGTCCCAACCCGCGAACATGTCTAATAGTTGGTATTATCTGTGTGACATGTTGAACTCTGGCTCAAAGGGTCTAGTTTAAGGTGTAGTCTCACTATGATCCGCTAGTGGGAAACTGTAAACACTAAGTGAAGTTCAAGTTCAAAAGACACCTATACTTATTACGCAGTATTAAGGTTGCCCAAACTTATTATATTTATTTTTGTTTATTTTAAAGTTTTAAAATTAGTGGTGGATTGTTAGAATAAAATTATTCTTTTATTAAATTCTAAAACTTTATTTTCATTATTGAATTAGTCGGTTACAAGTTTTATTATGAAGTTTGTTATAGAGTTTATTGCATAATTATATAGAGCCGTTACAACATTTAGTAGCCTTTTATTTGAGAGCTTAATTGCCTATAATGGCTAGTATATTAAGCCTATATAAGGCTCATACTTGGCATGGTTTGATAAATAGACAAAAAGATGATATATAAGAGTAATACATATAGAAAGACATGTTTGAGGTAAAAAGATATATTCTACCTTCTATCTCTATACTTTTATATTATGTTTTATGGGCAACTGTAGCTGGGACGGTTTATTATTCTTTTGGTAGAAGTGACTCCCAAGGAGATAGGTGACTCACTCCGAAAACTACAAAATGGAGTTAGTACCCCGCAAGAGTACGGGGGTCGCGATGAAGTATAAACCGGTAATCCGGTATCGTTCTCTCCCAAGGGACCTAGCCAAATATAGGCTCTAGCACTCAACTCACACTAATCTAGCCCAGGATCGAATTGCAATTATGTGAGGAATTGGATCTAAAATAAAAGGAAAAATAAAATGACCGAAAATCTTTAGGTTTTTGATGGGGTTTTGATTTACTAAACTAGTGCAATGAAAATTAATGCAATTAACTAGGCAATTGATTTAAATGTAAAGCAATTAAAATGGAAAGCTTGGATATGATTGATTCAATCTACCAATTCACAACAAGAATTTCAATAGAAGATTTTTTTAACTCAAATCAAGAATCACACCGTGGATTCTTGATTCGGAATATTTTGACCATAAAACCTTGAATTCATATTTAGTTGAGTGTAGGGATTAAAACCAATTAATAGAACCCTAGAAGCAAACCTTAAAAATGTGCAAGATTTATACCAATTGTTGAATTGTGCATAAACATTACCAAATGGGTTATAAATCTAAGTTTTCGAATAAATCCAACACCCAACCAAATAGAACTATACAAATCTATGAATAAAACTTTGAAGTTCATGAATCCCCATTGAAATACTTGAAAATCCTTGGTGGATCTTCACAATCACACCCAAGAGGTGTTTAGCTACTAGAATCCATAATAACAAGCATAAATCAAGGTAAATCTAACATTAAACTAAGTAAAACTAGTGTTTGGTTGCTAAGAAAGTGAGAGAAAATGGTAAGAAAGTGAACGAAAATAAATTACAATTTAAGAAAGTTACAATTTCTACTCCTACATTAACATTACAAACATAAATCTAAGCTAAAATACACAAAAACATAAAAACCAACCTTGGAGGAGCTTTTCACACCACCCCCTTGGCTGCTACAAACCCAAAAAATCTTCCTCTCCTCCATTTTTTCGGATAACAAAGCTTTTAAGCTCCAGATCTATATCGACCGATTGATCGGCACTGTTCACCGATCGATCGGCTGATCGAACGGCAATTGGAGCGTTCGATCGGTAAAAAAACTGTTTTTACTGTTCACGGGTACTGTTCACCGATCGATCGGGTTACTATTCACCGATCGATCGGTTACTGTTCACCCGATCGATCGGTAAATCACCCTCTCTGAAGTTTGCCAAGCCAATCGATCGGTTACTATTCATTCCTCCACCTTGAAGCTTGATTTTGATCACTTTAGAAGCCGATTCAGCCGATGCACATTAGAGGACAAATTGTAGCTCTTGAAGTCTTCTTTCCAATGGCACAAAAATCAGCTCAATCGGACATTGGGGTAAAAAGATATGGCTCAAATACCGAGACAGGTCTGAATTTTCATGAACAAATTATTCGCCTTGAACCCGCTTTGATTATTCTTGCTTTCTTTTTGCCTTTATTAGCTTATATAACCTACAAAGCACACACAAAACATAATCAAATAAATATCTAACTAAAATAAGGAAATTAACACTAATATAAATCTAACAAAGTGCGGATTAAGAGCCTATGATTACACTTTTAGGGTGTAATCAATAGGCTATGAGCAATTTGGTTGAATCTTGGAGTAGCTGATGTCCGATTGTACCATCACGAAGAGAAGCACAGTTACTTTAGGATAGTGATATCACGTCTCTCAATTCTCACAAGCCAACTTTTCTATTTTCCTTTAACTATTTTTTATTGTTCATTAAAATAATTCTATTGCATTGTTCTTGTATTGTAATTTGGGTTATTCTTAAGTTATGATTTATTTGGATTAATGATTGAGCTGCATAAATGCAGTTCAATATAACTAAACTGACCTAAGTTAGCTTTGGATTAGATTAATTATGCTCTCTTTAGCGTATGTTGTACTGATAACCGTGTTTTGAGTTCATTGCAGGTAAATGTTAATAAAGAAGAGGATTTGGAGCCATAAAAGCTATTCGGAGTGTAGGCACGCATATCGAGAGCTGTTGTTGGGATTTATCTTGGGAAATGTGCAACTTATCCTCCGTAGCTTGGAATGGAATGCAGGATGCGCTGTTGGAAAGATCTCACAAAGTTGTGCAAGTTTGCGTCTAATGGGCATTGCGAGAAATGGACTCCAAAAGCTTTGAATTGAAGCTGCAAACGGATAAGAAAAGATAGCTGGGAATTAGGGAAAAACATATTGAGAGTTCGAACGGTGTGATCAAGAAGAAATTGGGAGTTCGAACCATGGCTAGCAAAAGCGATTCGGAGCCATAAAAGCGATTCAGAGTGCAGGCACGCATATCGAGAGCTGTTGTTGAGATTTATCTTGGGAAATGTGCAACTTATCCTTTGTAGCTCGAAATGGAATGCAGGATGCGCTGTTGGAAAGATCTCACAAAGTTGTGCAAGTTTGCGTCTAATGGGCATTGCGAGAAATGGACTCCAAAAGCTTTGAATTGAAGCTGCAAACGGATAAGGAAAGATAGCTGGGAATTAGGGAAAAACATACTGAGAGTTCGAACGGTGTGATCAATAAGAAATTGGGAGTTCAAACCATGGCTAGCAAAAGTTGAAGAAAATGGATTTTTTGTCTTAGGGCTCGAACGCCCCATATGAGGGTTCAAACTCTCAGAAGCTGGGCAGATTGAATGGGCGTGAGCAGGCTTTAAGGTTCGAACCCTAATTATAAGGGGAAATGGGCGTTCGAACCATAGGAAGAAAAAATGTAATTCATGTTGCTGAGAGGGTTCGAACGCTAAGAAGGACTTTTGGTCAAAGTTTCCTATTCCTGTTAGGACTCAGCTCACGATGTATATATATCTCTTCGATTTTCTGGAGAAGGGGACGTTTTTTTTTAGGGTTTTTATCACTCTTTAGTCTAGATTCATATGAGCAATTAGGGTTTTTATTATTCTTGTAAATACTTCTATTAAATTCAAGTTTTATTGTTTTAAATTCGAGGTTGTGTTCAAGAATCCCTATTTACTGCACTTAATTCAAGATTCATACTTCGTTCATAGTTTTTACATTCTAGAAAGTTTTCGATACAATCTCTTGTTTTTTTTCCATGGCCATAAGCGGCTAAATCTCTCAACTCGGGATTGATTGTGAAGATTAATCAAGGGTCAAGGATAACCAATGAAGGTACGGGTGAATTCAATGCTACATATTCTTGACTTTTATTCTTCTCCTTCCTCTTCTTCATTCTAGATGCTTTCGAAAACCTAGGCATCCTATTATGTTCGGTAACCCTTGTGTGTGAATACCGCACTCGGTATATACGCTGCCTTGTAACGTTTATGCATAAGTCGGGTTTCGTATAAGTGTTACATGAATCGATGATGCACGTCCTTGGTTATAACAATCTGAACTATTCTAGAAGTTGAAGATTGAGGGAAGTACTGTTTACAAAGCTAAGTCTTCCGAATCCGAAATTCGCGACGTAATCAAAGGATTTGAGTTATATAAAACCTTCATTGGGAGTCCGAGAAACTTGATTGATTGGATCAATTGATTCTGAGTTCTTTTCTTTACAAAGTTTCAGTTAGCTTTATTCACTTGCATTATTTAGATATAGTATAATTCATTCAAAAAACCAAATACAAGTTGTTCTTTTTCTTTTCTCTTTTTAGAAGCATTAGTTGAGTGAAGTTAGGATTGGGTTTAGTGGTAGAGTTTTCTTGTGAACACCTTGGCATTGCTCCTTGAGGGACGATACTCGTATTTTTGAGATTCTATATTGCATCACGACCCGTGCACTTGGGGTTGAGCACCATCTAACTCGGTAACGTTCAAGCAATTAATGCAAATTACAAGATGTATTTTATGAAATTCTTCCAACAGATTCAAGTGATATAATAGAATAAATGGCACAAGTAAGGCTGAATGATATCAGATGCAGAAAACAACTCATCTGTGCAAGTTATTCCCATTTTTTTTTGTACCTAAGATCAGTTGACTCACTAATTAATCATGAGTTAGCTCTTCTGAATTTTTTTCCTAAAGCATAGTCAATTTAGTTAATAAGCCAACTGATTACACGGTAAAAGTGTAATTATTAGCCTCTAATTCGCACTTTGTTAGAGTTAAATTATTGTTAATTTCCTTATTTTAGTTAGATATTTGTTTGAGTATGTTTTGTATGTGTTTTGTAGGTTATATAAGCTAATAAAGGTGAAAAGAAATCAAGAATAATCAAAGTGAGGCCAAGACGAATATTTTGTTCATGAAAATTCAGACTTGTCTCGGTATTTTGGCCATAACATTTCACTCCGATATCTGATTGAGCTGATTTTTACGTCATTGGAAAGAAGACTTCAAGCTCTACAACGTTGCGTCTAATGTACATCGGCTGAATCGTACTCTAGAGTGGCCAAATCAAGTTTCGAAGTTTCTACGACTGAACAGTGTGAATAGTACCCGTCCGAACGGGTACTGTTCACCGTCCGAACGTTACTTAACTTGAAAATCGTCCGGACGTTACTGTTCACCATCCGAACGGACTTCCGGCTGGACGGTATTCGGACGGTTACTGTTCATCATCCAGATTTGTTTTTTTTTGCGTCCGAAGCTGCGTTTTTTAGGGTTTTTTGTATAGTTTTTGAAGAGTTAGGGTTTGTTGGGAGCAAAGGGGCGGCGGGAGAGCTCCTCTAAGGTTGGTTTCTTCCATTTTTCTTCATTTTTAGCTTTAATTTAGCTTTGTAATGTTAATGTAGGTATAAAACTTGTAATTTCCTTCCATTGTATTGTATTTTCTTTCACTTTCTTGCATTTTCCTTCATTTTCTTTGTAACCAAACATCTTTAATATTCAAGTAAATTTTATATTTGAGTCTCTACATGCTTTCTTTTCATTCTTACATGTTTTTTATGATGTATTCAAGTAGCTAGAATTTACATTGGGTTTAAATGTGAAAATCACCCAAATAATCTAAGGAATTCATTTGGAGGTATCTCATTGATTAATTGTCATATTTTCTTAGAACTCAAATTTCTAGTAATTAGGTGTGGAATTTTAGAAAACTTAGATTATTGACTAAATTTGGGAATTTTCATCACCCAAATCAATGGTATTAATTTAGGACTCTTGGCTAGAAAAATACTTCACAATTGCTAGAAATTCATTTCCAACAATTGATTGAAGATGCCTTAGAAAACCTAAGTTATTGACTATGTTTGGCTAATCAATGCACAAACCACAAATTTGGTATTGACTAAGTTGAATCGATGGTATTAACCTTTGATTCCCCATTGAACATGTATCTAATTTCAATTGCTTGAGAATAATTGGTTTTCAAAGCTAAATCCTCCGAATCAAACACTCTTAAATGTTGTGTTTGATTTGAGTTATAAACTCCATTGGAAACCTTGGATGAAATTGAGTGGTTGGATCATTTGAGCCCAATTCCCTTTTTAATTGCTTTAATTCTATCTTCACTTTGCTTTAATTTATTTGTCTAGTATTAATTCTCTTTATTTTCATTGCAATAGTTTAGGAATTCAAAACAACCATCAAAACCCAAAAGATTTTCGGTCCTTTTATTTTCCTTTTTATTTTAGATCTAATTCCCTATATAATTACAATCCAATCCTGGGTTAGGTTAGTGTGAGTTGAGTGCTAGAGCCTATATTTGGCTAGGTCTCTTGGGAGAGAACAATATCAGATTACCGGTTTATACTTCATCGCGACCCCCGTACTCTTGCGGGGTGCTAACTCCATTTTGTAAGAATACCGCATTACGGAGGCGAGTCACCAACTAGTTATCTTGAATGTTAAGCTAAATATATTGTCAAAGCTATGGATTAGCAAAACGCTTTTTTTTCTATATACATTCCATGGCAGTTTGGTGGACATTATGGTTTTGCTTTGAGCAATAAATTGACCAGAAGTGGCCGCTAGGGTGAGTCCAACAGAATCTTGTTTACCAACAGAATCATATATTGTAATATTTCGAATCTAATTGTCCCGTCTGTGAGTTGTCGTGTTATGAGATAAGTAGCAATTGATTAGCACATAGAGAATTTAAGTATGCTGGATGTAATTAGTATTTTATTGCAACGTAACTGAATGGTTGTATATTATTAGGAATTTATCATCCACATCATGGTAGGTAGGGTCATGTAAGTCATTTAACACATGTACCCTTATTGATGAACAAAGAGGCATGTCTTCGTATTATAACGATAACACATAATCAGTCACAATGCCTCATGACTCATGAGGTTTAAGTAGCTGTTTTGTTGCTAGCAAAATTATGATTTTTATTGATTTTCTCTTCAATAATTTCTTCCAAAATTTGTGTATATATATATAATTAAAAAAAAAAAAACAAATACAAGCATCCGACTAATCCGTGAAACCATATCAGTGAAAAAACCTGATGACAAATAGCATTTTTTTTCAGTACTTCATTAGCTGCTGTGCTTTTTACATCTAGCTATTTGTAGACAATCAAAATTTGTAGCCTTGTAGAAGCTACAGGCCCCCATCAAAGACAACTTGGATTCACGAGCTAAGGACTCTATATTCTAAAACAACAAATATGCGTCATTTCAAACCTGCGTACAATTTCTCCACTCAAGGGCCAGGATTATTAAATTAAGCACGCATCTTAATTTGTGAAAACCCCCATTTATTTATATTAGCTTGTGCCAAGAACGTGTACCCATTGAATTATGACAACTTTACATGCATGGTTTAGTGTTAATTTTCTAAGTTTTGCATGAGTTCAATTCTGATCCACTGAGTCACGCAAGTCAGCCAGCAAAGTGTGACACCTTGTCATGGAAATAAATTTCGGCAGAATATGAAAAGTAATACTCATAATAGCATTGCATAGTTGATGTCCATTTACTAAATTTTATACTATCAATTTATCCAATTTAAATTCCATATTTATACTGAAACTATAAACAGCATGTGAGAGAGTACCTTGTAAGGACTAATACAAAGTATATCGCTCAACGTTAGTTAAAAATATCTTTAATTAAACAACCCTTTTATTATGCAATCAAAAGATTCATCCTAACAAAAGACCTACTTTTGTCACAACTAATAAAATTAAGGATAAATTACACTAACGGTCCCTCACTCTTAATTTTTTTTCTTGTGGTTCCAATTATAACAAGTTTATTCTTTAAATTTTGAAAACATACAAAATTAGTCCAATTGTTAACGGGCATGACGGAAAATGACCATGTATGCAGGACGTGGCCAGGACGTGGCCACAGTTGAAAGGCATAACGAAAAAATCATGCACCAGCTACAGCCAAAACGAGATGCATATATACACATGTATGTATACAATGGCTGGTGGTTGAAGAGCTAGTGGTGCGAGGTGGTGCGAGTTGCCAAACTGGGCGGGGAAAGGAAATATGAATTTACCATAAAATCCCTCACTTGCGTGGCACATGCTGATGTTCCGTCCAAATCAATCGATCATTATCAATAGGACTATATATAGTGACCAGATTGAGAGTAAGGGTGAACTGCATGGACCAT
Organism: Euryodendron excelsum; assembly: GCA_033060915.1. Lineage (NCBI taxonomy): Eukaryota > Viridiplantae > Streptophyta > Magnoliopsida > Ericales > Pentaphylacaceae > Euryodendron > Euryodendron excelsum. The sequence continues at coordinate 31,663,446 of CM065398.1, forward strand.
TATGGTAATTCGCCCCCAAAATTAGTTTACTACTAACCTGTCTTTAACTATGGGCTCGACAAAATTCCCATTAGTTGGTAAGTGCAGTATCAAAGCATCTTCCCATTTCTATAGTTTGTGCGTGATTATGTTATATATTATTATACCCAAAAAGTCATGATTATCCTTATTAAGGTGGATAATTGTAACCATCGTCCCATTTCTATAGAATTTGATTGCTGTAGTGCTGCATTAATCCATTGCATTATAACGGCCCTTTTAATAAGCATTTTGTATAATTAATAAAGCGTTTGATTGCTTTAGCAAAATGAGCACAAAACACACAAAATAGTCTTATTCTTGTCAAACATATGAATTAAGTACAAGGGAATTTGCACGTCCAACCGTGCAATAAAAGAATACAAGGATGTAAAAGATTAAAACAATTCCAAACATGTAAAAATCAAAACTAACCATATACTTTTGCCCACAGATAAATTTTTTATGTGGGCTTCAAACAAATTGTTAGTTTGCCTTAGTGCAGACTTTCCTGATTTCACCTGCCGAACCAGTAAGAACACCAATCCTACCCATTTTAACCATAGAGACCCCAAAGTCCTTGAAGAAAGTAGATCCATGGGTAGTGGCTTGAAGTTTAACATAAGCTTTTGTCACACTGTCATCAAGTAAAGCTGCATCGGATTGGAAAAGCCCCCTTCTTTTAGCCACAAGTGTGTAGTAGTCATCATCAAATGTCTTGAAGCTTCCAGGGTCCATCTCTACAATTGAGTTTTGGTCTCTTGGCTTGCATTCCATTCTCAACTTTTTAATGTACTTAGGATCTAAAGTGGGATCTGTATCACCCTTTCCAGTGAAGTTGTAGAGACGATTGTTGAAGGAAGAACAGTGAGAAATCCCAATGGTGTGTCCACCTAGATAATGAAAAAGGTGTGTATTAATATCCTTTTATGGAAAACAAAAAAGTGATTGTGGTTTTATGAAGATGTATAAAAATGTTATACGGTGTTGACTTACCTGATAGCACTACTAGGTCTTTCACACTTAGACCCTTTTGAATAAACCCTGCTTTCAATGTGCTTATGTTTGCAGTAGGCGGTATTAAATTATTCGAGACCTCTGTAATATTTGATACTCTTCCATCTCTTCGTCCAGTTTCAGCTTCCCAGTATGGTCCCTTGACCTGAGAGTCAATATATTTCACTTAATCATTTCATGACAAAAACTTTCAAGTCATAATAAAATTACACTAGATATATCTAGGGAAGGATTGTTACTGCGGCTGTTACATCCCTAGCTACTAGGGATAAGGTGTCGGCACAAGAAACAACTCCAGGACACTCTTTCTCTAATGCAGACTTGACTTTGTCTATAATTTGGAATCCTCTAAGGCTTTGATTTGGGACTGCATCTTTCTCTGCTTGATGATTTGGAGAGTTCAGCAGCACCGACCCATCACAACCCTGCAGACAACAATCAAAGAATTAGAACAATTAATGCGAAAACGACAACGATGCCCTAAAACCTAGCTTAGAAAATAGACTTTACAATACGTACCCTAACAAAACAATCATGGAAGTGCATTCTCAACAAAGGGGCAGCAAGAGTTGGTGCAATCGAGATGACTTGATCTATTGTTTTCTTAACTATGGCCTCAGCATTAGGGCAAGTTTTCTCGTAAAACCCTACTTTCAAGCCCTGCCCATTTGCAAGGTTGAAAACAAATGCCATAATGATCATTTTAACTAAGAAACGTGATGAAAGCTTTGAAATGGCCATGCCTGAAACAAAACAATGAACTTTACTTCTATTGCAATGAAATGCTACAAGACATACATCTCCTTTTATACTCAGCATAAACCCTCTCAAGCAGTTATGGAAAGGCTGTCGTTATTTATATTTTAGTTGTTTTCGCTGCAAGGATGGTGACACAAGTTTTATACTATATTTCTTTGATCTGGTCAGAATGATATTCTAATAACTAAATGAGCAAATGACCTGACTATTATAGTAGGCCCAAAACAAGATGAATTACCTCATCTGCTGAGGAATATCAAATCTAAATAACAACTCATCCGTGCATGCCATTCCTAGTTTTTCTATTACTATGATCAGTTGACCTGGTAACAATTAATAATGAGTTAGCTCTTCTAATGTTTTTTTTTTTTTTTCCTCCAGGTTGTAATCAATTTCGTTAATAAACCAACTAGGTGCCCAAATTATGCTTATTTCAGGCAGAGTAATATGAAAGTAGCCTTCTAACCCAGCTACAAGTAGTTATCTTGACTCTTAAGCTATAGATATTGTCAAATCCATGGATTTTTTTTTTTTTTTTTTTTTGTTTTGTTTTGTATAACTACATCGCACGTTGGTGGTCACTTTATTCTTATTTGGAACTATTGACTTGAAGATCCTGTTTGGAACCTGGGGGAGGCAGGGAAGGGAAAGAAAATTTTAAAATTTTCACTGCTTTTTCCCTTCCCTTATTTGATTTTACATACGTAAGGAAAGGGAAAGGGGAGGAAAAATGGATAAAAATTTTTAAATTACTCTCTCTCTCTCTCTCTCTCTCTCTCTCTCCACTTTACTTCTATTTTCTTTAGGAACTAAATAGGGAAGTGAAAATATTTTTCCTTTGTTTTCTCTTTCCTTTCACTTCCCATTCCCAAGTTCCAAATAGGCTGAAAGTGGCCATTAGGGTGTGAGCCGAAGAAACTCTTGTTTACCAAATGGATTGCTTGAAGAATAAATAAGTTGCTGGAAAGATTGTAATATTTCGTATCCAACTGTCTCGTATGTGAATGTCGTTGTAATTAGTTAAATACCAATTACTTAGCACATAGAAAATTGAAGTCTAGTGGGTGTAATTTGTATTATATTGGAACTGAATAGTTGTATATTATTAGGAATTGATAGCCCACATCATAGTAGGTAGGGTCATGTAAGTCATTTAACACATGTACCGTTACTTATGAAGAAAGAGACATTTCTTCATATTATAACTATAGCACATAACGAATCTTAACACCTCATGATTTTTAAGTGGCTGACTCACTCCAAATATGTGCAATGTATTGACTAGACCCTAAAAGTGTAATCATAAGCCCTTAATTCGCACCTTATTAGACGTAGATTGTTGATTACTCTTAGAAATAGTAATCTTTAGGCTTAAATTGTTAGTTGATTAGTTGAATTTCAGTGTTAATTTAGTATTCTAACTCCCAAAATGCATTGAAACTCCTTTTGTGCACTTTTTACAAGAATTGGAGCTTAAACTAAGGCAAATGGGCAATCTTGAGGATTACCGATCAATCGCCCGATCGAACGGTCCACGGAACGTTCGATCGGCCGATCGATCGGTGATGCTCTGTTCGACCTTCTGCAGCAAACTTCAGAGAGGGCGTTTGATTACTCTTAGAAATAGTAATCTTTAGGCTTAAATTGTTAGTTGATTAGTTGAATTCCAGTGTTAAGTTAGTATTCTAACTCCCAAAATGCATTGAAACTCCTTTTGTGCACTTTTTACAGGAATTGGAGCTTAAACTAAGGCAAATGGGCAATCTTGAGGATGACCGATCGATCGGTGATCCTGCGATCGATCGGTGATGCTCTGTTCGACCTTCTGCAGCAAACTTCAGAGAGGGCGTTTTTCCAATCGATCGGGCGTTCGATCGGTGACGTCGGAATTCCCTCAACAGATTACACAGAAGCAAACTTCAAAGGGGTCGGTTTTGCGATCGATCGGGCGTTCGATCGCCTGGATCGATCGATCGGTGTGTACAGACTCTGTTTTTTTGCAGAGTATAAAAGCTTTTGTTCGAGACAAAAAGAGATATAGGTCATTTTCTACAGAATCTGGACAGGAAAGAGACTCCAAAAAGTGGATTTTTGTTATCTTGTAAGGTTTTTAGTTAGATCTACTCTTAATGCTTTGTATTCAATGTCATTTATTGCTTTTGGATCATTGTAAATGAATGCTTGATTTATATATATATGAAGTGAATGATTTTCTCTCATTTTCTGGCCACTTTCCCTCATTTTCTTAGTAACCAAACACTAGTTTTATATAGTTTAATAGTAGATTTGTCTTATTTTATGCTCTTTGACATGGATTTTAGTAGCTAAATACCTCTTGGATGTGGTTGTGAAGATCCACCAAGGATCTTCAAAGGGTTGAAAATGGGTTGTATGAACTTTAGAGTCATATCCTCAAAATTATATGGTTTCATTTGATTTAGCATGAGATTCATTAGAAAAACTTAGATTCATAACCCTTTGGCAATATTTATGCACAAATCAATATTTGGTATAGGTATTGCACATGTTTAAGGTTTGATTCTAGAGTACCAATTATAGATTCCCTCTTTATGCTCAATCAAACAAAACCCACATTTTTATAGTCGACATTTTCCGAATCAAGAATCTAAGGTGTGATTTTTGATTTGAGTTATAAACCTCTCATTGGAAACCCTTGTTGTGAATTGGTGGATCAAAACAACCATGTCCAAGATTTTCTCCTTAATTACATAAAACTAGCTTTTGTTCTCTTTATTAGTCACTAAATTATTGCATGAAACATAGAACCACCATCATCTCAAAACCAACATATTTTCGGTCTCTTTTATGTTAAGAAAAGATAAGAATTTTCATTTGCAATCCATTAAGATAAGTACCCGTGCTAGTTGAGCTTTGTTGCTATATTTGCAGAATTCCCTTGGGAGAGAACGACATCGGATCCTTCGGTTTTACTACAAGCGCGACCTCCGTACCCTTGCGGAGTGACTCTAGTTGAAGCACATCTGGAGGCGTGTCAATTGTAGTTAATTGTCTTCGTTTAGTTTCATATTTGATTTATTGTGTTTCTTGTTTGTGTATTTTGTAAGTTATAGGAGCTAATAAAGACAAATAGATGTAAAGAATGATCAAAGCGAGTTCAAAACGAGCAAACCGATGATGAGAAGTCTAACCTGTCTCGGTATTTTGGCCATATCTTTTCACTTTAATATCCGATTGAGTTGATTTTTACATCATTGGAAAGAAAACTTCAAGCTCTACATCATTGCCTCTAATGTGCATCAGCTGAATCGAGCTCTAGGGTAGTCAAATCAAGCTTCAAAGATGCTGGGTCAAATAGTGATGAATAGTACCCATCCGAATGGTCTGTGAACAGTATGTCTGAACGGTACTGTTCACCGTTCAGACGGTCACTGTTCATCAGATGGTGAATAATACCCATCTGAACAGTGCATTTGGATGGTGAATTGTGCGTCTAGACGATTACTGTTCACCGTCCGGACGAACTTCAGACGCGCGTCAAACGTATCGTCTGATGACCGTTCAGACGGTTACTGTTCATCCATAATGCATTTTTTGTGTCCGAAACTACGTTTTTAGGGTTTTTTTGTAGGTTTTTTTTTGTGTAGTTAGGGTTAGTTTTTAGCAAGGGCGGTAGGAGAGCTCCTTCAAGGTTGGTTTTTGTATTTTTTTCTTCATTTTTAGCTTAAATTTATATTTGTAATTGTAGTATAAGTGTAGAACTTATAATTTTCTTCATTGTATTGTATTTTCTTTTACTTTCTTACACTTTCTTTCATTTTCTTTGCAACCAAGCAACTTTATAATTCAAGTAAAATTTAGATTTCAATCTCTTTATGCTTTCTTTTCATTTTTACATGCTTTTATGATGTATTCAAGTAGTTAGAATTTAAATTGGGTTTAAATGTGAAAATCTCCCAGATAATCTAAGGAATGCAATGAAGGTATCTCATGAGTTAATTGCCATAATTTTCTAGATTTCGAATTCTTAGTATTTACATGTGGAATTTTAGAAAACCTAGATTATTGACAAAGTTTGAGAATTTTCATCACCCAAATCAATAGTATTAATTTAAGGATTTTTACTAGAAAAGATCTCCACGATTGCTAGGAACTAATTCTCATTAATTGATTGAAGATAACTTAGAAAATCTAGGTTATTGACTATGTTTGGCTAATCAATGCACAAACCACAAATTTGTTATTGACTAAGTTGAATCGATGGTATTAACCTTTGATTCTCCATTGAACATGTATCTAATTTCAATTGCTTGAGAATAATTAGTTTTCAAAGCTAAATCCTCCGAATCAAACACACTTACATGTTGTGTTTAATTTGAGTTATAAACCCCATTGGAAGCCTTCGATGAAATTGAGTGGTAGGATCATTTGAGCCTAATTCCCTTTTTAATTGCTTTAAATCTAGTTTTAATATGCTTTACTTTAATTTTCATTGCATTAGTTTAGTAATTCAAAACCCCCATCAAAAATAGGTCCGTTTGGAAGTATTGTCAGTTTTTGTTTTTTATTGTGTGTCATAGGTGTGCTTTTACTTTTTATTTTTTTAAGTCTGATGATGACATTTATAAGTTACCATTCTGCTAACAATACCAGACCAGTATTTTAGAATAAAAAAAAAACACCTATTTTAGTGTTTTTTAATGTTTTTTATTTTAACAAAAACAGAAAACAGAAACAGAAAACAGAAATCAAACGGACCCTTTTTGATTTTCGATATTTTTATTTTTTCTTTTTATTTTAGATCCAATTCTCCTTTTATTATAATTCAACCCTAGTTAAGGTTAGTGTGAGGTGAGTGCTAGAGCCTATATTTGGCTAGGTCCCTTGGGAGAGAACGATATCGGATCTTCTAGCTTATACTTCATTGCGACTCATGTACTCTTGTAGGGTAACTAACTCTTTTTGTAGGAATACCGCATTTAGGGCCAGTCAGTCAATAAAAGCCCCTTCCAAGCCAGTGTTCTTCACTTGGCTGGCTTTGTTAGGGAAAATTAAAACAAAGGATCTCCTAAAGAGTCTTTCCTACCTCAATCTAGATGAGGATATAAGATGCTTATTCTGCAATGAAGAGGCTGAATCCTTTGATCACTTACTACTGCACTGCAAATTCACATAGAAGATCTGGTGCCATATCCTGAAGTAGTGGGGGGTCAAACGGGTATGTCCAGTGAACTTGGAGCTCCATACGAAGTGGTGGTTCAGCTTTAATTTCAAGAGTCTCAAAAAACTGATATGACATTCCCTCTTCATCGTTGTTCCTTGGAAGATTTGTTTGGTAAGAAATGACTTGGTATTTAACCAGATCCACTCTAACTGCTCTCAAATTGTTGGAAATATAAAGTTGACCTCAGTCTACTGGATTAGAGCAGAGAAGCCTAATGCTTCTATTAGCATTTTAGACTTCCTTTATAGTATTGAAGGTGTCAAAGCCTTAAGTCTATAGCTTCCTATGATATTCCTCTCTGTAACGGCCACTAGCCATCCCCCTTTATTGCTTTGCCCTGTGTTGGTTGATAGCTTCCTTTCCTGTCAAGCGTTTTGGCTTGCTCAGTCTTGGTTGCTTCCCTTCTCTATTTGTATTATTATTCATCTTGAATGAATGATCCTCTTCTTTTGCTGGTCCAAAAAAAAAAAAAAGAAACTTCAAGCCATTACCTGTGGATCCACATTTTTCAAGGACTTTGGGGTGTCTATGGTTAAAGTGGGTAGAATTGGAGTTGTTACTGCTACGACAAGTGAAATCAGGAAAGTTTGCACTAAGGCAAACTAACAATATGTTTGAAGCCCACATAAAAAAAATTTATCTTTGGGCAAAAGTATATGGTTAGTTTTGTTTTCTACAATTTTGGAATTGTTTTAATCTTTTACAGTCTTGTATTCTTTTATTGTGCTATTGAAACTGTAAATTCCCTTGCATTTCATTCATAAGTTTGATTTATGCAATTGATTACTCTTAGAAATAGTAATCTTTTGGCTTAAATTGTTATTTGATTAGTTGAATTCTAGTGTTAATTTAGTATTATAACTCCCAAAATGCATTGAAACTCCTTTTGTGCACTTTTTACAGGAATTGGAGCTTAAACTAAGGCAAATGGCAATCTTGAGGATGACCGATCGATCGGTGATCCTACGATCGATCAGTGATGCTCTGTTCGACCTTCTGCAGCAAACTTCAGAGAGGGCGCTTTTCCGATCGATCGGGCGTTCGATCGGTGACGTCGGAATTCCCTCAACAGACTACACAGAAGCAAACTTCAGAGGGGTTGGTTTTGCGATCGATCGGGCGTTCGATCGCCTGGACCGATCCATCGGGCAATCGATCGGTCGTACACCGATCGATCGGTGTGTACAGACTCTGTTTTTCTGCAAAGTATAAAAGCTTTTGTTTGAGACAAAAAGGGATATAGGTCATTTTCTGCAGAGATTGAACGGGAAGAAGGCTCCAAAAAGTGGATTTTTGTTATCTTGTAAGGTTTTTAGTTAGATCTACTCTTAATGCTTTGTATTTAATGTCATTTATTGCTTTTGGATCATTGTAAGTGAATGTTTGATATATATATGAAGTGAATGATTTTCTACCTTTTCTAGCAACTTTTCATCATTTTCTTGGCACTTTCCCTCATTTTCTTAGCAACCAAACACTAGGTCTTTATAGTTTAATGGTAGATTTGGCTTATTTTATGCTCTTTGACATGGATTCTAGTAGCTAAATACCTCTTGGATGTGGTTGTGAAGATCCACCAAGGATCTTCAAAGGGTTGAAAATGGGTTGTATGAACTTTAGAGTCATATCCTCAAAATTATATGGTTTCATTTGATTTAGCATGAGATTCATTAGAAAAACTTAGATTCATAACCGTTTGGCAATATTTATACACAAATCAATATTTGGTATAGGTATTGCACATGTTTAAGGTTTAATTCTAGAGTACCAATTATAGATTCCCTCTTTATGCTCAATCAAACAAAACCCACATTTTTATAGTCGACATTTTCCAAATCAAGAATCCAAGGTGTGATTCTTGATTTGAGTTATAAACCTCTCATTGGAAACCGTTGTTGTGAATTGGTGGATCAAAACAACCATGTCCAAGCTTTTCTCCTTAATTACATAAAACTAGCTTTTGTTGTCTTTATTAGTCACTAAATTATTGCATGAAGCATAGAACCACCATCATCTCAAAACCAACATATTTTCGGTCTCTTTTATGTTAAGAAAAGATAAGAATTTTCATTTGCAATACATTAAGATAAGTACCCGTGCTAGTTGAGCTTTGTTGTTATATTTGCAGAATTCCCTTGGGAGAGAACGACACTGGATCCTCCGGTTTTACTGCAAGCGTGACCTCCGTACCCTTGCGGAGTGACTCAAATTGGAGCACATCTGGAGGCGTGTCAGCAATCCATATACTAATCAGAAGATTATGCATAAAAGTTAACAAACTTAGTCAAGAATCTAGGTTTTCTTAATTAACCAAGCATTAATTGTTAAAAATTAAAGGGATTAGAAGATGAATAAATGAAACCCATACTACCTCGATTGAACCCTTGAAGATCCTTGGTTGGTCTTTATAATTGCATTCAAGTACTTGCTTTGCTACTCATTACTACGGTAAAAACAAGATGAATTGAAGATATAAAGAGGAATTGAATACAAATTGTATTGAAATTGAAGAATCTAGGGCTAGATTACAATGAATGTGAAAAACTATAAAGAACTCTAGGGTTTCTCTCTCTAAAATTACCCGTACAACTCTCTAAAATTATAGAAATAAAAGCTAGCCCCACAATTTTTGGCCAAAGCTGCCTTAAATAGCTAAAAATAAAACAGGGCTCTATCAGACATTTGAACGCCCTAAGGAGGCATTCAAACACCTATCAAATTTGATTCAAACGCTAAAAATCAGCCTGTAAAATTTGTTGGGCATTCGAATGCCTTTATAAACCATTCGAACATTCACTATTCACTGCTAACGGTCACTATTCATCCGTTCAAGTAGTCATTATTCACTGCTGATAGTCATTATTTACTCGTTTGAACGGTCACTATTCACAACATTTTTCACTTTTGTTCAAATTGTGTCTGAATTACTCTAAATTAAGCTCAAAACTTATACAAAGGAAAATAAACTTAGTTAATACTAAAATCTAACTAAAGAGGCATATAAACTCCAAAATTAAGGTTAACAAAGTACAAATTATTATACTTTTGGAGTGTAATCACACCCCCGACTTGCTTTTTGTTAGTCCCTAGTAAAATACTAAAAACAAAAGCGATAATTTCTACTTTCGTAGGAGTCATAGATGCATTTAGCTAATGCACTAAGCCTTTAAACCCCTAAGTTACCCATAGTAGACGAGTAATGTCTCGTGAGAGTTTCCAATATTGGTACCCACAAACATCTATTCGTGGCTTGCAATCAAAGATTCATAAAGACAAATAGAGCAGGCATAGACTTGTTCAAATTAATCCTCAATTCACCCTATCTCCTAATACAAGCAAGATTAAATCATAAATCAATATAAAAGAAGTTTAAGTGAGTGTGTAATGAAACAATGCAATATAACTCAAGTGTTAACACACTCATACAATCATATCCTTTAAGTCTCGATCCAAACCTTACTGGGCATACACTCGCAAGAAAGATAAACGCACAAGATTCTTGCAATGGAAAGCTTATCATAGGAGTAAATGCATAAAAACACGAAAGAGCAATCCAATTACAAAAATCAAAAGAATGAAAGTGTATCCGACTTAGCATAGCTTCATAAAAGAATATTCATAGTTAAGCACCAATCAAAATAATTGACAAAGAAAGGCTTATACTCCAATGAATTCTCAAATCACATAAACACTTTGGATAAAAATAGGACTTTCTAAGGTTATAGCTTGGCCACGAGGTATAAGATATCGAAAAAAAAAAGATAAAAGGCTCAAAACATATGTGATTAAGGCATGTAATGATTAAGGAGTACATACTTCCAATTTTTCCTTTTCATTTGATGTTGCTCTTTTCTTTTCAAACATCTAACCTCTTTATTCTTTTTTTTTTCTTCTTCTTGTTGTACTTCCCATACTTTTAGTTCATTTTCTAACTTTTCTCTTTTCCTTTTTTCACATTGCGACCATATCAGCCTTTCCTTTTCACTTCACAAATGAACTTCTCACAAGTAAAAATACTTATGTTTCTTAATCATAGGGAATATTTCAACAATGATTGACGTTAGTAATTACACCCTAAAAGTGTAATCATAGGCCCTTAATTCACACCTTGTTAGATTTATATTAGTGTTAATTTTTTTTATTTTAATTAGATATTTGTTTGATTGTGTTTTTGGTGTGCTTTGTAGGTTATAGGAGCTAATAAAAGCAAATAGATGCAAAGAATGATCAAAGCGGGTTCAAAACGAGCAAACCGGTGAAGAGAAGTCCATCATGTCTTGGTATTTTGGCCATAACTTTTCACTCCGATATCCGATTAAGTTGAGTTTTAGGCCATTGGAAAGAAGACTTCAAGAGTTACAATTTTGCCTCTAATGTGTATCAACTGAATCGTGCTCTAAAGTGGTCAAATAATGTTTCAAATTTTTTGGGTCGAATAGTGATGAATAGTACCCGTCTGAACGGTTACTGTTCATTGGACGGGTACTGTTCACCCGTTTGAACAGTGCGTTTAGGCACACTTCAAACGGTCGTCTGACGCATCGTTCGAACAGTATTCGGACAGTTACTGTTCATCCAGATTACATTTTTTACATCCGAAGCTACTTTTTAGGGGTTTTTTTATAGGTTTTTTGAGTTGTTAAGGTTAGTTTGAGATAGAGGGGTGGCGGGAGAAGCTCCCAACAGGTTGGTTCTTCCATTTTTCTTTATTTTTAGCTTAGATTAAGCTTTGTAATGGTAGTATAGTTGTAAAACTTGTAGTTTTCTTCCATTGTATTGTATTTTCTTTCACTTTCTTGTATTTTCTTTGTAACCAAACAGTTTTTATATTCAAGTAAATTTTAGATTTAAGTCTCTACATACTTTCTTTACATTTTTACAAATTTTTATGATGTATTCAAGTAGCTAGGAATTTGTATTGGTTTTAAATATGAAAATCACCCAAGAAATCCAACGGTTTCAATGGAGGTATCTCATGTATTAATTTTTCATATTTTCCAAGATTTTGAATTCCTAGTAATTGCATGTGGATGTTTTAGAAAACCTAGATTATTAACTAAGTTTGGGAATTTTCATCATCTAAATCAATAGTATTAATTTAGGAATTTTTACTAGAAAAGATCTCCACAATTGTTAGGAATGAATTCTCATCAATTGATTGTAAGATAACTTAGAAAACTTAGGTTATTGACTATGTTTGGCTAATCAATACACAAATCACAAATTTAGTATTGACTAAGTTAAATTGATGGTATTAACATTTGATTCCCCATTGAATATGTATCTAATTTCAATTACTTGAGAACAATTGGTTTTTAAAAGTTAAATCTTCCGAATCAAACACTCTTAAATGTTGTGCTTGATTTAAGTTATAAACCCCATTGAAAACCTTGGATAAATTAAGTGATTGGATCAATTGAACCCAATTCCCTTTTAATTACTTTAATTTTAGTTTTAATTTGTTTTACTTTAATTGTCTAGTTGTTAATTACTTTTATTTTCATTGCACTATTTTAGTAATTCAAAACTCCCATAAAAAAACTAAAAGATTTTCGGTCATTTTATTTTTCCTTTTTAATTTAGATCAAATTCCCACTTTTTATTGCAATTCAATCCTAAGCAAGGTTAGTGTGAGTTGAGTGCTAGAGCCTATATTGGGCTAGGTCCTTTGGGAGTTAACGATATTGGATTATCAGTTTATACTTCATCGCGACTCCCGTATTATTGGGGGGTACTAACTCCATTTGTAGGAATACCGCATTTGGAGGCGAGTTAAGTTTTGGCACCGTTGCTGAGAACCAAAGGCACGAGGCGAGCACTACCAAGCTTTGGTTGAAGAATAATTGGTGGATTGGATCTCCATCCATCAACCACGACGGAGGAATCTTCGGCTTAAGCCATTTGGTAACTTTGTTCCATATTTTTGTGTGATACCATGTTAGATTTTTATTCTTTCTTTTTCACTTTATTTTAAGTTTATTTTGTTTTATTTGTATATATTTTATTTTATTTTAATAATTTAATAGGAGGATTGCTAAAGGAGAACTAGGGATTGTTTTTATTGCAAATTGGTGGTATATAACTTGTGAAGATTGGAGGTTCGGTTGGATTGAACTTGATTAAATTGGTAGAATGTTTATGTGGAGATTGAAGGTTTGGATGAAACATTATTGAGCATTGTTGTGTATAATGTGTTAAGGCACGGTGTGCTACATTTGTTTGTGCATTGCATCCAATTTTCATTGTGCACTTCATTATGTTTGGTGGTAAATTTTCACACATTCCATTATCCAATATGTCCATTAGCGAACACCTTAGAGCTAATGGCCAAAGGGAGCCTCCACGACCACCCCCCACTCTTGCGGGGTGTGACCAATTTAACCTTTGAGCCTCACTCTTACCAAGAGCCCTTTGACTATTACTATGTGACTTGCTCTCTCCACGCTCACTACGATGGAGGTACTTATAGTTTAAGTGGAGGTATTCCCACTATCTTGTTCTCCCATGAGACTTGTGCCAATCTTGCAATAGAAACGAGTAAAGTTTAGAAACCTATGCAAATTGAAATCACAAACCAAGAGTGGAATCGATGACTATGGTAACTAAAATTTGACAAAATCTTTTGGTGTTTGAAGGATTGTTTTGCTAATAACTAGGCAAACAATTGAATTGAAATTAAACTCAACAACTTGATTTTAGCTAAAGCAATTTGACAATTATAAAAATTCTACTACAACAACCACAATTATGACTAAATTAACTTTTGATTTAACCTAAATTCCAAATGAATACAAGTAAGGATTTAACTTGATTAAAAAGGAGGTTTGGGTTCAAATGTTTCAATTTACCAATTCTAGTACGGAATTTGAAAGGGGGAGTTTGGGTTAACTCAAATCAAGAACCGTCCAAAAGCCCTTGATTTGGAAAGTTTAGCTTTAAAAATTCATGGATCTCTAATTATTTTGGAATTAAGTTTTATCACCATTCATGATTTCTTTAGAAATAAATCACATGTTACTAACTATGATTATAGATCTAAGATTTCTACAACAATTAATTTCAATTCACACACATTATTTAATGTTGTTGATTTTATTTCATGATGATTACATGAAAGACTTTATACAGACTATGTCTAACAATATTATTATGTTTCATTTCACTTTATTATGGTTACAGTTTATATGGAAAACTTTATACAATATTTTTTCTAACAAAACGTTCCTTTTTGTTTTTTTTTATCTTTTTTAGGAAGGTACCCAGCATAAACCCCAAGTTGTTATGGAAAGGCTGGCATTACACGGTGTTTTAGTTGTTTTCGTTTCAAGGATTGTGACACAAGTTGGATACTATATTGGTTTGATCTAGTCACAATGATATTCAATAACTATTTAAACAAATTACCTAATTATTACAATAGGCAAAACACATAAACAATCCCCTTATCTGGCGGTGAATAAAAACTCATCCGTGCATGTTATTCCTAGTTTTTTTGTACCTAAGATCAGTTGACTCACTAATGAATCATTAGTTAGCTCTTCTGAATTTTTTTTCTAAAGCATGGTCAATTTAGTTAATAAGCCAACTAGTTATCTTGAATGTTAAGCTAAAGATATTGTCAAAGCTATAGATTAGCAAAACGTTTTTTTTTTCTATATACACTACATGGCACTTTGGTGGACATTATGGTTTTGCTTTGAGCAATATATTGACCTGAAGTGGCCGCTAGGGTGTGAGTCCAACAGAATATTGTTTACCAACAGAATCATATATTGTATTATTTCGTATCTAATTGTCCCGTATGTGAGTTGTCGTGTTATGAGATAAATAGCAATTAGTTAGCACATAGAGAATTTAAGTCTGGTAGATGTAATTTCTATTTTATTGCAACTCAATAGTTGTATATTATTAGGAATGGATCGTCCACATCCTGGTAGGCAGGGTCATGTAAGTCATTTGACACATGTACCCTTATTGATGAACAAAGAGGCATGTCTCCGTATTATAACGATAACACATAATCAGTCTCAATGCCTCATGCCTCATTGAAGTTTAAGTGGCTGTTTTGTTGCAAGCAAAATTAGGATTTTTATTGATTTTCTCTTCAATAATTTCTTCCAATATATGTATATATATATAATAAAAAAAACCAAATACAAGCATCCGACTAATCCGTGAAACCATATCAGTGAAAAAACCTGATGACAAATTGCATTTTTCTCAGTACTTCATTAGCTGCTGTGCTTTTTACATCTAGCTATTTGTAGACAATCAAAATTTGTAGCCTTGTAGAAGCTACAGGCCCCCATCAAAGACAACTTGGATTCACGAGCAAAGGACTCTATATTCTGGTGTTAGATTTTCAAAAATTTTCTTCCTAGACATTAATCAAAAGATAGGTAGTCATTTCAAAATTGTAAACCTCAGCTCAGAGCAATAGAGCACAACATATGCAGTACACATACAAGTATATTGCAACAAGTGATTCTTAACGTACTATATATGAACAAGAGGATATCTATAATTGTGACGTGGTTCCTTGACTAAAATATTCTAAAATAACAAATATACGTCATTTCAAACCTGCATACAATTTCTCCACTCGAGGGCCAGGATTATTAAATTAAGCATGGATCTTAATTTGTTAAAACCCCCCATTTATTTGTATTAGCTTGTGCCAGGAACGTTTACCCATTGAATTATGACAACTTTACATGCATGGTTTAGCATTAATTTTCTAAGTTTTACATATGAGTTCAATTCTGATCTACTGAGTCACTGAAGTGAGCCAGCAAAGTGTGAGACCTCGTTATGGAAATAAATTTAGGAGGAATATGAAAAGTAATGCTCCTAATAGCGTGCCATCATTGGTGTCCATTTACTAAATTTTACACTAACAGTATATCTAAGTTAAATTCCATATGTATAATGAAGGAACCCATAACTGCATGTGAGAGAGTATCTTGCAAGGACTAATGCAAAGTATATCGCTCAACGTTAATTAAAAATATCTCTAATTAAACAACCCCTTTTTTTTTATGCTATCAAAAGATTCATTCTAACAAAAGACCTACTTTTCTCACAACTAATAAAATTTAGGATAAATTACAATAACAGTCTTTGTAATTTAGCCTCACTCTTAATTTTTTTTTTTTTTTCTTGTAGTTCCAATTATAACAAGTTTATTCTTTAAATTTTGAACACATGCAAAATTAGTCCAACCGTTAAAGGGCACGACGGAAGATGACCATGTGTGCAGGTCGTGGCCACAGTTGAAAGGCATAACGAAAAAATCATGCACCAGTTACAGATAAAACGAAATGCATATATACACATGTATGTATACAATGGCTGGTGGTTGAAGAGCTAGTGGTGCGAGGTGGTGCTTGGTGCTAAATAAAACCGGGCGGAGAAAGGAAATATGAATTTACCATAAAATCCCTCACTTGCGTGCCACATGCTGATGTTCCGTTTAAATCAATACCTCATTATCAATAGGACCAGTTGCTATATTTTGAAATATAAAACTATATATAGTGACCAGACAGAGAGTAAGGGTGAACTGCATGGACCATTATGGTAATTCGCCCCCAAAATTAATTTACTCCTAACCTGTCTTTAACTATGGGCTCCACAAAATTCACATTAGTTGGTAAGTGCGGGATCAAAGCATCTTCCCATTTCTACAGTTTGTGCGTGATTATGTTATATAATACTACACCCATAATGTCATGATTATCCTTATTAAGGAGGATAACCGTAATCATCTTCCCATTTCTATAGAATTTGATTGCTGTAGTGCTGCATTAATCCATTGCTTTATAACGGCCTTTTTAATAAGCATTTTGTATAATTAACAAAGCATTTGATTGCTTTAGCAAGATGAGCACAAAACACAAAATACTCTTATTCTTGTCAAACATATGAATTTAAGTACAAGGGAATTTGCACGCCCAACAGTGCAGTAGAAGAATACAAGAATGTAAAAGCTTAAAACAATTCCAAACATGTAAAATCAAAACTAACCATATACTTTTGCCCACAGAAAATTTTTTTATGTGGGCTTCAAACAAATTGTTAGTTTGCCTTAGTGCAGACTTTCCTGATTTCACCTGCCGAACCAGTAAGAACTCCAATCCTACCCATTTTAACCATAGAGACCCCAAAGTCCTTGAAGAAAGTAGATCCATGGGTAGTGGCTTGAAGTTTAACATAAGCTTTTGTCACACTGTCATCAAGTAGAGCTGCATCGGATTGGAAAAGCCCCCTTCTTTTAGCCACAAGTGTGTAGTAGTCATCATCAAATGTCTTGAAGCTTCCAGGGTCCATCTCTACAATTGAGTTTTGGTCTCCTGGCTTGCATTCCATTCTCAACTTTTTAATGTACTTAGGATCTAAAGTGGGATCTGTATCACCCTTTCCAGTGAAGTTGTAGAGACGATTGTTGAAGGAAGAACAGTGAGAAATCCCAATGGTGTGTCCACCTAGATAATGAAAAAGGTGTGTATTAATATCCTTTTATAGAAAACAAAAAAGTGATTGTGGTTTTATGAAGATGTATAAAAATGTTATACGGTGTTGACTTACCTGATAGCACTACTAGGTCTTTCACACTTAGACCCTTTTGAATAAACCCTGCTTTCAATGTGCTTATGTTTGCAGTAGGCGGTATTAAATTATTCGAGACCTCTGTAATATTTGATACTCTTCCATCTCTTCGTCCAGTTTCAGCTTCCCAGTATGGTCCCTTGACCTGAGAGTCAATACATTTCACTTAATCATTTCATGACAAAAACTTTCAAGTCATAATAAAATTACACTAGATATATCTAGGGAAGGATCGTTACCGCGGCTGTTACATCCCTAGCTACTAGGGATAAGGTGTCGGCACAAGAAACAACTCCAGGACACTCTTTCTCTAATGCAGACTTGACTTTGTCTATAATTTGGAATCCTCTAAGGCTTTGATTTGGGACTGCATCTTTCTCTGCTTGATGATTTGGAGAGTTAAGCAGCACCGACCCATCACAACCCTGCAGACAACAATCAAAGAATTAGAACAATTAATGAGAAAGCGACAACGATGCCCTTAAAAACTAGCTTAGAAAATTGACTTTACAATACGTACCCTAACAAAACAATCATGGAAGTGCATTCTCAACAAAGGGGCAGCAAGAGTTGGTGCAATCGAGATGACTTGATCTATTGTTTTCTTAACTATGGCCTCAGCATTAGGGCAAGTTTTCTCGTAAAACCCTACTTTCAAGCCCTGCCCATTTGCAAGGTTGAAAACAAATGCCATAATGATCATTTTAACTAAGAGACGTGATGAAAGCTTTGAAATGGCCATGCCTGAAACAAAACAATGAACTTTACTTCTATTGCAATGAAATGCTACAAGACATACATCTCCTTTTATACTCAGCATAAACCCTCTCAAGCTGTTATGGAAAGGCTGTCGTTATTTATATTTTAGTTGTTTTCGCTGCAAGGATGGTGACACCAGTTTTATACTATATTTCTTTGATCTGGTCAGAATGATATTCTAATAACTAAATGAGCAAATGACCTGAATATTATAGTAGGCCCAAAACAAGATGAATTACCTCATCTGCTGAGGAATATCAAATCTAAATAACAACTCATCCTTGCATGTCATTCCTAGTTTTTCTATTACTATGATCAGTTGACCTGGTAACAATTAATAATGAGTTAGCTCTTCTAAAGTTTTTTTTCTTTTTTCCTCCAGGTTGTAATCAATTTCGTTAATAAACCAACTAGTTGCCCAAATTATGCTTATTTCAGGCAGAGCAATATGAAAGTAGCCTTCTAACCCAGCTACAAGTTGTATCTTGACTCTTAAGCTATAGATATTGTCAAATCCATGGATTAGGTAAGTATTTTTTTTTTTTTTTTTTTTTTTGTATAACTACATTGCACGATGGTGGTCACTTTATTCTTATTTGCAACTATTGACCTGAAGATCCTGTCTGGAACCCGGGGGGTGTAAGAACCCTATTTTGACCGCTCAGCAGTCTACACTCCGTCCAGACTTGTTTTCAAGTCATTGTGGGCATATTCCTATCGAATCCAATTCTCTAGGTCCAAATTCCACCTTTCCATCGCTTCGCGGGCCTGTCAGGCCCAAATAGAGACAAAATGACCAAAATGCCCTTAGGGGCATTATCCTTTCCTTTCCAATTCCAATCCCTCTCTCGAGACAGTTTATTCCTCGAGACGGTTCCAATCCAGGCACGTCTCTTCGGAGACGGTAAGACCCCTTTCCAATCCCTCTCTCGAGACAGTTTATTCCTCGAGACGGTTCCAATCCAGGCATGTCTCTTCGGAGACGGTAAGACCCCTTTCCAATCCCTCTCTCGAGACAGTTTATTCCTCGAGACGGTTCCAATCCAGGCACATCTCTTCGGAGACGGTAAGACCCCTTTTCAATCCCTCTCTCGAGACAGTTTATTCCTCAAGACGGTTCAAATTCAGGCACGTCTTTTCGGAGATGGTAAGTCCCCTTTCCAATCCCTCTCTCGAGACAGTTTATTCCTCGAGACGGTCCGAGTAGCGAATAATTTGTTTACGAAAACTCAGACCTGTCTCGGTATTTTGGCCCTAATTTTTTACTCCAATATCCGATTGAGCTAATTTTTGTGTCATTGGAAAGAAGACTTCAAGCTCTACAATTTTCCTCTAATGTGTATTGGCTAAATCAAGCTCTAGAGTGGTCAAATCAAGCTTTGAAGTTTCTGGGGTCAAACAACGATGAATAGTATCTGTCCGAACGGTTACAGTTCACCGTTCGGACGGTTACTGTTTATGAATAGTACCCGTCTGGACGGTTAGAACAGTTACTGTTCACTGTTCGAACGCACTTCAAACGGCCTTTAGACGCACCGTCCGGATGGTATTCGGACGGTTACTGTTCATCCAGAATGCATTTTTTGTGTTCAAAAGCTGCATTTTTAGCGTTTTTTTTTTTTTTTTTGTATAGTTTTTTAGTAGTTAGGGTTAGTTTTGAGCAAGGGGGCGGCGGGAGAGCTCCTCCAAGGTTGGGTTTTTTCATTTTTCTTCATTTTTAGCTTAGATTTAGCTTTATAATTGTAGTATAAGTGTAAAACTTGTAGTTTTCTTTCATTATATTGTATTTTCTTTCATTTTCTTGTACTTTCTTGCATTTTTCTTATAACCAAACATTTTTAATATTCAAATAAATTTTAGATTTAATTCTCTACATGCTTTACTTACATTCTTACATGTTTTTTTTTATGATGTATACAAGTAGCTAGAATTCAAATTGGGTTTAAATGTGAAAATCACCCAAATAATCTAAGGAATTCAATTGGAGGTATCTCATGGATTAATAGCCATATTTTCTTAGAATTCAAATTTCTAGTAATTAGGTGTGAAATTTTAAAAAATTTAGATTATTGACTAAGTTGGAGATTTTTATCACCCAAATCAATGGTATTAATTTAGGATTATTGACTAGAAAAATACTCCACAATTGCTAGAAATTCATTCCCAATAATTGATTGAAGATGCCTTAGAAAACCTAGGTTATTGACTATGTTTGACTAACCAATGCACACATCACAAATTTGGTATTGACTAAGTTGAATTGATGGTATTAACCTTTGATTCCCCATTGAACATATATCTAATTTCAATTGCTTGAGAATTATTGGTTTTCAAAGTTAAATCTTCCAAATTAAACACACTTAAATGTTTTGTTTGATTTGAGTTATAAATCCCATTGGAAACCTTAGATGAAATTGAGTGATTGGATTATTTGAGCTCAATTCCCTTTTAATTGCTTTAATTCTATTTTTACTTTGCTTTACTTTAATTGTCTAGTGTTAATTGCTTTAATTTCCATTGCATTAAGTTAGTAATTCAAAACCATCATAAAAAACCCAAAACATTTTCAGTCTTTTTATTTTCTTTTTTATTTTAGATCCAATTCCCCTTTTTAATTGCAATTCGATCCTAGTTAAGGTTAGTGTGAGGTGAATGCTAGAGCCTATATTGGGCTAGGTCCCTTGGGAGAGAACGATACCAGATTACCAGTTTATACTTCATCACGACCCCCGTACTTTTGCAGGGTGCTAACTCCATTTGTAGGAATACCGCATTTTAGGACAAGTCACAAGTTGGTGGTCACTTTATTCTTATTTGGAACTATTGACCTGAAGATCCTGTCTGGAACCTAGGGGAGGCAGGGAAGGGAAAGAAAATTTTAAAATTTTCATTGCTTTTTCCCTTCCCTTATTTGATTTTACCTACATAAGGAAAGGGAAAGCGGAGGAAAAAAGGATAAAAAGTTTTAAATTACTCTCTCTCTCTCTCTCCACTTTACTTCTATTTTCTTTACGAACTAAATAGAGAAGTGAAAATATTTTTCCTTTATTTTCTCTTTCCTTTCACTTCCCTTTCCCAAGTTCAAATTAGGCTAAAAGTAGCGATTAGGGTGTGAGCCGAAGAAGCTCTTGTTTACCAAATGGATTGCTTGAAGAATAATTAAGTTGTTGCAAAGATTGTAATATTTTGTATCCAACTGTCTAGTATGTGAATGTTGTTGTAATTAGATAAATACCAATTAATTAGCACATAGAGAATTGAAGTCTAGAGGGTGTAATTTGTATTATATTGCAACTAAATAGTTGTATATTATTAGGAATTGATAGCCCACATCATGGTAGGCAGGGTCATGTAAGTCATTTAACACATGTACCATTACTTATAAAGTGACTCGCCCCCAAATGCGGTATTCTTACAAATGGAGTTAGCACCCCGCAAGAGTACAGGGGTCGCGATGAAGTATAAAGTTGGTAATAATCCGGTATCGTTCTCTCCCAAGGGACCTAACCAAATATAGGCTCTAACACTCAACTCACACTAATCTAACATAGGATTGGATTGCAATTATGTGGGGAATTAGATCTAAAATAAAAAGGAAAATAAAAAGACCGAAAATCTTTTGGGTTTTGATGGTTGTTTTGAATTCCTAAACTATTGCAGTGAAAATAAAGAGAATTAACACTAAACAAATAAATTAAAGCAAAGTGAAAATAGAATTAAAGCAATTAAAAAGGGAATTGAGCTCAAATGATCCAACCACTCAATTTCATCCAAGGTTTCCAATGGGGTTTATAACTCAAATCAAACACAACATTTAAGTGTGTTTGATTCGGAGGATTTAGCTTTGAAAACCAATTATTCTCAAGCAATTGAAATTAGATACATGTTCAATGGGGAATCAAAGGTTAATACCATCGATTCAACTTAGTCAATATCAAATTTGTGGTTTGTGCATTGATTAGCCAAACATAGTCAATAATCTAGGTTTTCTAAGGCATCTTCAATCAATTGTTAGGAATGAATTTCTAGCAATTGTGGAGTATTTTTCTAGTCAAGAGTCCTAAATTAATACCATTAATTTGGGTGATAAAAATTCCCAAATTTAGTCAATAATCTAAGTTTTTTAAAATTCCACACCTAATTACTAGAAATTTGAATTTTAAGAAAATATGACAATTAATCCATGAGATACCTCCAAATGAATTTCTTAGATTATTTGGGTGATTTTCACATTTAAACCCAATGTAAATTCTAGTTACTTGAATACATCTTAAAAAACATGTAGGAATGTAAAGAAAGCATGTAGAGACTTAAATATAAAATTTACTTGACTATTAAAGATGTTTTGTTACAAAGAAAATGAAGAAAAATGCAAGAAAGTGAAAGAAAATACAATACAATGGAAGAAAACTACAAGTTTTATACCTACATTAACATTACAAAGTTAAATCTAAGCTAAAAATGAAGAAAAATGAAAAAAACTAACCTTAGAGAGCTTCTCCCGCCGCCCCCTTTGAATCACTCTCAAATGTGCAATTGAACCTGAGCTTTTCCGCAAGAGTACGGGTGTCGATCGAAGTATAAACCGGTAAGGACCGGTATCGTTCTCCCAAATGATCAAACCAAATATAGGCATTGCACAAGTTGAAACAAACAACTAATGGGATGAATTAGTGAATTGCTTAGCAAATTGGAACTATACTAAAAATAAGACCAAAAATCATTGAATGGTGAGAGGTTGTGATTTACTAAACTAAACCAATTAGAATTGAAATTGGAAACAATTATACTAAATTTGTAACAATTAATGAAGGGCTTGGATGCAATTGCTTCAATCTACCAAATTTCTACAAAGTCTTCAATAAAATTTTGTTTAACTCAAGTCAAGGTTCACTCCATGGAACCTTGACCCGGAAGATTTCGACTATAAATGCTTGAATTCATGTTCAATTGAGTGTAGATTGTTGTTTCATTGTAAGAATCTTAGAGACAAATCCTTAATTGTGCAATTTCTATACCAATTAGAAGATTGTGCATAGCAATTACCAACCTAGATTATGAATCTAAGTGTTCTATGTGTTTACAACTCAATTGAAGCAAGAATTAGAGAAAACATAAGATAAATCATTGGAATTCATATACCTCCATTGAAGACTTTGCAAATCCTTGGTAGATTTCCACAATTACATCCAAGAGATGTTTAGCTACTTGATTCCATGGAAGAAAGCATGAAGAATTGAAGATTTCTCATTAATTGTTAAAGAAAATGATGTTTGCTTACAAAGAAAGTGTAAGAAAATGCAAGAAAATACAAGGGAAAACTATATCTAACCCACTTTCTCTCTCTATATCTAATCCTAACAGAAAATCTAAGCTATAATTGATGATAGATACAAAAATCGCATCATCTTGGAGTGATATAGCTAAAAAAACACGCACTGGGCAGCCGGTACCGTACGTACGATACTATTCACTGTATGTACGGTGAACGTACCGTACGTACAGTAAGGCATACACTGAATTGCCTTTTCTGAAGTTTGGATCTGGCTCTGCAGGTGTACGTACAGTTTGGGGTACCGTACGTATGGTGGTACCACCGTACGTACGCTGAGGCGTACGCAAAGTTACTTTCTCTGAAGTTTGGGTCTGGGGCTGAGGACGTGCGTATGGTGTGAGATACCGTACGTACGGTTGGACCACCATACGTACGATGTCTCCTACCGTACGTACAGTAACTGCACAACTTAGCCATTTTGCTCCAATTTTCGTCCGTATTCCTGCACAAAACCCACAATCACTCATTAAGACAATTATTATGCTAAAATAGAACATATACACAATCTAATTGGACTAAAAATAACTATTTAGGGACTTTAGATTACACTTTTTAGAGTGTAATCACCCTTGCTAAAAAAAAAACCCTAACCACTCAAAAACTTTATAAAAAAACCCTAAAACCCCTGCTTCGGACACAAAAAACACAATTTGGATGAATAGTAATCGTCCGAATACCGTCCGGACGGTCCGTTCGACGCCCGTTTGAAGTCCGTTCGAACGGTGAACAGTAACCGTCCAAACGGTGAACAGTACCCATCCGGACGGGTACTATTCACACTATTCGACTGCAGAAATTTTGAAGTGTTATTTGACCATCCTAGAGTTCGATTCAGCTAATGCACATTAGACGCAAAGTTGTAGAACTTGAAGTCTTCTTTACAATGGTGTAAAAATCAGCTCAATTGGATATCGGAGTAAAAATTTATGGCTAAAATACCAAGACATGTCTGAATTTTCATTACCGATTTGTTCGCTTTGAACGCATCTTGATCATTCTTTGTATCTATTTGTCATTATTAGCTCTATAACCTAAAAAATACACACAAAACATAATAAAACATATATCTAACTAAAATAAAGTAATTAACAATAATTTAACTCTAACAAAGTGCGAATTAAAGGCCAATAATTATACTTTTACGGTGTAATCATGAAGGAAGAGGCATTTCTTCATATTATAACTATAGCACATAACGAATCTTAACACCTTATGATTTTTAAGTGGCTGACTCACTCCAAATATGTGCAATGTATTGATTACACCCTAAAAGTGTAATCATAAGCCCTTAATTCGCACCTTGATAGACGTAGATTGTAGTTAATTGTCTTAGTTTAGTTTCATATTTGATTTATTGTGTTTCTTGTTTGTGTGTTTTGTAAGTTATAGGAACTAATAAAGACAAATAGACACAAAGAATGATCAAAGCGGGTTCAAAACTAGCAAACCGGTGATGAGAAGTCCGACATGTCTCGGTATTTTTGCCATATCTTTTTACTCTAATATCTGATTGAGTTAATTTTTATGTCATTAGAAAGAAAACTTCAAGCTCTACAACTTTGCCTCTAATGTGCATCGGCTGAATCAAGCTCTAGTGTGGTCAAATCAAACTTCAAAGATGTTGGGTCAAATAGTGATGAATAGTACCCATTTGAATCGTTTGTGAACAGTACGTTCGAACGGTACTGTTCACCGTTCGGACGGTCACTGTTCATAAGACGGTGAATAGTTCCTGTCCGAATAGTGCATTTAGACAGTGAATAGTGCGTTCGGGCGATTACTGTTCACTGTCCCGACGAACTTCAGACGCGCGTCAAACGCACCGTCTGATGACTGTTCGGACGATTACTGTTCATCCATAATGCATTTTTCTGCATCCGAAGTTGCATTTTTGGGGTTTTTTTGTAGGTTTTTTGTGTAGTTAGGGTTAGTTTTTAGCAAGTGGGGTAGGAGAGCCACTCCAAGGTTGGTTTTTGTATCTTTTCTTCATTTTTAGCTTAAATTTATGTTTGTAATTGTAGTATAGGTTTAGAACTTGTAATTTTCTTCATTGTATTGTATTTTCTTTCACTTTTTTGCACTTTCTTTCATTTTCTTTGCAGCCAAACAACTTTATAATTCAAGTAAAATTTAGATTTAAATCTCTTTATGCTTTCTTTTCATTTTTACATGCTTTTATGATGTATTCAAGTAGCTAGAATTTAAATTGGGTTTAAATGTGAAAATCTCTCAAATAATCTAAGGAATGCAATGGAGGTATCTCATGAGTTAATTGCCATAATTTTCTAGATTTCAAATTCTTAGTATTTACATATGGAATTTTAGGAAACCTAGATTATTGACTAAGTTTGGAAATTTTCATCACCCAAATCGATGGTATTAATTTAAGAATTTTTACTAGAAAAGATCTCCACAATCGTTAGGAACTAATTCTCATCAATTGATTGAAGATAACTTAGAAAATATAGGTTATTGACTATATTTGGCTAATCAATGCACAACCCACAAATTTGGTATTGACTAAATTGAATGAATGGTATTAACCTTTGATTCCCCATTGAACATGTATCTAATTTCAATTACTTGAGAATAATCGGTTTTCAAAACTAAATCCTCTGAATCAAACACACTTACATGTTGTGTTTAATTTGAGTTATAAACCACATTGGAAGCCTTGGATGAAATTAAGTGGTTAGATCATTTGAGCCTAATTCCCTTTTCAATTGCTTTACTTTAATTGCCTAGTTAATTACTTTAATTTTCGTTGCACTAGTTTAGTAATTCAAAACCCCTATAAAAAATAGGTCCGTTTGGAAGTACTGTCAGTTTTTGTTTTTTGTTGTGTGTCATAGGTGTGTGTTTTTATTTTTTGTTTTTTAAGTCTAATGATGATATTTATAGGTTATCGTTCTGTTAACAGTACCAGACCAATATTTTAGAATAAAAAAACACACATATTTTAGTATTTTTTAATATTTTTTTATTTAAAAAAAAACAAAAAACAAAAATCAAACGGACCAAAGTCTTTATTTTTTCTTTTTATTTTAGATCCAATTCCCCTTTTATTGCAATTCAACCCTAGTTAAGGTTATTGTGAGGTAAGTGCTAGAGTCTGTATTTGGCTAGGTCCCTTGGGAGAGAGCGATACCGGATCTTCTGGTTTATACTTCATTGCGACCCCCGTGTTGAGTCAATGCCTTGATTTTGATGATAACAAAACATGGTTAAATGATCTAATAATTCTACTTAGTGTGCAGATGAATTATTAATTAGATCTTGACTTGAAGCTTATCATAATAGAGGACTTATGATGAAAAGCATGATGAAGTGATGTATTCTACAAAGGTGATATTATAAGAAGAAAAAGAATTCTCAAGTTGATGAAAATCATAGATTGAAGATTGATAAGCATGAAAGAATAGCATATTCTACAATGGTGATTTTATAAGGGAATGAAGATGATAGATATCAAAGAAGAAGAATGAAAATGATCAAAGTCTTGATTTAAAAGATTGAAGACTTTGAGTACTTGAAGACATCTTGCAAGAATGGAAAAAGAAGAGACCAACTCAAAAACATAAAAGCTTTCTTGATAGATGTAAAGATGTCTTGAAGATATAGAAGGAATCACAAGATTTGGAAAGCTTTCTTGAGTTGTTGAAGTCCATGGAGAAGCCATGTTGATTGAAGAAATGAAGATTCTAAGTCATGGAAGCTCTCTTGAAGATATTGAAGAAGACTTGAATCAATGGATGAAGCTATGATAATGGAAGAGCTCTACAAGTGATGAAAATGAAGAAAACTCACCTTGAATGGATTGAAGATGTTCTTGGAGTCATCTAATCTTGAAGAAGTGTTTGCAAGCTTTAAAAAGCCTATTTAGATGATCCTTGAAGAGATTGGAAGCTTTGAAAAAGATTGAAGAAAAGTTGCAAAAATATGAGTTTTGGTAAAAAGAGTCGACCCCTCAAGCAAGAAGAGTCGACTCATTCGAACAAAGCCTTGGAATTCTGCTGGAAGCTTAAAAGAGTCGACTCCTGGCCAAAAAGAGTCGACTCATTGCAACAGAGAACAAACAATTCTGCAGACTGCTGAAAAGAGTCGACTCCTGGGACAAAAGAGTCAACTCATTTGGACAGAAACTTGAAAAATCTGCTGAAATGCAAAAAGAGTCGACTCATTGTGAAAAGAGTCGACTCCTAGATCGTAACGGCTAGTTTTCTGACAGACGGTATGGGCACAAACACAACCAAATCTTCTCCCATACTTCTCCAACGGCTAGAATCGATCCATACCTATATATATGAGATACATACAGCTTCAAAGAAGTAGAAGAGAGCAATCATACCATTCATATCAAGTGCTTGAAGCTGAAAATCACCTGTACCTCACTGCCATATATTTTTGCTGAGTGTTTAAAGTTATCCATTGAGTTGTATTCATTTGTATACTCACTAGAAGAGTCACTCTTTGTATAATCTTCATTCATTCTTGTTTGGGTGGGTTTGTAACCTTGTAAGTTTAAGTGTTCTTGGGAAAAACACTTGTAAGTTTAAGAGAAGCTTGGACAAAATCTCTTGGGTTTTGAAAGCTTGGGAAGAAGCTTTTGTAAAGAGTGAGCTGGGCACTCGTGGCACAATCAGCAGCTGTGTAAGGAGTATTACATAGTGGAATTCCTTCGAAAGGATCGAAGAAGAAAGGACGTAGGCAAGGTTGGCCGAACCTCTATAAATCTGGTGCACTTCGTTTCTGCCTCTGTTTTGTTTAATTGCTCACTATACATGTTTGCATAAATATATATATTGACATACACTCCACTTGTTTGATATATATATTTCGATTAATTGTTGTTAAAATACATAAACAAGTTTTAGTTGAAATTCTTGTTAAAAAATTCTATAAAACCCAATTCACCCCCCCTCTTGGGTTGCCTACTTGGGCCAACACCTCGTACTCTTGCGAGGTAACTAACTCCATTTGTAGAAATACCGCATTTGGGGGCGAGTCAGTCAATAAAAGCCCCTTCCAAGCCACTGTTCTTCACCTGGCTAGCTCTGTTAGGAAGAATTAAAACAAAGGATCTCCTAAAGAGTCTTTCCTACCTCAATCTAGATGAGGATATAAGATGTTTATTCTGCAATGAAGAGGCTGAATCCTTTGATTACTTACTACTGCACTGCAAATTCACATGGAAGATTTGGTGCAATATCCTGAAGTAGTAGGGGGTCAAATGGGTATGTCCAGTGAACTTGAAGCTCCATACGGAATGGTGGTTCAGCTTTAATTTCAAGAGTCTCAAAAAAATGATATGACATTCCCTCTTCATCGTTATTCTTTGGAAGATTTGTTTGGTAAGAAATGACTTGGTATTTAACTAGATCCACTCTAACTGCTCTCTAGTTGTTGGAAATATAAAGTTGACCTTAGCCTATGATTACACCCTAAAAGTGTAATCATAAACTCTTAATTTGTACTTTGTTAAACTTATATTCTAACTAATTATCTTATTTTAGTTAGATATTTGTTTGAGTATGTTTTATATGTGTTTTGTAGGTTATATAAGCTAATAAAGGCAAAAAGAAAGCAAGAATAATCAAAGCGGGTTCAAGGCGAATAATTTGTTCATGAAAATTCAGACCTCTCTCAGTTTTCTGGCCATAACTTTTCGGTCCGATGTCCAATTGAGCTAATTTTTTGGTCATTGGAAAGAAGACTTCAAGCTCTACAATTTTGCATCTAATATGCATAGCTGAGTCGAGCTCTAAAATGGTCAAATAACACTTCAAAGTTTCTACAGTCGAGTAGTCATGAACAGTACCCGTCCGAACGGGTACTGTTCACCGTCCAAACGGACTTCAAATGGGCATCAAACGCACCGTCCGAACAATTTTCGGATGGTTACTGTTCATCCAGATTGTGTTTTTTTGCGTCTGAAGTGGCATTTTTAGGGTTTTTTTGTAAAGTTTTTGAGTAGTTAGGATTAGTTTGAGCAAGGGGGGGCGGCGGGGGAAGCTCCCAAAAGGTTAGTTTTCCCATTTTTCTTCATTTTTAGCTTAGATTTAGCTTTGTAATGGTAATATAGGAGTAGAAATTGTAACTTTCTTTCATTGTAATGTATTTTCTCTCATTTTTTTGCCATTTTCTCTCACTTTCTTATCAACCAAACACTAGTTCTACATAGTTTAATGTTAGATTTATTTCATTTATACCCTTTGTCATGGATTTTAGTAGTTAAACATCACTTGGATGTGGTTGTGAAGATCCGCCACGGATCTTCAAGGGTTGAAAATGAGATGTATGAACTTTAAAGCTATATCCTTAGAATTCTATGGTTTCATTTGATTTAGTATGAGATTCATTGAAAAACTTAGATTCATAACCCCTCTTGGCAATATTTATTCACAAATCAATATTTGGTATAGGTATTACACATGTCTAAGGTTTGATTCTAGGGTGCTAGTCACAGATTTCATCTTTATACTCAATCAAACATAAACCCAAGTATTTATAGTCAAAATCTTCCGGATCAAGAATCTAAGGTGCGATTCTTGATTTGAGTTATAAAACTCTCATTTGAAACCCTTATTGTGAATTGGTGGATTGAATCAATCATATTCAAGCTTTCCATTTTAATTGCTTTAAATTTAATTTCAATTTGCTTTACTTTAATTGCTTAGTTAATTACTTTAATTTCTATTGCACTAGTTTAGTAATCCAAAACCTCCATCAAAAATCAAAAGATTTTCGGTTCTTTTATTTTTCATTTTATTTTAAATCCAATTCCCCACATAATTACAAATCAATCCTAGGTTAGGTAAGTGTGAGTTGAGTGCTAGAGTCTATATTTGGCTAGGTCTCTTGGGAGAGAACGATACTGGATTACCTATTTATACTTCATCGCAACCCCCATACTCTTGCGGGGTACTAACTCCATTTTGTAGTTTTCGGAGCGAGTTAGCCTACTAGATTAAAGCAGAGAAGCCTAATGCTTCTTTTAGCATTTCAGACTTCCTTTATCGTATTGAAGGTGTCAAAGCCTCAAGTCTAAAGCTTCTTATGATATTCATCTCTGCAACGGCCACTAGCCATCCCCCTTTATTACTTTGCCCTGTGTTGGTTGATAACTTCCTTTCCTGTCAAACGTTTTGGCTTGCTCATTCTTGGTTGCTTCCCTTCTCTATTTGTATTGTTATTCATCTTGAATGAATGATCCTCTTCTTTTATTGGTCAAAAAAAAAAAAAAAAACTTCAAGCCACTACCTGTGGATCCACGTTTTTCAAGGGCTTTGGGGTGTCTATGGTTAAAGTGGGTAGAATTGGAGTTGTTACTGCTACGACAAGTGAAATCAGGAAAGTTTGCACTAAGACAAACTAACAATATGTTTGAAGCCCACATAAGAAAAATTTATCTTTGGGCAAAAGTATATGTTTAGTTTTGTTTTCTACAATTTTGGAATTGTTTTAATCTTTTACAGTCTTGTATTATTTTATTGTGCTATTGAAACTGCAAATTCCCTTGCACTTAATTCATATGTTTGATTTATACAATCCATATACTAATCAGAAGATTATGCATAAAAGTTACCAAACTTAGTCAAGAATCTAGGTTTTCTTAATTAACCACGCATTAATTGTTAAAAATTAAAGGGATTAGAAGATGAATCAATGAAACCCATGTTACCTCCATTGAACCCTTGAAGATCCTTGGTTGGTCTTTATAATTGCATTCAAGTACTAGCTGAGCTACTCATTACTATGGTAAAAACAAGATGAATTGAAGATATAAGGAAGAATTGAATACAAATTGTATTGAAATTGAAGAATCTAGGGCTAGATTACAATGAATGTGAAGAACTATAAAGAACTCTAGGGTTTCTCTCTCTAAAATTACCCGTACAACTCTCTAAAATCATAAAAATAAAAGCTAGCTGCATAATTTTTGGCCAAAGCTGCCTTAGATAGCTAAAAATAAAACAGGGCTCTATCAGACGTTCAAACACCCTTAGGAAGCGTTTGAACATCTATCAAACTTGATTTAAACGCTAAAAATCAGCTTGTAAAATTTGTCGGGCATTCGAATGCCTTTATAAACCATTCGAACATTCACTATTCACTGCTAACGGTCACTATTCATCCGTTCAAGCAGTCATTATTCACTGCTAACAGTCACTAATTACTCGTTCGAATGGTCACTATTCACAACATTTTTTCCTTTTGTCCAAATTGCGTCTGAATTACTCTAAATTAAGCTCAAAACCTATACAAAGGAAAATAAACTTAGTTAATACTAAAATCTAACTAAAGTGGCATATAAACTCCAAAATTAAGGTTAACAAAGTACAAATTATTATACTTTTGGAGTGTAATCCCACCCCCCACTTACTTTTTGCTAGTCCCTAGCAAAATACTAAAAACAAAAGAGATAATTTCTACTTTTGTAGGAGTCGCAGATGCGTTTAGCTAATGCACCAAGCCTTTAAACCCCTAGGTTACCCACAGTGGACGAGTAATATCTCGTGAGAGTTTCCAGTATTGGTACCCACAAACATCTATTTGTGGCTTGCAATCAAAGATTCATAAAGACAAATAGAGCATGCATAGACTTGTTCAAATTAATCCTCAATTCACCCTATCTCCTAATACAAGCAAGATTAAATCATAAATCAATGTAAAAGAAGTTTAAGTGAGTGTGTAATGAAACAATGCAATATAACTCAAGTGTTAACACACTCATACAATCATATCCTTTAAGCCTCGATCCAAACCTTACTGGGCATACACTCACAAGAAAGATGAACGCACAAGGTTCTTGCAATGGAAAGCTCATCATAGGAGTAAATGCATAAAAACACAAAAAAGCAATCCAATTACAAAAATCAAAAGAATGAAAGTGTATCCGACTTAGCATAGCTTCATAAAAGAATATCCATAGTTAAGCACCAATCAAAATAATTGACAAAGAATGGCTTATACTCCAATGAATTCTCAAATCACATAAACACTTTGGATAAAATAGGACTTTCTATGGTTATAGCTTGGCCAAGAGTTATAAGACATCGAAAAAGAAAAGATAAAAGGCTCAAAACATAAATGATCAAGGCATGTAATGATCAAGGAGTACATACTTCCAATTTTCCCTTTTCATTTGATGTTGCTCTTTTCTTTTCAAACATCCAACCTCTTTATTCTCTTTTTTTTTTTTTTCTTCTTCTTGTTGTACTTCCCATACTTTTAGTTCATTTTCTAACTTTTCTCTTTTCCTTTTTTCACACTGCGACCATATCACCCTTTCCTTTTCACTTCACAAATGAACTTCTCACAAGTAAAAGAACTTATGTTTCTTAATCCTAGGGAATATTTCAACAATGATTGACTTTAGTGATTACACCCTAAAAGTGTAATCATAGGCCCTCAATTCATACATTGTTAGATTTATATTAGGGTTAATTTTTTTATTTTAGTTAGATATTTGTTTGATTGTATTTTTGGTGTGCTTTGTAGGTTATAGGAGCTAATAAAGGCAAATTGATGCAAAGAATGATCAAAGTGGGTTCAAAACGAGCAAACCGGTGAAGAGAAGTCCATCCTGTCTTGGTATTTTGGCCATAACTTTTCACTCCGATGTCCGATTGAGCTGAGTTTCTAGCCATTGGAAAGAAGACTTCAAGAACTACAACTTTACCTCTAATGTGCATCAACTGAATCGTGCTCTAAACTAGTCAAATAAAGTTTCAAAATTTTTGGGTCAAATAGTGATAAATAGTACCCGTCCGAACGGTTACTGTTCACCCGTCTGAACGATGCGTTCAAGCGCACTTCAAACGGCTGTCTGACGTACCATTCGAATGGTGTTCGGACGGTTACTGTTCATCCAGATTGCATTTTTTACGTCCGAAGCTGTGTTTTTAGGATTTTTTTTGTAGGTTTTTTGAGTAGTTAAAGTTAGTTTGAGATAGAGGGGTGGCGGGAGAAGCTCCCAACAAGTTGATTCTTCCATTTTTCTTCATTTTTAGTTTTAGATTTAGCTTTGTAATGGTAGTATAGGTGAAAAACTTGTAGTTTTCTTCTATTGTATTGTATTTTCTTTCACTTTCTTATACTTTCTTGCACTTTTTTTTTGTAACCAAATAGTTTTTATATTCAAGTAAATTTTAGATTTAAGTCTCTACATGCTTTCTTTAGATTTTTACATATTTTTATGATGTATTCAAGTAGCTAGGAATTTGTATTGGGTTTAAATGTGAAAATCACCCAAGAAATCCAAGAGTTTCAATGGAGGTATCTCATGTATTAGTTTTTCATATTTTCCAAGATTTTAAATTCCTAGTAATTGTATGTGGATGTTTTAGAAAATCTAGATTATTAACTAAGTTTGGGTATTTTCATCAACCAAATCAATAGTATTAATTTAGGGATTTTTACTAAAAAAGATCTCCACAATTGTTAGGAATGAATTCTCATCAATTGATTGTAAGATAACTTAGAAAACCTAGGTTATTGACTATGTTTGGATAATCAATGCACAAACCACAAATTTGGTATTGACTAAGTTAAATCGATGGTATTAACCTTTAATTCCTGATTACACTCTTAAAGTGTAATCATAGGTTCTTAATTAGCACTTTGTTAGATTTATATTAGTGTTAATTTTCTTATTTTAGTTAGATATTTGTTTGATTATGTTTTGTGTGTGCTTTGTAGGTTATATATGCTAATAAAGGCAAAAAGAAAGCAAGAATAATCAAAGCGGGTTCAAGGCGAATAAATTGGTCATGAAAATTCAGACCTGTCTCGGTATTCTGGCCATATCTTTTTACTTCGTTATCCGATTAAGCTGATTTTTAAGCCATTGGAAAGAAGACTTCAAGAGCTACAATTTTTCCTCTAATGTGCATTGGTTGAATCAGCCTCTAAAGTGGTTAAAATTAAGTTTCAAGGTAGATGGATGAATAGTAACCAATTGATTGGTTTGGCAAACTTCAGAGAAGGTGTTTTACCGATCGATCGGTCGATCGATCGGTGAACAGTGCCCGATTGATCATGAACAGTGACCGATCGATCGGTGAACAATACCCGTGAACAGTAAAAACACTGAATTGATAGATCGAACGCTACAATTACCGTTCGATTGGTGAACAGTGCCAATCGATCAATCGATACAAATCTGGAACTTAAAAGCTGTGTTATTCGAAAAAAAAGGGGGAAGAAGATTTTTAGAGTTTGCAGCAGCCAAGGGGGCGACGTGAGAGGCTCCTCCAAGGTTGGTTTTCATATTTTATGTATTTTTAGCTTAGATTTATGTTTGTAATGTTAATGTAGGAGTAGAAATTGTACTTTTCTTTCATTGTAATGTATTTTCCTTCACTTTCTTGTACTTTTCTTCACTTTCTTTGTAGCTAAACAGATTTATTGTTGTAGAAAAATTTAGATTTAATTCTCTTTATGCTTTCTTTACATTTCTACATGCTTTGATAATGAATTCAAGTAGTTAGATTTATCTTGGATGTGATTGTAAATATTCACCAAGGATCTTCAATTATTTCAATGGGGATTTATGAGCTTCAAAGTTTTATTCCTAGATTTGTATAGTTATATTTGGTTGGGTGTTGGATTTATTTGAAAACTTAGATTCATAACTCATTTGGTAATATTTATGCACAATTCAAAAATTAGTATAAATCTTGCACATTTCTAGGTTTGTTTCTATGATTCTATTAATTGTTCAATTCATACACTCAACTAAATATGAACTCAATGTTTTATGGTCAAAATATTAGGAATCAAGAATCCACGGTGTGATTCTTGATTTGAGTTATAAAAATCCTCTCTTGAATTCTTGTTGTGAATTGGTAGATTGAATTAATCATATCCAAGCTTTCTATTTTAATTGCTTTACATTTAAATCAATTGCCTACTTAATTAATTTAATTTTCATTGCACTAGTTTAGTAAATCAAAACCCCATAAAAAACCTAAAGATTTTCAGTCCTTTTATTTTTCTTTTCAATTTAGATTCAATTCCCCACATAATTGTAAATCAATCCTAGATTAGGTTAGTGTGAGTTGAGTGCTAGAGCCTATATTTGGCTAGGTCCATTGGGAGAGAACGATACCGAATTACCGGTTTATACTTCATCGTGACCCCCATACTCTTGCGGGGTACTAACTCCATTTTATAGTTTTCAGAGCGAGTCAATTCCCCATTGAACATGTATCTAATTTCAATTGCTTGAGAATAATTGGTTTTTAAAAGTTAAATCTTCCAAATCAAACACTCTTAAATATTGTGTTTGATTTGAGTTATAAACCCCATTGAAAACCTTGGATAAATGGAGTGATTAGATCAATTGAACCCAATTCCCTTTTAATTGCTTTAATTTTAGTTTTAATTTGCTTTACTTTAATTGTCTAGTTGTTAATTACTTTTATTTTCATTACACTAGTTTAGTAATTCAAAACCCCCATCAAAAAATTAAAATATTTTCAGTCGTTTTATTTTTCTTTTTTATTTTAGATCCAATTCCTCTTTTTATTGCAATTCAATCCTAAGCTAGGTTAATATGAGTTGAGTGCTAGAGCCTATATTGGGCTAAGTCCCTTGGGAGATAACGATATTAGATTACCGGTTTATACTTCATCGCGACCCCCGTACTCTTGCGCGGTACTACCTCCATTTGTAGGAATACCTCATTTGGGGGCAAGTTAAGTTTTGGCGTCGTTGCTGGGGACCAAAGGCACGAGGGGAGCACTACCAAGATTTGGGTTGAAGAGCAATTGGTGGATTGGATCTCCATCCATCTACCACGACGAAGGAATCTTCGCCTTAAGCCATTTGGTAACATCATTCCATATTTTTGTGTGATACCATATTAGATTTTTATTCTTTCTTTTTCGCTTTATTTTAAGTTTATTTTGTTTTATTTGTATATATTTTGTTTTATTTTAATAATTTAATTGGAGGATTGCTAAAGGAGAACTAGGGATTGTTTTTATTGCAAATTGATGGTATATAACTTGTGGAGATTGAAGGTTTGATTGAATTGAACTTGATTAAATTGATGAAATTTTTATGTGGAGATTGGAGGTTTGGATAGAACACTATTGAGCATTGTTGTGTATAATGTGTTAAGGCGCGGTGCGCTACATTTGTTTGAGCATTGCATCCAATTTTCATTGTGCACTTCGTTATGTTTAGTGGTAAATTTTCACACCTTACACCATCTAATATATCCATTAGGGAACACTTTAGAGCTAATGGCCAAAGGGAGCCTCCATGACCACCTCCCACTCTTGGGGGGTGTGACTAATTTAACCTTACTAGGGGACATGAGAGCACTTATTCAAATCATTAGTTTGAGCCTCACCCTTACCAAGAGCCCTTTGACTATTACCATGCACCACCTCCACCCTACCAAAATCAACCATGTGAATACCTCCAATCCCAATTTTTACCCTGTGAGAAATATCATACTCCTCACTGGCACGCCTCCAGATGTGCTTCAACTGGAGCCACTCCGCAAGGGTACGGAGGTCGTGCTTGTAGTTAAACCGGAAGATCCGGTGTCGTTCTCTCCCAAGGGAATTCTGCAAATATAGCAACAAAGCTCAACTAGCACGGGTACTTATCTTAATGGATTGCAAATGAAAATTCTTAACATAAAAGAGACCGAAAATATGTTGGTTTTGAGATGATGATGGTTCTATGCTTCATGCAATAATTTAGTGACTAATAAAGACAACAAAAGCTAGTTTTATGTAATTAAGGAGAAAAGCTTGGACATGGTTGTTTTGATCCACCAATTCACAACAAGGGTTTCCAATGGGAGGTTTATAACTCAAATCAAGAATCACACCTTGAATTCTTGATTCGGAAAATGTCGACTATAAAAATGTGGGTTTTGCTTGATTGAGCATAGAGAGGGAATCTATAATTGGTACCTTAGAGTCAAACCTTAAACGTGTGCAATACCTATACCAAATATTGATTTGTGCATAAATATTGCCAAAGGGTTATGAATCTAAGTTTTTCTAATGAATCTCATGCTAAATCCAATGAAACCATATAATTTTGAGGATATGACTTTGAAGTTCATACAACACATTTTCAACCCCTTTGAAGATCCTTGGTGGATCTTCACAACCACATCTAAGGGGTATTTAGCTACTAGAATCCATGTTAAATACCATAAAAGGAGCCAAATCTACCATTAAACTATAAAGAACTAGTGTTTGGTTGCCAAGAAAATGAGGGAAAGTGCCAAGAAAATGATAGAAAGTTGCTAGAAAAAGTAGAAGTCATTCACTTCATATATATATCAAGCATTCATTACAATGATCCAAAAGTAATAAATGACATTAAATACAAACATTAAGAGTAAATCTAACTTAAAAGCCTTACAAGATAACAAAAACCCCTTTTTGGAGCTCCTTTCCCATCCAGAATCTGCAGAAAAATAACCTATCCCTTTTTGTCTCGAACAAAAGCTTTTATACTCAGTAGAAAAACAGAGCCTATACACACCGATCGATCGGTGTACGACCGATTGATCGGCCGATCGATCGCCCGATCGAACGGTTAGGGCGATCGAACGCCCGATCGATCGCAAAACCGACCCCTCTGAAGTTTGCTTCTGAACAGTCTGTTAAGGGAATTCCGACGTCACCGATCGATCGGAAAAATGCCCTCTCTGAAGTTTGCTGCAGAAGGTTGAACAGAGCATCGCCGATCGATCGCAGGATCACCGATCGATCGGCCGATCGAACGTTCTGTGGACCGTTCGATCGGGCGATCTATCGGTTATACTCAAGATTGCCCATTTGCCTTAGTTTAAGCTCCAAATCCTGCAAAAAGTGTACAAAAAGAGTTTTAACGCGTTTTAGGAGTTAAAATACTAAATTAACACCAAATTTAACTAATCAACTAACAATTTAAGCCAAAAGATTACTATTTCTAAGAGTAATCAACACCCCCCAACTAAACCTTTGATAGTCCCTATCAAAGTATGAGAGGAAAACAAAAAATATACACATGCATTAATCTTATTCAAGTCAAATCTCCATCCACCTAGGTTGTGAACCAAAGCAAGGCAAAGGCATAAAGCATGGAAGAAATAAAACACATTGACGCGTACTACCAATGACATATGACCCTAAAGATTCAAAACTAGTACAATTACGTCCTCGATGCTTCGATCCAAGTCTCACAAGGCATACACTCAACTTTAAACATGAACACTCAGGGTCCCTCAATAGAAAGCTCTTTTAACGAGTAAATGTATAAACCATGCAAGTAGAGCAATTCCAAAACCAAAGAAGAATAAATTGTAAGTGTATCGACTTGGCATAGCTTCATGAAGGAATATTCACAGCTTAAGCATAATCTAGAAAATTGACATAAATGTCTCATACACAATTGAATTAGAGATTCATGTATCTTCGGATATCAAGGCCATAAGGGTGATGAATGAGAGAAGAGCCATGTAAGAGGATAGAAAATGGTAAACGGGTTCAACATATGCATGCGCATTACACATGATGATCAATGATATTCACTTCCACATTTCCACTCTTTTGAATCACTTTTACAATCTTCCTTCACCTCACTTCTTTTGTATTTGATTTTTTTTTTTTTTTTTTTTTTTTGTTTTTTATTTTTTTTTTTTTTTTAACACACCTTTTCATCCCTTTCTATGTATGTATATATATATATATATTTTCTTTACTCTTCAACTCCATACACCTCCAACTTTAAAAATATAAGAGCAATGCATTTATTGGCATTGACACTCTTTAAACTTATGCACATGCATATGAATATTAAAAAGAAGAAAAATACACATGAAATGGCTCAATGGAATGAAATAACCTATGTGTTTAGAATCCAAAGAATACAACAAATCAAAACTTCAAAAGTGTATAAGGGGTCAATAAATTTATTTAACACTCGAACATGTAAACCAACATCAAGAAATAATGAAGCTATTCAATAAATGAGGATCAACAAAAATAATCTTGAATAAATGTGATTCACTCTTCAAAGGCGATAAATAGGCTCTAAAGCTCACACGGTAAAAATCTCCACCTTATAAAGACATGCATGCATAAGAATGGAATACAAGGCATCACATAACATGTTAGTGCGCAACAATGTGAATTGTCTCTTATAATGATTTTATGCCAAAAACTTGCAATGTATCATAATCTTTAAGGTGGGTTAATCATCAACTCAAATTTAATCAAAAACATGGTATGGTACTTGTTTGAAACAACCTTGACACCTTCATCACAAAAATCCAAAAAGAGATGATATCGACAATTAAGGACATAGCTAAGGTGTCAAGTTATAGAAAAGAGCGATACGAATACCATACAATACCCATTACCTCGGTTGGAACAATACATGCGATATGGATATCAATCAAAAAGTACACCTGTAACTGAACTGCCAAAATATACACGAAAAAGACAAGAGAATACAATAAATATATACAAAAAGGGTATGCCACAATAAGAAAGATCACTATACAAACAGCTCAAAAATAAATACATCCACTATAATAAAAAAGATTTAGATACATCATATGAAATGAAATGCTATGAAGTGCACAATGCATCTAATCTAACTGGAGATCCGAAAAGAGGTCTCCATCATCCGGAGGAGGCTGGCCAAGGTGCTGGATAATCTCCTGGAGTCGAGTGGACTGGGTCTGCTGCTGCTGCTGAATGTCAATCAACTGACCCTGAAGTGCAGCAATGGCAGTGTCCTGAAGATCTAATCTAGCCATAATGTCGGCCTGCCACTGTTGGCGCTCTGCCTGCTGAGCGGTCAGCTGCTCCTGAATAGCTGTCAAAGTCTGAAGTAACGTCCCCTGAGCTGACTCCTCCTGAGCCTGAGCCTGAGGCTGCGCTGGCTGCCCCGGCTGATCTTGCCGCTGCTCTCCTGACTGGGTCTCCTCCTGAGTCTGAGAAGCCGGCTGCTGAGAAGACGAGTGAGTCGAACTAGCTGACCCCCCCTTCTTCGACAACTGCCCTGCCGCCCTCTTCTCCGTCTTCCAGTCTATGACAGTCGAAGAGGAGAGCAATACAACATCCGCAACACTAACCCCTGCCGCCCTAATCCTCGCTGTCAAAAAACAACCAAAAGGGATGCTGGACTGGGGAGTAACAACCTGAGTCGCGGCCCACAATGCCATATACATGAAGTGGGGCAAGTCAATAGTCCTGCCGTGCCAATAGCCCACATCAACTGCCCTCGCATCCTACTGTACTCCACCGTCCTCCCCAGTGGAAAGATCGAATAGTAAGTCCCAAGGAACAACGGGTGGTATCTGGGGGCAATCTGCCTAATCCTGATCTGGGAAGCGGTCCAGGACTCTCCCGGTGCTAAAATCTCGGCGCACATCTCCTCATGAGATGGTGGATGCTCCCCATCATAAGAGAACTGAGGGTTAGCAACCCTCGGTATACCAAACTGCTCAGCAAAGGAGTCTGGGGTGATAACAATATCCTTACCCCGAACCCAAGAGCGAAGAATATGTCTGTCGCCACTA
This sequence comes from Euryodendron excelsum, assembly GCA_033060915.1. Lineage (NCBI taxonomy): Eukaryota > Viridiplantae > Streptophyta > Magnoliopsida > Ericales > Pentaphylacaceae > Euryodendron > Euryodendron excelsum. The sequence continues at coordinate 31,704,693 of CM065398.1, forward strand.
ACGGGGTCCGATGAAATGTTAGCCATGAACTCTGCCACGAGGGTGGCTGAGTACTGGCCCCTAAAAGAAGCTAACCTCAACCACTGGCGGTCGGTCAAAGGCTGGAGCCAACCATATGGCTCAGCATCAAACTGACTCACTGTCCAAAGCCTCTCCACTACTACCTTAGGGGCCCTCCACACCCGTCCAAACTCTCGCTCCTGATCCCTCCCCCAGAAGCAAGTGGAATCATACTCTCCCTCTCTCTCCCTCCTAGCATGGTCACGCTGGAGCTGCTGGAACTGGGCCAGAGTCTGAGAAGTCCCCGCCCCAGCTGTACCCTCAGTACTCCTAGTCTCAACCATACTCTCTACAAGGCTAAGTACAACTATAAATGAAAATAATAGACAAAGATCGGCGGAAGGAATACCACTCGAAGAGCAGAAAACCGTGAAAAAGGCGAGACCAAGTCTAGCAAAGTAAGCTGGCAGGGCCTCGCTGCTCCGATAAACGAACAAGGCTCTCTAAACTCTCAAATACGCGCGAGTGAAATGAGAATGAACAGTGAAACAGTGGCCTTTATATAGATAACTCGGTCACCGATCGATCGGCCCTTTGAACAGATCGATCGCCTCGCGGACCGATCGAAATGGAGCGCCACCGATCGAACGGCCGATCGAACGACCGATCGATCGATACCGCTCCCTTTCGATCGGTGCGGTAACAACCCCGATCGATCGCGGTCGTCACCGATCGATCGCCAGATCGATCGCAACGTACACGATCGATCGGCTGATCGATCAGTTTGGCCCATCGATCGATCGCAAAAACAGCTTATCTGAAGTTCTGCAAAAATTCTCAGAATTGTTCACAAAATCATGCAAATGGTGCCCAAACTGGAATCATGCTATGACCTTAAGGCATGAGAAAATAGAAGAGAAAATGAACAATGGGGAGGGCGGGACTCTCGGGAATACAAATGTACACAAGTAACTACCAAAAAGGAAAGAGAAAGAAACCTATAAAAAGAAAAACAAAAGAACTACTCCTAAACTATAAAACACGGCAATCTAATGTCACTCAAAGGACGGTGGATCGATGAGATCCACACAGTCCAACTCCCCTTGAAACGTCTCAAAATACGGCTTAAGCCGCTGGCCATTCACCTTAAATGCCGAGCCATTAGTGAGGTTTTGCACCTCGATGGCTCCATGGGGAAAAACTTCTTTAACAATGTATGGCCCGGCCCACTTACTCCGCAATTTGCCCGGAAAGAGATGCAAGCGTGAATCATAGAATAACACTTTTTGGCCAACTTTGAAAGTTTTTTGAATGATATGTTGGTCATGAAAATGTTTCATCCGGGCCTTAGCAATTTTTGCATTTTCAAATGCATCATTGCGGAGTTCATCTAACTCATTGAGTTGGAGTTTTCGGTGAGAACCCGCAACATCAATATCCTCATTACATTGACGAATCGCCCAATATGCTTTATGCTCAATTTCGACGGGAAGATGACATGCCTTCCCATACACAAGTCTATAGGGTGATGCGCCAAGAATGGTTTTATAGCCTGTGCGGTATGCCCACAACCCATCGGTCAATCTAAGAGACCAATCTTTCCTATTTGGATTGACGGTTTTCTCTAGAATGCACTTAATTTCCTGATTGGCCAACTCTACTTGCCCTCGCGTTTGAGGATGGTATGGTAATCCAACTTTATGGACCACACCATACTTACGCATTAAAGACGCGAAGGGCTTGTTACAAAAATGTGAACCGCCATCACTTATCATGGCACAAGGCATGCCATACCTACAAAAAATGTTCTCTTTCAAAAATCGCAAGACCACTTGGTGGTCATTGCTTCGGGTGGCAATTGCTTCCGCCCACTTAGAGACATAATCTACCACAACAAGAATAAAAAGGTACCCAAACGAGTTAGGAAACGGTCCCATGAAATCGATCCCCCAACAATCAAATATTTCTAAAATGGTGATGGGGTGAAGAGGCATCATGTGCCTCTTAGAAAGTGTTCCTAACCGTTGGCACCTATCGCAAGCTAGACAAAAAGTATGTACATCATTGAACATGGTGAGCCAATAAAGCCCACATTGTAAAATTTTGGCCGTGGTCTTCTTGGAGGAGAAGTGTCCTCCACAAGCATGAGAGTGACAAAATTCTATCACTTGTTGGAATTCGTGATTTGGGACACACCGGCGAATGATTGATTACACCCTAAAAGTGTAATCACAGGCTCTTAATCCGCACTTTGTTAGATTTATATTAGTGTTAATTTCCTTATTTTAATTAGATATTTGTTTGATTATGTTTTGTGTGTGCTTTGTAGGTTATATAAGCTAATAAAGGCAAAAAGAAAGCAAGAATAATCAAAGCGGGTTCAAGGCGAATAATTTGTTCATGAAAATTCAGACCCGTCTCGGTATTTGGGCCATATCTTTTTACTCCGATGTCCGATTGAGCTGATTTTTGTGCCATTGGAAAGAAGACTTCAAGAGCTACAATTTGTCCTCTAATGTGCATCGGCTGAATCGGCCTCTAAAGTGGTCAAAATCAAGCTTCAAGGTGGAGGGATGAATAGTAACCGATCGATTGGCTTGACAAACTTCAGAGAGGGTGATTTACCGATCGATCGGGTGAACAGTAACCCCGATCGATCGGTCACTATTCACCGATCGATCGGCCGATCGATCTGTGAACAGTAACCCGATCGATCGGTGAACAGTACCCGTGAACAGTAAAAAACAGTTTTTTTCCGATCGAACGCTCCAATTGCCGTTCGATCGGCCGATCGATCGGTGAACAGTGCCGATCGATCGGTCGATATAGATCTGGAGCTTAAAAGCTTTGTTGTCCGAAAAAATGGAGGAGAGGAAGATTTTTTGGGTTTGTAGCAGCCAAGGAGGTGGTGTGAAAAGCTCCTCCAAGGTTGGTTTTTATGTTTTTGTGTATTTTAGCTTAGATTTATGTTTGTAATGTTAATGTAGGAGTAGAAATTGTAACTTTATTACATTGTAATTTATTTTCCTTCACTTTCTTGCCATTTTCTCTCACTTTCTTAGCAACCAAACACTAGTTTTACTTAGTTTAATGTTAGATTTATCTTCATTTATGCTCTTTATTATGGATTTTAGTAGCTAAACATCTCTTGGGTGTGATTGTGAAAATTCACCAAGGATCTTCAAGTATTTTAATGGGGATTTATGAACTTCAAAGCTTTATTCCTAGATTTCAATTGTTCTATTTGGTTGAGTGTTGAATTTATTTGAAAACTTAGATTCATAACTCATTTGGTAATATTTGTGCACAATTCAACAATTGGTATAAATCTTGCACATTTCTAGGTTTGTTTCTATGGTTCTATTAATTATCACAATTTATACACTCAACTAAATATGAACTCAAGGTTTTATGGTCAAAATATTCCGAATCAAAAATCCACGGTGTGATTTTTTATTTGAGTTATAAAAATCCTCTATTGAAATTCTTGTTGTGAATTGGTGGATTGAATCAATCATATCCAAGTTTTCCATTTTAATTGCTTTACATTTAAATCAATTGCCTAGTTAGTTGCTTTAATTTTCATTGCACTAGTTTAGTAAATCCAAACCCCATAAAAAATCTAAAGATTTTCGGTCATTTTATTTTTCCTTTTATTTTAGATTCAATTCCCCACATAATTGCAATTCAATCCTAGGCTAGGTTAGTGTGAGTTGAATGCTAGAGCCTATATTTGGCTAGGTCCCTTGGGAGAGAACGATACCGGATTACCGGTTTATACTTCATTGCGACCCCCGTACTCTTGCGGGGTACTAACTCCATTTTGTAGTTTTCGGAGCGAGTCAATGATTTGGTCCAGACAATACTTAAACAAGTGAGGATCATCCCACGAAAAATAGCGCACATTCCGGAAGAATTTACGCTTGTCAATGGATGACCATGTGGAAGGAACCTCACCGGTGACAAGGAAGTTCGCAATGTCCGCAAACCAAGGGGTTGAAACTTGCTCAACGACACTCACATGCATGAGATGCTCATCCGGGAAGTGCTCCTTGATAGGGGTTGGGTCCATGGCTCGCCCATTTAAGGGAAGCCGAGACAACTGGTCCGCAACTACATTTTCAACCCCTTTTTTATCACGCATTTCGATATGGAATTCTTGGAGCAAAAGTATCCATCGAATGAGGTGCGGTTTTGCATCGGGTTTTGTGAGGAGATACTTTAGGGCCGCATGGTCGGTATAGATGATGACCAATGACCCAATCAAGTAAGACCTAAATTTATCAAGTGCAAAAACCACCGCAAGGAGTTCCTTCTCGGTTGTGGTATAGTTGATTTGAGCTTCATTGAGAGTTCTAGAAGCATAATAAATGACATAAGGCTTCTTGTCAACTCTTTGTCCTAGGACGGCTCCCACGGCATAGTCGCTAGCATCACATATTAGCTCAAATGGAAGAGACCAACTGGGTGCTCGAATGATTGGGGCGGTGGTCAAAAGTCCCTTCAACTTGTCAAAAGCTTATTAATAAGAAGATGTCCACTCAAAGGGAACATCTTGGGACAAAAGATGACACATGAGCCTAGAGATTGCACTAAAACCCTCAATGAAACGCCGATAGAAACCGGCATGCCCAAGAAATGATCTAATCTCCTTCACACACGTTGGGGCGGGCAATTTTTGAATGAGTTCAATTTTTTCTTTATCAACTTTAAGCCCTTCGGCCGACACAATATGCCCCAATACTATACCACTTGTAACCATAAAATGACATTTTTCCCAATTGAGCACAAGGTTACTCTCCTCACATCCCCATAGATGGAAAAATCATCCATGAAGACTTCGACAATTTGCTCAATCATGTCGCTAAATATGCTCATCATGCACCTTTGAAATGTCGCCGGTGCATTACATAGCCCGAAGGGCATGCGTTTATAAGCATATGTGCCAAACGGACAAGTGAATGTTGTCTTGGCTTGATCCTCAAGGGCTACATCGATTTGATTGTACCCCGAATATCCATCTAAAAAACAATAGAAAGCCTTACCGGACACCCTTTCTAGGACTTGATCAAGGAAGGGTAAAGGAAAGTGGTCCTTTCGGGTCACATTATTGAGGCGGCGATAATCAATGCACATTCACCACCCGGTTTGCACACGGGTTGGTACTAACTCATTGTTGTCATTTCTTATCACCGTGACACCCGATTTCTTAGGCACCACTTGGGTCGGACTAACCCATTTCGAATCAGAGATGGGGTAAATGATACCCGCATCTAGCAATTTTAAAACCTCACCTTTAACCACTTCCTTCATATTAGGGTTCAATTGCCTTTGCATTTGACGAATGGATTTAGCCTCCTCTTCTAAAAAAATACGGTGAGTGCACACAAGAGGACTAATCCCATGAAGGTCGGCGATAGTCCATCCTAGGGCTTTTCTATGTTTCCTAAGCAACGCTATCAACCCTTTCTCTTGGCTCCCGACAAGTTAGAGGAAATCACAACCGGGTATGACTCCCCATCCCCTAGAAATGCATACTTTAAATTGGAAGGCAAGGGCTTCCTCTCGGGAATGGGAGGCTTCTCCTCCGAAGGAATCGGTTTCTCGGCACTAGGGTGGAGGGGTTCAAAAGAAGGGGTCCATTGACCCACATGTAAACACTCCTCTCTCCCACCCTCTAAATGAGACAATTCACTTGACACCATGCCCTCACTATCAAGTGAAGCATGCGGTTCACTTCTCACTAATGCCCTTTCCAAAGGGTCCTCAAAACTCTCCCGTTCAAAGTGTTCTTGAACTATGCTCTCTATGATATCTACCTCCCGGATATCCTCACATTCCCCCTTTTGTTTGGCAACCGAAAAGATGTTAAGCTCGAAGGTGGTGTTGCCAAAAGACAATTTCACTAACCCATTCCTACAATGTATGATGGCGATGGAAGTAGCTAGGAAAAGGCGTCCCAAGATCACAGGAATTTGGTTGTGAGCTATGCAACTCTCAACAGGTTGGGTGTCTAGGACAATGAAATTGACTGGGAAGCAAAAGTTATCAACTTGGATGAGAACATCCTCGATGATACCTCTTGGAACCTTTATAGAACGATCCGCCAATTGCAAGGTAACATGAGTAGGGCTCAACTCTCCTAGGCCAAGTTCCTTATACACTGAAAAGGGTAAAAGGTTGACACTAGACCCTAAGTCTAACAAGGCACGATCGATCTTGGTGTTCCCAATGGTACAAGAAATAGTAGGACATCTGATTACACCCTAAAAGTGTAATTATAGGCTCTTAATCCGCACTTTGTTATATTTATATTAGTGTTAATTTTCTTATTTCAGTTAGATATTTATTTGATTATGTTTTGTGTGTGCTTTGTAGGTTATATAAGCTAATAAAGGCAAAAAGAAAGCAAGAATAATCAAAGCGGGTTCAAGGCGAATAATTTGTTCATGAAAATTCAGACCCGTCTCGGTATTTGGGCCATATCTTTTTATTCCGATGTCCGATTGAGCTGATTTTTGTGCCATTGGAAAGAAGACTTCAAGAGCTACAATTTGTCCTCTAATGTGCATCGGCTGAATCGGCCTCTAAAGTGGTCAAAATCAAGCTTCAAGGTGTAGGAATGAATAGTAACCGATCGAATGGCTTGGCAAACTTCAGAGAGGGTGATTTACCGATCGATCGGCCGATCGATCGGGTGAACAGTAACCCGATCGATCGGTGAACAGTGACCGATCAATCGGCCGATCGATCGGTGAACAGTAACCCGATCGATCGGTGAACAGTGCCCGTGAACAGTAAAAATAGTTTTTTTACCGATCGAACGCTCCAATTGCCGTTCGATCGGCCGATCGATCGGTGAACAGTGCCGATCGATCGGTCGATATAGATCTGGAGCTTTAAAGTTTTGTTGTCCGAAAAAATGGAGGGGAGGAAGATTTTTTGGGTTTGTAGCAGCCAAGGAGGTGGTGTGAAAAGCTCCTCCAAGGTTGGTTTTTATGTTTTTGTGTATTTTAGATTAGATTTATGTTTGTAATGTTAATGTAGGAGTAGAAATTGTAACTTTATTACATTGTAATTTATTTTCCTTCACTTTCTTGCCATTTTCTCTCACTTTCTTAGTAACCAAACACTAGTTTTACTTAGTTTAATGTTAGATTTACCTTCATTTATGCTCTTTATTATGGATTTTAGTAGCTAAACATCTCTTGGGTGTGATTGTGAAAATCCACCAAGGATCTTCAAGTATTTTAATGGGAATTTATGAACTTCAAAGTTTTATTCCTAGATTTCAATTGTTCTATTCGGTTGAGTGTTGGATTTATTTGAAAACTTAGATTCATAACTCATTTGGTAATATTTATGCACAATTCAACAATTGGTATAAATCTTGCACATTTCTAGGTTTGTTTCTATGGTTCTATTAATTATCACAATTTATACACTCAACTAAATATAAACTCAAGGTTTTATGGTCAAAATATTCCGAATCAAAAATCCACGGTGTGATTCTTGATTTGAGTTATAAAAATCCTCTATTGAAATTCTTGTTGTGAATTGGTGGATTGAATCAATCATATCCAAGTTTTCCATTTTAATTGCTTTACATTTAAATCAATTGCCTAGTTAGTTGCTTTAATTTTCATTGCACTAGTTTAGTAAATCAAAACCCCATCAAAAATCTAAAGATTTTCGGTCATTTTATTTTTCCTTTTATTTTAGATCCAATTCCCCACATAATTGCAATTTGATCCTAGGCTAGGTTAGTGTGAGTTGAGTGCTAGAGCCTCTATTTGGCTAGGTCCCTTGGGAGAGAACGATACCGGATTACCGGTTTATACTTCATCGCGACCCCCGTACTCTTGCGGGGTACTAACTCCATTTTGTAGTTTTCGGAGCGAGTCAACATCCGGGGTCCTTGAATTTCGGCACGGTCTTACATTGCAAAATCGCACTTTGATTTTCATTCATCATGGCGGTTTCCTTGACATGCAACCTTCGCTTAAAAGTGCATAAGTCCTTTAAGAACTTAGCATAAGAAGGTATTTGCTTAATTGCGTCAAGGATAGGGATGTTGACCTTTACTTGTTTAAACACTTCATAAATTTCCGCATTTAGAAGTTCATTCTTTGGTTTGCTCAACCTTTGCGGGAAGGGAGCATGTTTGACTATGTCCCTTCTCTTATCCCTCTCACTTTCACTCAAAATCTCAATGGGATTGGCTAAGTTCCCCCCCCCCCCCTCTCGGCTCTTTTTCCTCTTTCTCTTTTTCTCTCTCTTCTTGACCAACACTTTTCCTAGAAGTCTCATCCCGAGGTGGGATAGTTTTATCAATGGTCTTGCCACTTCTAAGTGTGGTTATGGCTTGCACTTGGTCATGACTCGTACTAGGGTCACTCTTACCCTCAGTTATGTGCACTTGCCTAACCGCTGGGTTAGGTTGAGGTTGAGCCGGGAATCTTCCCGGGACATTTTGGGTCAAAGCTTGTGTCAATGTAGACATTTGCTTTTGGATGTCCTCAAGTAACCTATAGTGTTGGTCTAGCACTTTCTCTTGTTTATCAACCCTTGAACTAACCCCCCTCATGTCATTGACAAGTTGGTAGACATTGTCCTCTATGGGCTTCCTATGGAGGGGTTGGTATGGCCTTGGTTGATTTTGGAATTGGGGCACGGGTGCTTGTTGGTAAGGTGGAGGTGGATGTTGTGGTGGAAGTGCTTGTGGAGGTGGATGTTGTGGTGGAAGTGCTTATGGGGGTGGAGGTGCTTGGTATGATTGAGGGTTTTGATACCCTCCTTGATAGTTGTGGGAGTTTGAAGTCCCTTCATTGTTCCTCCACCCAAAATTGGGATGATCTCTCCACCCCGGGTTGTATGTGTTTGAATAGGGGTTACCCCCTCCTCTTGAATATTGGCCAATTGCGTTAACTTGGCCGTGCAAAGCCTCCTTCACACCCGGAATGATTGGGCATGAAGCGGTGGTATGGTCCGAGGTTTCACACACAAGACAACATACTTCTCTCAACTCCTCACTCTCTACCGATTGAACTTTTTTCACCTCAAGAGCCTCCAATTTTCTTGCCAAGGTAGCCACCCTAGCATTGACATCATCAACTTCCTTGAGTTGATATCTTCCCACCCCTTGTTGGATTGAGCGACCCTCGGGATTTTGGGTCCCGGTAAGTGCCCAATCTCTAGCCTTATTTGTCAAGTTATCAAAATAATCGTATGCCTCATGGGGTTGCTTATCAAAAAACGTCCCCGCACACATAGACTCGACAAATTGCTTGAGTTGGGGTGTTAAAGAAGAATAAAATGTGTTGATGACATGCCAATCGGCGAGACCGTGATGGGGGCAAGAATTTAAGAGGTCTTTGAACCTCTCCCAACATTGAAAGAAAGTTTCCCCCAACAAAGGAGAAAACTGTGAAATTTGCCTTCGAATGGCCTCGATTCTATTTTCGGGGAAAAATTTGCTCAAAAATTCCCCTTGGAGAGTAGCCCAAGAATGGATGGACATGGGTCGCAAGGAATTGAACCAAAGCTTGGCTTTGTCCTTCAAACAAAATGGGAAGAGTTTCAACAAAAATACTTCCCTTGGACATGAGTTGTCCATAGCAATTGAACAAGCATCCTCAAATTCCTTAAGAAAAATGTAGGGTTGTTCCGAATCCATCCCATGGAATTGAGGCAACATTTGCATCATTCCCGACCTAATGTTTAGAGTGTTGTGATGGGGCGGGAAAACAATGCACGATGTTGGTGCTTGCCTTGGTGGGTTTAGGTAGTCCCGGAGAGTCCGTATAGGGGGAGTCGCCACGTCGCCATGATGGCTCCCTCTTTCAAACTCCTCATGACCTTCCGGGTTGATTTGGACATTTGGATGCAAGGGTTGAATGTTAGGTAAGCCGGGTTCATTGGGATTTGCCATTGGAATGAAACCTAGGTCGACCTCTAAAGGTAAGCTAGGTGTTGGTGAAGATGTGCTTATGCTCTCAATGCTCTCAATCCTCACAAGGCGATGATGTTCGTCCCGCGTGAAATATGACATGCAAGAATGAATGCACACATAAGGTTGGACCGATAGGGTCGTTCAGCACATCATACACAATTCCCTAGGCCGGACAACGGCTTTTTCTCAATTCAACTTCGTACCTCCAATCTCCACATACAATAAGCGTACCACCAATTTGAAACTTTCACACACTATCCTAACTCCACTAAATACTCCCGAAGAGGGATAATTTCCTAACAAAAATGCAATGCAATTATACTATATCAAACAAAAGAAACTAGAGAAAAGAAGAAATAAAAATAATCCTAAAAATAAAACACCTTAAGGGAAATGAGAGTGTACCGGGGCCTGAAGCCCGTAAATGCTTCCCTCGGGGGTGGTGATGAAATCCACCCTTTTTGTGTGTTTTTTTTTTTCTTTGCTTGCTCTTCTTTTTTTTTTTGTTTTCAATTTTCTTCCGCAATCCTTAGCTTTCGTCCGATGTAGCTTTTGCCTATGAATTCCCCGGCAACGGCGCCAAAACTTGGCACGCCTCCAGATGTGCTTTAACTGGAGCCACTCCGCAAGGGTACGGAGGTCGTGCTTGTAGTTAAACCGGAAGATCCGGTGTCGTTCTCTCCCAAGGGAATTCTGCAAATATAGCAGCAAAGCTCAACTAGCACGGGTACTTATCTTAATGGATTGCAAATGAAAATTCTTAACATAAAAGAGACCGAAAATATGTTGGTTTTGAGATGATGATGGTTCTATGCTTCATGCAATAATTTAGTGACTAATAAAGACAACAAAAGCTAGTTTTATGTAATTAAGGAGAAAAGCTTGGACATGGTTGTTTTGATCCACCAATTCACAACAAGGGTTTCCAATGGGAGGTTTATAACTCAAATCAAGAATCACACCTTGGATTCTTGATTCGGAAAATGTCGACTATAAAAATGTGGGTTTTGCTTGATTGAGCATAGAGAGGGAATCTATAATTGGTACCCTAGAGTCAAACCTTAAACGTGTGCAATACCTATACCAAATATTGATTTGTGCATAAATATTGCCAAAGGGTTATGAATCTAAGTTTTTCTAATGAATCTCATGCTAAATCAAATGAAACCATATAATTTTGAGGATATGACTTTGAAGTTCATACAACCCATTTTCAACCCCTTTGAAGATCCTTGGTGGATCTTCACAACCACATCCAAGGGGTATTTAGCTACTAGAATCCATGTTAAATACCATAAAAGGAGCCAAATCTACCATTAAACTATAAAGAACTAGTGTTTGGTTGCCAAGAAAATGAGGGAAAGTGCCAAGAAAATGATAGAAAGTTACTAGAAAAAGTAGAAGTCATTCACTTCATATATATATCAAGCATTCATTACAATGATCCAAAAGTAATAAATGACATTAAATACAAACATTAAGAGTAAATCTAACTTAAAAGCCTTACAAGATAACAAAAACCCCTTTTTGGAGCTCCTTTCCCGTCCAGAATCTGCAGAAAAATAACCTATCCCTTTTTGTCTCGAACAAAAGCTTTTATACTCTGCAGAAAAACAGAGCCTGTACACACCGATCGATCGCCCGATCGAACAGTCAGGGCGATCGAACGCCCAATCGATCGCAAAACCGACCCCTCTGAAGTTTGCTTTTGAACAGTCTGTTGAGGGAATTCCGACGTCACCGATCGAACACCCGATCAATCGAAAAAACGCCCTCTCTGAAGTTTGCTGCAGAAGGTTGAACAAAGCATCGCCGATCGATCGCAAGATCATCGATCGATCAGCCGATCGAACGTTCCGTGGACCGTTCGATCGGGCGATCGATTGGTTATACTCAAGATTGCCCATTTGCCTTAGTTTAAGCTCCAAATCCTGCAAAAAGTGTACAAAAAGAGTTTTAACGCGTTTTAGGAGTTAAAATACTAAATTAACACCAAATTTAACTAATCAACTAATAATTTAAGCCAAAAGATTACTATTTCTAAGAGTAATCACTCACATTGGTACACAAGCGGACACCATAGAGGATACTCTAGAGGACACTCTTCAACAAGCGATGAAATTTCAAGGAGAAGTGAACTCTAGAATAGATGAGGGCTTTAATGAGATAAAGAGTCAATTGACTCTTTTAATGCAAACCTTGGTTGTCTGAGCGGATGACAAGTCCCTTGTGTCATCTCCAATCATTCCTCCTAACCAAGGGTGTCCAAGTACACCTGCTCATCACATCACTAACTATCGGAATGAGAAAATCATTGATCAAAACACCCTTCCCCAAGACTTTGAGTCCAAGGAAGACATTCTTAAGGTAATTGAGGAAATTATTAAAAATAAATTTAGGGATGAAGAGTGTGAGAGAGGGGAGTCCGAAATTTGGGACTCCAACCAAGAAGAGAGGGGTAGAGATGAGTCAACCCTTAATGATGACTTTGGTTTATTTAATGTTGGGAATGTGCATGACAATGAGGATGTTGACGGTTTAAAGGACATTCTTACCATATTTAGGGATCATGTGATTCCTATTTTTACACCTCTAGCACCTAGTCCTATTTTACCAGAGCCTTTGGAACTCCATATCCCAACACTTGAACCAAACATCATTCTCATGGCCGACCATTTAAAAGAGGAGGAGGGTCGAGCACTTCATGGCATGAGCATAATAGGCACCTATGTGCATGATTATTTTTCATTTTCTACATACCATGACCCTTTTTACGCCTATGTGCTTCAATGTTACATCCTTGAGTTCATCAAAGAAGTGGTCATTGTCTATTCTTATGCTTGCATGAACTCTTTGAAAATTTCTAAGTTGGGGGTGTGGGATGATGGAAAATTCTCACTTTGTGGCATTGGGTGATTCTTACTAAAACTTGGGTAGAAATAGGAGTAGTTGTTTTGTTTATTTGTTTTCTTTGTTTATTTTTTCTCTCATTTGCGTAGGAATATGAGTAATTTTTTTTATTGGTTTTCTTAGTTTGTTTTCTCATTCTAAGTTGGGAGTGCTTTAGACAAAACAAAGGGGTTGTCCAACTTCTGAAAATAAAGTGCAGACCCTATTTTTTAGCCGACTTTACAGTGAAATTTAAATCTACTAGAAGTGAATTAGTGTGCAAATCTTATATGGATGGAAAGGTTTATGAATTTACTTTCCAACAAAAAAGAAAAAAAAAAAACAGAGTATGATTTGCTTTCCTGTGGAGAGAGATATGGTTTTTTTACTGAAGAGTGTCAAAACTATCTACACACACCCAAAAATTCAGCAATCCGCTTGATTTTCTGCAGCATACTTTCTTTTATTTTTCTTTGTTCTTGGGGTGCATTAAGCACCCTATTTTCTCTTCTCCCACCATTTAATTGCATTCCATACTTTGTTCTCATGCATTGAGGACAATGCATCATTCTAAGTTGGAGGTGGGTAGAGGCTTTGCCACCAGAAATTTCTTATTGTTTTATGTCATACATGTTACATTCATTCTATATATTGAGAGACTAGAATCAAAAGGTTGATTCGCTGGATCTGAATATTGTAGTGCTACTTATTCAAAGATTGTGATCAATTTATCCTTGAGATAGACGTCCGTTAATCTAATGAGCACCTGTGTGATGGATGAATCTGTCTTAAATTAAGAGTGTGCAACACTCGACTTGATCTCATCTTTATCGCATATTTTATTATTTCATCATATATAACTTGTTAAATATACCATATTACGTTATTTCACACACATTATTTAATGTTGTTGATTTTACTTCATGACGATTACATAAAAGACTTTATACAGACTATATCCAACAATATTATTATGTTTCATTTCACTTTATTATGGTTACAGTTTATGTGAAAAACATTATACAATATTTTTTCCAACAAAACGTTTCTTTTTGTTTTTTATCTTTTTTAGGAAGGTACCCAACATAAACCCCAAGCTGTTATGGAAAGGCTGGCATTGCACGGTGTTTTAGTTGTTTTCGTTTCAAGGATTGTGACACAAGTTGGATACTACATTGGTTTGATCTAGTCACAATGATATTCAATAACTAATTAAACAAATTACCTAATTATTACAGTAGGCAAAACACACAAACAATCCCCTTATCTGGCGATGAATAACAACTCATCCGTGCATGTTATTCCTAGTTTTTTTGTACCTAAGATCAGTTGACTCACCAATTAATCATGAGTTAGCTCTTCTGAATTTTTTTTCTAAAGCAAAATCAATTTAGTTAATAAGCCAACTAGTTATCTTGAATGTTAAGCTAAAGATATTGTCAAAGCTAGGGATTAGCAAAAGGTTTTTTTTCTATATACACTACGTGGCACTTTGGTGGACATTATAGTTTTGCTTTGAGCAATATATTGACCTGAAGTGGCCGCTAGGGCGTGAGTCCAACAGAATCTTGTTTACCAACAGAATCATATATTGTAATATTTCGTATCTAACTGTCTCGTATTGAATTGTCGTGTTATGAGATAAGTAGCAATTGATTAGCACATAGAGAATTTAAGTCTGCTGGATGTAATTAGTATTTTATTGCAACATAACTGAATGGTTGTATATTATTAGGAATTTATCATCCACATCATCGTAGGTAGGGTCATGTAAGTCATTTAACACATGTACCCTTATTGATGAAGAAAGAGGCATGTCTTCATAACGATAACACATAATCAGTCTCAATGTATCATGACTCATGAGGTTTAAGTGGCTGTTTTGTTGTTAGCAAAATTATGATTTTTATTGATTTTCTCTTCAATAATTTCTTCCAATATTTGTGTATATATATATAATAAAATAAAATAAATAACCAAATACAAGGATCCGACTAATCCGTGAAACCATATCAGTGAAAAAACCTGATGACAAATAGCATTTTTTTCAGTACTTCATTAGCTGTGCTTTTTTCATCTAGCTATTTGTAGACAATCAAAATTTGTAGCCTTGTAGAAGCTACAGGCCCCCATCAAAGACAACTTGGATACACGAGCACAGGACTCTATATTCTGGTGTTAGGTTTTCAAAAATTTTCTTCCTAGACATTCATCAAAGGGTAGGTAGTCATTTCAGAATTGTAAACCTCAGCTCAGAGCAATATAGCTCAACATCTGCAGTAGACATACAAGAATATTGCAACAAGTGATTCTTAACGTACTATATATGAACAAGAGGATATCTATAATTGTGACGTGGTTCCTTAACTAAAATATTCTAAAATAACAAAGATGTGTCATTTCAAACCTGCACACAATTTCTCCACTCAAGGGCCAGGATTATTAAATTAAGCACGGATCTTAATTTGTGAAAACCCCCATTTATTTATATTAGCTTGTGCCAAGAACGTGTACCCATTGAATTATGACAACTTTACATGCATGGTTTAGCATTAATTTTCTAAGTTTTACATATGAGTTCAATTCTGATCTACTGAGTCACGGAAGTGAGCCAGCAAAGTGTGACACCTCGTTATGGAAATAAATTTAGGCAGAATATGAAAAGTAATACTCCTAATAGCGTGCCATATTTGGTGTCCATTTACTAAATTTTACACTATCAGTTTATCTAAGTTAAATTCCGTATGTGTACAGAAGGAACCTATAAACTGCATGTAAGAGAGTATCTTGTAAGGACTAATGCAAAGGATATCGCTCAACGTTAGTTAAAAATATCTTTAATTAAACAACCCTTTTATTTATGCAATCAAAAGATTCATTCTAACAAAATACCTACTCTTGTCACAACTAATAAAATTAAAGATAAATTACACTAATAAATTACACTAACAGTCTTTGTAATTTACCCTCACACTTAATACATATTTTTTCTTATAATTCCAATTGTAACAAGTTTATTCTTTAAATTTTGAACACATGCAAAATTAGTCCAATCGCTAACGGGCACAAGGGAAATTGACCATGTATGTAGGTCGTGGCCACAGTTGAAAGGCATAATGAAAAATTCACGCGCAGTTACAGATAAATCGAAATGCATATATACACATGTATGTATACAATGGCTGGTGCAATGTTTTGAAAACCCGACCATTGAGCGAATCAGAAAAGAGGCCGGGTCACGGATCACTAGTTCAACTGTTGGGCCAATCGTTATTGACTCGTGATATCATCATTATGTCATTAATTTATTTATTAATAATAATAAAATGTATTTTATTTTTTTTACACTAGTTTTAATACTTAAAATTTAAAATTTTATCTTAAAGGTTGAAGCAGCCGGTTTAATTACCGATTTTAATGATAGGGTCACGGTTCAACCACGAATTTAACTGAGTTTGACCAGGTTTTGACCAAAAAGAATTTAAAGGGTTAATTGGACCGTTGCTTAGCCTGGTTCCCGATATTTCTGGTTCAACCAGCTAGTCCAATCCGGTTTTCAAAACAATGGGTTGGTGGTTGAAGAGCTAGTGGTGCGAGGTGGTGCTTGGTGCTAAACTGGGCGGAGAAAGGAAAGATGAATTTACCATAAAATCCCTCACTTGCGTTGCACATGCTGATGTTCCGTTCAAATCAATACCTCATTATCAATAGGACCAATTGCTATGTTTTGAAACATAAAACTATACATAGTGACCAGATTGAGAGTAAGGGTGAACTGCATGGACCATTATGGTAATTCGCCCCCAAAATTAATTTACTCCTAACCTGTCTTTAACTATGGGCTCCACAAAATTCTCCATAGTTGGTAAGTGCGGTATCAAAGCATCTTCCCATTTCTACAGTTTGTGTGTGATTATGTTATATATTATTACACCCATAAAGTCATGATAATTGTAAACATCTTCCCATTTCTATAGAATTTGATTGTTGTAATGCAGCATTAATCAAGTGCATTATAACGGCCCTTTTAATAAGCATTTTGTATAATTAATAAAGCATTTGATTGCTTCAGCAAAATGAGCACAAAACACACAAAATACTCTTATTCTTGTCAAACATATGAATTAAGTACAAGGGAATTTGCACGTCCAACAGTGCAATAAAAGAATACAAGAATACAAAAGATTAAAACAATTCCAAACATGTAGAAATCAAAACTAACTTTTGCCCACAGATAAATTTTTTATGCGGGCTTTAAACAAATCGTTAGTTTGCCTTAGTGCAGACTTTCCTGATTTCACCTGCCGAACCAGTAAGAACTCCAATCCTACCCATTTTAACCATTGACACCCCAAAGTCCTTGAAGAAAGTAGATCCATGGGTAGTGGCTTGAAGTTCAACATAAGCTTTTGTCACACTGTCATCAAGTAAAGCTGCATCTGATTGAAAAAGCCCCCTTCTTTTAGCCACAAGCGTGTAGTAGTCATCATCAAATGTCTTGAAGCTTCCAGGGTCCATCTCTACAATTGAGTTTTGGTCTCGTGGCTTGCATTCCATTCTCAACTTTTTAATGTACTTAGGATCTAAAGTGGGATCTGTATCGCCCTTTCCAGTGAAGTTGTAGAGACGATTGTTGAAGGAAGAACAGTGAGAAATCCCAATGGTGTGTCCACCTAGATAATGCAAAAGGTGTGTTTTAATATCCTTTGATAGAAAACAAAAAAAGTGTGGTTTTCTGAAGATGTATAAAAATGTTATACGGTATTGACATACCTGATAGCACTACTAGGTCTTTCACACTTAGACCCTTTTGAATAAACCCTGCTTTCAATGTGCTTATGTTTGCAGTAGGCGGTATTAAATTATTCACGGCCTCAGTAATATTTGATACTCTTCCATCTCTTCGTCCGGTTTCAACTTCCCAATATGGTCCCTTGACCTGAGAGTCAATATATTTCACTTAATCATTTCATGAGAAAGACTTTCAAGTCATAATAAAACTACACAAGATATATCTAGGGAAGAATTGTTACCGCAGCAGTTACATCCCTAGCTACTAGGGATAAGGTGTCAGCACAAGAAACAATTCCAGGACACTCTTTCTCTAATGCAGACTTGACTTTGTCTATAATATGGAATCCTCTAAGGCTTTGATTTGGGACTGCATCTTTCTCTGCTTGATGATTTGGAGAGGTCAGCAGCACCGACCCATCACAACCCTGCAGACAACAATCAAAGAATCAGAACAATTAATGAGAAAGGGACAACGTTGCCCTTAAAAGCTAGCATAGAAAATTGACTTTACAATACGTACCCTAACAAAACAATCATGGAAGTGCATTCTCAACAAAGGGGCAGCAAGAGTTGGTGCAATCGAGATGACTTGATCTATTGTTTTCTTAACTATGGCCTCAGCATTAGGGCAAGTTTTCTCGTAAAACCCTACTTTCAAGCCCTGCCCATTTGCAAGGTTGAAAACAAATGCCATAATGATCATTTTAACTAAGAAACGTGATGAAAGCTTTGAAATGGCCATGCCTGAAACAAAACAATGAACTTTACTTCTATTGCAATGAAATGCTACAAGACATACATCTCCTTTTATACTCAGCATAAACCCTCTCAAGCTGTTATGGAAAGGCTGTCGTTATTTATATTTTAGTTGTTTTCGCTGCAAGGATGGTGACACAAGTTTTATACTATATTTCTTTGATCTGGTCAGAATGATATTCTAATAACTAAATGAGCAAATGACCTGACTATTATAGTAGGCCCAAAACAAGATGAATTACCTCATCTGCTGAGGAATATCAAATCTAAATAACAACTCATCCGTGCATGCCATTCCTAGTTTTTCTATTACTATGATCAGTTGACCTGGTAACAATTAATAATGAGTTAGCTCTTCTAATGTTTTTTTTCTTTTTTCCTCCAGGTTGTAATCAATTTCGTTAATAAACCAACTAGTTGCCCAAATTATGCTTATTTCAGGCAGAGCAATATGAAAGTAGCCTTCTAACCCAGCTACAAGTAGTTATCTTGACTCTTAAGCTATAGATATTGTCAAATCCATGGATTAGGTAAGTGTTTTTATTTTTTTTTTTTTTGTATAACTACATTGCACGATGATGGTCACTTTATTCTTATTTGGAACTATTGACCTGAAGATCCTGTCTGGAACCTGAGGGAGGCAGGGAAGGAAAATTTTTTTTAAAAATTTTCACTGCTTTTTCCCTTCCCTTATTTGATTTTACCTACGTAAGGAAAGGGAAAGGGGAGGAAAAAAGAATAAAAAGTTTTAAATTGCTCTCTCTCCACTTTACTTCTATTTTCTTTACGAACTAAATAGGGAAGTAAAAATATTTTTCCTTTATTTTCTCTTTCCTTTCACTTCCCTTTCCCAAGTTCCAAACAGGCTAAAAGTGGCCATTAGGGTGTCAGCCGAAGAAACTCTTGTTTACCAAATGGATTGCTTGAAGAATAATTAAGTTGCTGCAAAGATTGTAATATTTCGTATCCAACTGTCTCCTATGTGAATGTCGTTGTAATTAGATAAATACCAATTAATTAGCACATAGAGAATTGAAGTCTAGTGGGTGTAATTTGTATTATATTGCAACTGGATAGTTGTATATTATTAGGAATTGATAGCCCACATCATGGTAGGCAGGGTCATGTAAGTCATTTAACACATGTACCGTTACTTATGAAGAAAGAGGCATTTCTTCAAATTATAACTATAGCACATAACGAATCTTAACACCTCATGATTTTTAAGTGGCTGACTCACTCCAAATATGTGCAATGTTTTGATTACACCTTAAAAATGTAATCATAAGCCTTTAATTCGCACCTTGTTAGACGTAGATTGTAGTTAATTGTCTTAGTTTAGTTTCATATTTGACTTATTGTGTTTCTTGTTTGTCTGTTTTGTAAGTTATAGGAGCTAATAAAGACAAATAGACACAAAGAATGATCAAAGCGGGTTCAAAACGAGCAAACCGGTGATGAGAAGTCCAACCGGTCTCGGTATTTTGGCCATATCTTTTCACTCTAATATCTGATTGAGTTGATTTTTACATCATTGGAAAGAAAACTTCAAACTCTACAACTTTGCCTCTAATGTGTATTGGCTTAATCAAGCTCTAGAGTGGTCAAATCAAGCTTCAAAGATGCTGGGTCAAATAGTGATGAATAGTACCAATCCGAATAGTCTGTGAACAGTACGTCCGAACGGTATTGTTCACAGTTCGGACGGTCACTGTTCATCAGACGGTGAATAGTACCCGTCCGAACAGTGCGTTTGGATGGTGAATAGTGCGTCCAGACAGTTACTGTTCACTGTTCGGACAAACTTCAGATGCGCGTCAAACGCACCATCTGATGACTGATTACTCTTAGAAATAGTAATCTTTTGGCTTAAATTGTTAGTTGATTAGTTGAATTTAGTGTTAATTTAGTATTCTAATTGCTAAAATGCATTAAAACTTTTTTTGTGCACTTCTTGCAGGAATTGGAGCTTAAACTAAGGCAAATGGGTAAATGTGGGGATGACCGATCAATCGGTCGATCGATCGCCCGATCGAACGGTCCACGGAACGTTCGATCGGCCGATCGATCGGTGATCTTGCGATCGATCAGTGATCCTCTGTTCGACCTTCTGCAGCAAACTTCAGAGAGGGTGTTTTTCCGATCGATCGGTCGTTCGATCGGTGACGTCGGAATTTCCTCCACAGACTATACCGAAGTAAACTTCAGAAGGGTCGGTTTTGCGATCGATTGGGCGTTCGATCGCCTGGACCGTTCGATTGGGCGATCGATCGGTAGCCTACCGATCGATCAGTGTGTACAGACTCTGTTTTTCTGCAGAGTATAAAAGCTGTATGTTCGAGACAAAAAGAGTTCTAGGTCATTTTCTGCAAAAGCTGAACAGAGAAGAAGCTCCAAAAAGGGAATTTTTGTTATCTTGTAAGGTTTTTAGTTAGATTCACTTTTAATGCTTTGTATTTAACGTCATTTATTGCTTTTGGATCATTGTAAATGAATGCATGATATATATATATATATATATGAAGTGAATGATTTTCTACTATTTCTAGCAATTTTTCATCATTTTCTTGGCACTTTCCCTCATTTTCTTAGCAACCAAACACTAGTTCTTTATAGTTTAATGGTAGATTTGTCTTCTTTTATGCTCTTTGACATGAATTCTAGTAGCTAAATACCCCTTGGATGTGGTTGTGAAGATCCACCAAAAATCTTTAAAAGGGTGAAAAATGAGTTCTATGAACTTCAATGGCATATCCTTAAAATTTTATGGGTTCATTTGATTTAGCATGAGATTCATTAGAAAAACTTAGATTCATAACCCCTTGGCAATATTTATGCACAAATCAATATTTGTTATAGATATTGCACATGTCTAAGGTTTGATTCTAGTGTGCCAATTATAGATTCCTTCTTTATGCTCAATCAAACAAAAACCCACATTTTTATAGTTGACATTTTCCGAATCAAGAATCCAAGGTGTGATTCTTGATTTGAGTTATAAACCTCTCATTGAAAACCCTTGTTGTGAATTGGTAGATCGAAATAACCATGTCCAAGCCTTTCTTCTTAATTGCATAAAACTAGCTTTTGTTGTCTTTATTAGTGATTAAATTATTGCATGAAACATTGAACCACCATCATCTCAAACCAATATATTTTCGGTCTCTTTTATGTTAGGAAAAGACAAGAATTTTCATTTGCAGTCCATTAAGATAAGTGCCTGTGCTAGTTGAGCTTTGTTACTATATTTGCAGAATTCCCTTGGAAAAGAACGACACCGAATCCTTTGGTTTTACTACAAGCGCGACCTCCGTACTTTTGCAGAGTGGCTTCAGTTGAAGCACATCTGGAGGCGTGTCAATGACTGTTCGAACGGTTACTGTTTATCCACAATGCATTTTTTGCGTTCGAAGCTACGTTTTTAGGGTTTTTTTTGTAAGTTTTTGGTGTAGTTAGGGTTAGTTTTTAGCAAGGGGGCGGTTGGAGAGCTCCTCTAAGGTTGGTTTTTATATCTTTTCTTCATTTTTAGTTTAAATTTATGTTTGTAATTGTAGTATAGGTGTAGAACTTATAATTTTCTTCATTGTATTGTATTTTCTTTCACTTTTTTTGCACTTTTCTTCATTTTTTTTGCAACCAAACAACTTTATAATTCAAGTAAAATTTAGATTTAAATCTTTTTATACTTTCTTTTCATTTTTACATGCTTTTATAATGTATTCAAGTAGCTATAATTTAAATTAGGTTTAAATGTGAAAATCTCCCAAATAATCTAAGGAATGCAATGGAGGTATCTCATGAGTTAATTGCCATAATTTTCTAAATTTCGAATTCTTAGTATTTGCATGTGAAATTTTGAAAAATCTAGATTATTGACTAAGTTTGAAAATTTTCATCACCCAAATCAATAGTATTAATTTAAGGGTTTTTACTAGAAAAGATCTCCACAATTGCTAGGAACTAATTCTCATCAATTGATTGAAGATAACTTAGAAAATCTAGGTTATTGACTATATTTGGCTAATCAATGCACAAACCATAAATTTGATATTGACTAAGTTGAATCGATAGTATTAAGCATTGATTCCCCATTGAACATGTATCTAATTTCAATTGCTTGAGAATAATCGGTTTTCAAAGCTAAATCCTCCGAATCAAACACACTTACATGTTATGTTTAATTTGAGTTATAAACCCTATTGAAAGCCTTGGATGAAATTGAGTGGTTGGATCATTTGAGCCTAATTTCCTTTTTAATTGCTTTAAATCTAGTTTTAATATGCTTTACTTTAATTGCCTAGTTAATTACTTTAATTTTCATTGCACTAGTTTAGTAATTCAAAACCCCATAAAAAATAGGTCCGTTTGGAAATAATGTCAGTTTTTGTTTTTTATTGTGTGTTATAAATGTGTGTTTTTATTTTTTATTTTTTAAGTCTGATAATGACATTTATAGGTTATCGTTATGTTAATAGTACCAAACCAATATTTTAGAATAAAAAAACACACCTATTTTAGTTTTTTTTTTTATGTTTTTCATTCAAAAAAAAAAACAGAAAATAGAAACCAAACGGACTCTTTTTGCTTTTCTATCTTTTTATTTTAGATCCAATTCCCCTTTTATTGTAATTCAACCCTAGTTAAGGTTAGTGTGAGGTGAGTGCTAGAGCCTATATTTGGCTAGGTCCCTTGGGAGAAAACGATATCGGATCTTCTAGCTTATACTTCATTGCGACCCCCGTACTCTTGCAGGGTAACTAACTCCATTTGTAGGAATACCGCATTTGGGGCCAGTCAGTCAATAAAAGCCCCTTCCAAGCCAGTGTTCTTCACTTGGCTGGCTTTGTTAGGGAAAATTAAAACAAAGGATCTCCTAAAGAGTCTTTCCTACCTCAATCTAGATGAGGATATAAGATGCTTATTCTGCAATGAAGAGGCTGAATCCTTTGATCACTTACTACTGCACTGCAAATTCACATGGAGGATCTGGTGCCATATCCTGAAGTAGTAGGGGGTCAAACGGGTATGTCCAGTGAACTTGGAGCTCCATACGAAATGGTGGTTCAGCTTTAATTTCAAGAGTCTCAAAAAACTGATATCATATTCCCTCTTCATCGTTGTTCTTTGGAAGATTTGTTTGGTAAGAAATGACTTGGTATTTAACCAGATCCACTCTAACTGCTCTCAAATTGTTGGAAATATAAAGTTGACCTCAGCCTACTGGATTAAAGCAGAGAAGCCTAATGCTTCTATTAGCATTTCAGACTTCCTTTATAGTATTGAAGGTGTCAAAGCCTTAAGTCTACAGCTTCCTATGATATTCCTCTCTGTAACGGCCACTAGCCATCCCCCTTTATTGCTTTGCCCTAAGTTGGTTGATAGCTTCCTTTCCGGTCAAGCGTTTTGGCTTGCTCAGTCTTGGTTGCTTCCCTTCTCTATTTGTATTATTATTCATCTTGAATGAATGATCCTCTTCTTTTGCTAGTCCAAAAAAAAAAAAAAAAAGAAACTTCAAGCCACTACCTGTGGATCCACGTTTTTCAAGGACTTTGGGGTGTCTATGGTTAAAGTGGGTAGAATTGGAGTTGTTACTGCTACGACAAGTGAAATCAGGAAAGTTTGCACTTAGGCAAACTAACAATATGTTTGAAGCCCACATAAAAAAAAAATTTATCTTTGGGCAAAAGTATATGGTTAGTTTAGTTTTCTACAATTTTGGAATTGTTTTAATCTTTTATAGTCTTGTATTCTTTTATTGTGCTATTGAAATTGCAAATTCCCTTGCACTTAATTCATATGTTTGATTTATGTAATCCATAAACTAATCAAAAGATTATGCACAAAAGTTACCAAACTTAGTCAAGAATCTAGGCTTTCTTAATTAACCAAGCATTAATTGTAAAAAATTAAAGGGATTAGAAGACGAATCAATGAAACCCATGTTACCTCTATTGAACCCTTGAAGATCCTTGGTTGGTCTTTATAATTGTATTGAAGTACTAGCTTAGCTACTCATTACTATGGTAAAAACAAGATGAATTGAAGATATAAAGAAGAATTGAAAACAAATTGTATTGAAATTGAAGAATCTAGGGCTAGATTACAATGAATGTGGAGAACTATAAAGAACTCTAGGGTTTCTCTCTCTAAAATTACCCGTACAACTCTCTAAAAATATAGAAATAAAAGCTAGCCCCACAATTTTCGGCCAAGCTGCCTTAAATAGCTAAAAATAAAACAGGGCTCTATCAGACATTTGAACGCTCTAAGGAGGCGTTCGAACACCTATCGAACTTGATTCAAACGCTAAAAATCAGCTTGTAAAATTTGTCAGGCATTCGAATGCCTTTATAAACCATTCAAACATTCACTATTCACTGCTAACGGTCATTATTCATCCGTTCAAGTAGTCATTATTCACTGCTGATAGTCACTATTTACTCGTTCGAACGGTCACTATTCACAGTATTTTGCACTTTTGTTCGAATTACGTCTGAATTACTCTAAATTAAGCTCAAAATCTATAAAAAGGAAAATAAACTTAGTTAATACTAAAATCTAACTAAAGAGGCATATAAACTCCAAAATTTAGGTTAACAAAGTACAAATTATTACACTTTTGGAGTGTAATCACACCCCCCACTTGCTTTTTACTAGTCCCTAGCAAAATACTAAAAACAAAAGAGATAATTTCTACTTTCGTAGGAGTCACAGATGCATTTAGCTAATACACCAAGCCTTTAAACCCCTAGGTTACTCATAGTAGATGAGTAATGTCTTGTGAGAGTTTTCAGTATTGGTACCCACAAACATCTATTCGTGGCTTGCAATCAAAGATTCATAAAGACAAATAGAGCATGCATAGACTTGTTCAAATTAATCCTCAATTCACCCTATCTCCTAATACAAGCAAGATTAAATCATAAATCAATATAAAAGAAGTTTAAGTGAGTGTGTAATAAAACAATGCAATATAACTCAAGTGTTAACACACTCATACAATCATGTCCTTTAACCCTCGATCCAAACCTTACTGGACATACACTCACAAGAAAGATGAACACACAAGGTTCTTGCAATGGAAAGCTCATCATAGGAGTAAATGCATAAAAACACAAAAGAGCAATCCAATTACAAAAATCAAAAGAATAAAAGTGTATCTGACTTAGCATAGCTTCATGAAAGAATATCCATAGTTAAGCACCAATCAAAATAATTGACAAAGAATGGCTTATACTCCAATGAATTCTCAAATCACATAAACACTTTGGATAAAATAGGACTTTCTAAGGTTATAGCTTGGCCAAGAGGTATAAGATATAGAAAAAGAAAAGATAAAAGGCTCAAAACATGTGTGATCAAGGCATGTAATGATCAAGGAGTACATACTTCCAATTTTCCCTTTTCATTTGATGTTGCTCTTTTCTTTTCAAACATCTAACCTCTTTATTCTCTTTTTTTTTTCTTCTTCTTGTTGTACTTCCCATACTTTTGGTTCATTTTCTAACTTTTCTCTTTGCCTTTTTCCACATTGCGACCATATCACCCTTTCCTTTTCACTTCACAAATGAACTTCTCACAAGTAAAAGCACTTATGTTTCTTAATCATAGGGAATATTTCAACAATGATTGACTTTAGTGATTACAGCCTAAAAGTGTAATCATAGGCCCTTAATTCACACCTTGTTCGATTTATGTTAGTGTTAATTTTTTTTATTTTAGTTAGATATTTGTTTGACTGTATTTTTGTTGTGCTTTGTAGGTTATAGGAGCTAATAAAGGCAAATAGACGCAAAGAATGATCAAAGCGAGTTCAAAACGAACAAATCGGTGAATAGAAGTCCATCCTGTCTTGGTATTTTGGCTATAACTTTTCACTCCGATGTTCGATTGAGCTGAGTTTTAGGTTATTGGAAAGAAGACTTTAAGATCTACAACTTTGCCTCTAATGTGCATCAACTAAATCGTGCTATAAAGTGGCCAAATAAAGTTTCAAAGTTTTTGGGTCGAATAGTAATGAATAGTACCCGTCCGAATGGCTACTGTTCATCGGACGATTACTGTTCACCCGTCTGAACGGTGCGTTTAGGCGCACTTAAACGACCGTCCGACACACTGTTCGAACGGTATTCGGACGGTTACTGTTCATCCAGATTGCATTTTTTACGTTCGAAGCTGTGTTTTTAGGGTTTTTTTTGAGTAGTTAAGGTTAGTTTGAGATAGAGGGATGGCGGGAGAAGCTCTCAACAGGTTGGTTCTTCCATTTTTTTCATTTTTAGCTTAGATTTAGCTTAGTAATGGTTGTATAAGTGTAAAACTTGTAGTTTTTTTCCATTGTATTGTATTTTTTTCACTTTCTTGTATTTTCTTTGTAACCAAACAGTTTTTATATTCAAGTAAATTTTAGATTTAAGTCTCTACATGCTTTCTTTACATTTTTACATGTTTTTATGATGTATTCAAGTAGCTAGGAATTTGTATTGGGTTTAAATGAGAAAATCACCCAAGAAATTCAAGGGTTTCGATGGAGATATCTTATGTATTAATTTTTCATATTTTCCAAGATTTTGAATTCCTAGTAATTGCATGTGGATGTTTTAGAAAACCTAGATTATTAACTAAGTTTAGGGATTTTCATCACCCAAATCAATAGTATTAATTTAAGAATTTTTACTAGAAAAGATCTCCCCAATTGTTAGGAATGAATTCTCATAAATTGATTGTAAGATAACTTAGAAAACCTAGGTTAATGACTATGTTTGGCTAATCAATGCACAAACCACAAATTTGGTATTAACTAAGTTAAATCGATGGTATTAACCTTTGATTCTCCATTGAACATGTATCTAATTTCAATGATTTGAGAATAATTGGCTTTTAAAAGTTAAATCTTCCGAATCAAACACTCTTAAATGTTGTGTTTGATTTGAGTTAATAAATTGAGTGATTGGATCAATTGAACCCAATTCCCTTTTAATTGCTTTAATTTTTGTTTTAATTTGCTTTACTTTAATTTTCTAGTTGTTAATTACTTTTATTTTCATTGCACTAGTTTAGTAATTCAAAACCCCCATAAAAAAATTAAAAGATTTTCGGTCATTTTATTTCCTTTTTATTTTAGATTCAATTCCCCTTTTTATTGCAATTCAATCCTAAGCTAGATTAGTGTGAGTTTAGTGCTATAATCTATATTGGGCTAGGTCCCTTGGGAGATAACGATACTGGATTACCAGTTTATACTTTATCGCGACCCTCGTACTCTTGCGGGGTACTAACTCCATTTGTAGGAATATCGTATTTGGGGGCGAGTTAAGTTTTGGCGCCGTTGCTGGAGACCAAAGGCACGAGGCGAGTACTGCCAAGCTTTGGGTTGAAGAGCAATTGGTGGATTGGATCTCCATCCATCTACCACGACGGAGGAATCTTCGGCTTAAGCCATTTGGTAACTTCGTTCCATATTTTTGTGTGATACCATGTTAGATTTTTATTCTTTCTTTTTCGCTTTATTTTAAATTTATTTTGTTTTATTTGTATATATTTTATTTATTTTAATAATTTAATGGGAGGATTGCTAAAGGAGAACCAGTGATTGTTTTTATTGCAAATTGGTGGTATATAACTTGTGGATATTGGAGGTTTGATTGGATTGAGCTTGATTAAATTGGTGAAATTTTTATGTGGAGATTGGAGGTTTGGATGGAACACTATTGAGTATTGTTGTGTTTAATGTGTTAAGGCACGGTGCGCTATATTTGTTTGTGCATTGCATCCAATTTTCATTGTGCACTTTATTATTTTTGGTAATAAATTTTCACACCTTCCATCATTCAATATTTCCATTAGGGAACAACTTAGAGCTAATGGCCAAACCTTGGGGGGTGTGACCAATTTAACTTTGCTAAGGGATATGAGAGCTCATATTCACATCATTAGTTTGAGTCTCACCCTTACCAAGAGTCCTTTGACTATTACCATGCACCACCTCCACCCTACCAAAATCCACCATGTGAATACTCCCAATCCCAATTTTTACCCTATGAGGAATGTCACACTCCTCACAATGGTACACAAGTGGATACCATAGAGGATACTCTAGAGGACACACTTCAACAAGCTATGAAATTTCAAAAAGAAGTGAACTCTAGAATAGATGAGGGCCTTAATGAGATAAAGAGTCAATTGACTCTTTTAATGCAAACCTTGGTTGTCCGAGCGGAGGACAAGTCCCTTGTGTCATCTCCAATCATTTCTCTTAACCAAGGGTGTCCAAGACCACCCGCTCATCCCATCACTAATCATAGGAATGAGAAAATCTTTAATCAAAACACCCTTCCCCAAGACTTTGAGTCCAAGGAAGACATTCCTAAGGTAATTGAGGAAATTATTGAAATTAAATTTAGGGATGAAGAGTGTGAGAGAGGGGAGTTCGAAATTTGGGACTCCAACCAAGAAGAAAGGGGTAGAGATGAGTCTAACCTTAATGATGACTTTGGTTTATTTGATGTTGGGAATGTGCATAACAATGAGGATATTGACGGTTTAGAAGGCATTCTTACCATATTTAGGGATCATGTGATTCCTATTTTTACTCCTATAGCACCTAGTCCTATTTTATCGGAGCCTTTGGAATTCTATGTCCCAACACTTCAACCAAACATCATTCCCATGGCTGACCATTTGAAAGAGGGGGAGGGTCAAGCACTTCATGGCATGAGCATAATAGGCACCTATGTGCATGATTATTTTTCATTTTCTATATACTATGACCCTTTTTACCCTATATGCTTCAATGTTACATCCTTTGGTTCATCAAAGAAGTGATCATTGTCTATTCTTATGCTTGTATGAACTCTTTGAAAATCTCTAAGTTGGGGGTGTGGGATGATGGAAAATTCCCACTTTGTGGCATTAGGTGATTCTCACTAAAACTTGGGTAGGAATAGGAGTAGTTGTCTTATTTCTTTGTTTTCTTAGTTTATTTTTTCTCTCATTTGCGTAGGAATATGAGTAATTTTATTTATTTGCTTTCTTAGTTTGTTTTTTCATTCTAAGTTGGGAGTGATTTAGGCAAAACAAAGGGGTTGTCCAATTTCTAAAAGTAAAGTGCAGACCCTATTTTTTAGCCGACTTTATAGTGAAATTTAAATCTACTAGAAGTGAATTAGTGTGCAAATCTTATATGGATGGAAAGGTTTATGAATCTACATTCCAACAAAAAAAACAGAGCATGATTTGCTTTCCTGTGGAGAGAGATATGATTTTTTTACTGAAGAGTGTCAAAGCTATCTACACACACCCGAAAATTCAGCAATCCCCTTGATTTTCTGCAGCATACTTCCTTTTATTTTTCTTTGTTCTTGGGTGTATTAAGCACCCTATTTTCTCTTCTCCCACCATTTAATTGCATTCCATGCTTTGTTCTCATGCATTGAGGACAATGTATCATTCTAAGTTGGGGGTGGGTAGAAGCTTTGCCACAAGAAATTCCTCATTGTTTTATGTCATACATGTTACATTCATTCTATACATTGAGAAAGTAGAATCAAAAGGTTGATTCGCTGGATCTAAATATTGTAGTGCTACTTATTCAAAGATCGTGATTATTTTATCCTCAAGATAGACGTTCATTAATCCAATGAGCACCTGTGTGGGGGACGAATCTGTCTTAAGTTAAGAGTGTGCAACACTCGACTTGATCTCATCTTTATCGCATATTTTATTATTTCATCATATATGACTTGTTAAATATACCATATTACGTTATTTCACACACATTATTTAATGTTGTTGATTTTACTTCATGATGATTACATGAAAGACTTTATATAGACTATGTCCAACAATATTATTATATTTCATTTCCCTTTAATATGGTCACAGTTTATATGAAAAACATTATACAATATTTTTTTCCAACAAAACGTTCCTTTTTGTTTTTTATCTTTTTTAGGAAGGTACCCGGCATAAACCCCAAGCTGTTAAGGAAAGGCTGTCATTACACGGTGTTTTAGTTGTTTTCGTTTCAAGGATTGTGATGCAATTTGGATACTATATTGGTTTGATCTAGTCACAATGATATTCAATAACTAATTAAACAAATTACCTAATTATTACAGTAGGCAAAACACACAAACAATCCCCTTATCTGGCGATGAATAACAACTCATCCGTGCATGTTATTCCTAGTTTTTTTGTACCTAAGATCAGTTGACTCACTAATTAATCATGAGTTAGCTCTTCTGAATTTTTTTCCTAAAGCATAGTCAATTTAGTTAATAAGCCAACTAGTTATCTTGAATGTTAAGCTAAAGATATTGTCAAAGCTAGGGATTAGGAAAACGTTTTTTTTCTATATACACTGGATGGCACTTTGGTGGACATTATGGTTTTGCTTTGAGCTATATATTGACGTGAAGTGGCCGCGAGGGTGTGAGTCCAACAGAATCTTGTTTACCAACAGAATCATATATTGTAATATTTGGTATCTAATTGTCCCGTATGTGAGTTGTCGTGTTATGAGAAAAGTAGCAATTGATTAGCACATAGAGAATTTAAGTCTGCAGGATGTAATTAGTATTTTATTGGAACGTAACTGAATGGTTGTATATTATTAGGAATTTATCATCCACATCATGGTAGGTAGGGTCATGTAAGTCATTTAACACATGTACCCTTATTGATGAACAAAGAGGCATGTCTTCGTATTATAACGATAACACATAATCAGTCACAATGCCTCATGACTCATGAGGTTTAAGTAGCTGTTTTGTTGCTAGCAAAATTATGATTTTTATTGATTTTCTCTTCAATAATTTCTTCCAAAATTTGTGTATATATATATAATTAAAAAAAAAAAAAAATACAAGCATCCGACTAATCCGTGAAACCCTATCAGTGAAAAAACCTGATGACAAATAGCATTTTTTTTCAGTACTTCATTAGCTGCTGTGCTTTTTACATCTAGCTATTTGTAGACAATCAAAATTTGTAGCCTTGTAGAAGCTACAGGCCCCCATCAAAGACAACTTGGATTCACGAGCAAAGGGCTCCATATTCTGGTGCTAGATTTTAAAAAATTTTCTTCCTAGACATTAATCAAAAGATAGGTAGTCATTTCAAAATTGTAAACCTCAGCTCAGAGCAATAGAGCACAACATGTGCAGTACACATACAAGTATATTGCAACAAGTGATTCTTAACGTACTATATATGAACAAGAGGATATCTATAATTGTGACGTGGTTCCTTAACAAAGATGTGTCATTTCAAACCTGCATACAATTTCTCCACTCAAGGGCAAGGATTATTAAACTAAGCACGGATCTGAATTTGTGAAAACCCCAATTTATTTATATTAGCTTGTGCCAAGAACGTGTACCCATTGAATTATGACAACTTTCCATGCATGGTTTAGCGTTAATTTTCTAAGTTTTACATGAGTTCAATTCTAATCCACTGAGTCACGCAAGTCAGCCAGCAAAGTGTGACACCTTGTCATGGAAATAAATTTCGGCAGAATATGAAAAGTAATACTTATAATAGCATTGAATATTTGATGTCCATTTACTAAATTTTATACTATCAATTTATCCAAGTTAAATTCCATATTTATACTGAAACTATAAACTGCATGTGAGAGAGTACTTTGTAAGGACTAATACAAAGTATATCGCTCAACGTTAGTTAAAAATATCTTTAATTAAACAACCCTTTTATTAGGCAATCAAAAGATTCATCCCAACAAAAGACCTACTTTTGTCACAACTAATAAAATTAAGGATAAATTACACTAACAGTCGTTGTAATTTTTTTTCTTGTGGTTCCAATTATAACAAGTTTATTCTTTAAATTTTAAAACATGCAAAATTAGTCTAATTGTTAACGGGCATGGAGGAAAATGACCATGTATGCAGGTCGTGGCCACAGTTGAAAGGCATAACGAAAAAATCATGCACCAGCTACAGACAAAACGAAATGAGTATATACACATGTATGTAAACAATGGCTTGTGGTTGAAGAGCTAGTGGTGCGAGGTGGTGCTTGGTGCTAAACTGGGCGGGGAAAGGAAATATGAATTTACCATAAAATTCCTCACTTACGTGGCACATGCTGATGTTCCGTCCAAATCAATCGCTCATTATCAATAGGACTAATTGCCATATTTTGAAACATAAAACTATATATAGTGACCAGATTGAGAGAAAGGGTGAACTGCATGGACCATTATGATAATTCGCCCCCAAAATTAATTTACTACTAACCTGTCTTTAACTATGGGCTCGACAAAATTCTCATTAGTTGGTAAGTGCAGTACCAAAGCATCTTCCCATTTCTATAGTTTGTGCGTGATTATGTTATATATTATTATACCCATAAAGTCATGATTATCCTTATTAAGGTGGATAATTGTAACCATCTTCCCATTTCTATAGAATTTGATTGCTGTAGTGCTGCATTAATCCATTGCATTATAACGGCGCTTTTAATAAGCATTTTGTATAATTAATAAAGCGTTTGATTGCTTTAGCAAGATGAGCACAAAACACACAAAATAGTCTTATTCTTGTCAAACATATGAATTAAGTACAAGGGAATTTGCACGTCCAACCGTGCAATAAAAGAATACAAGGATGTAAAAGATTAAAACAATTCCAAACATGTAGAAATCAAAACTAACCATATACTTTTGCCCACAGATAAATTTTTTATGTGGGCTTCAAACAAATTGTTAGTTTGCCTTAGTGCAGACTTTCCTGATTTCACCTGCCGAACCAGTAAGAACACCAATCCTACCCATTTTAACCATAGAGACCCCAAAGTCCTTGAAGAAAGTAGATCCATGGGTAGTGGCTTGAAGTTTAACATAAGCTTTTGTCACACTGTCATCAAGTAAAGCTGCATCGGATTGGAAAAGCCCCCTTCTTTTAGCCACAAGTGTGTAGTAGTCATCATCAAATGTCTTGAAGCTTCCAGGGTCCATCTCTACAATTGAGTTTTGGTCTCTTGCTTGCATTCCATTCTTTTTTAATGTACTCAGGATCTAAAGTGGGATCTGTATCACCCTTTCCAGTGAAGTTGTAGAGACGATTGTTGAAGGAAGAAACAGTGAGAAATCCCAATGGTGTGTCCACCTAGATAATGAAAAAGGTGTGTATTAATATCCTTTTATATAGAAAACAAAAAAGTGATTGTGGTTTTATGAAGATGTATAAAAATTTTTATACGGTGTTGACTTACCTGATAGCACTACTAGGTCTTTCACACTTAGACCCTTTTGAATAAACCCTGCTTTCAATGTGCTTATGTTTGCAGTAGGCGGTATTAAATTATTCGAGACCTCTGTAATATTTGATACTCTTCCATCTCTTCGTCCAGTTTCAGCTTCCCAGTATGGTCCCTTGACCTGAGAGTCAATATATTTCACTTAATCATTTCATGACAAAAACTTTCAAGTCATAACCAAAAATTACACTAGATTATCTAGGGAAGGATTGTTATGAAAGTGCGGCTGTTACATCCCTAGCTACTAGGGATAAGGTGTCGGCACAAGAAACAACTCCAGGACACTCTTTCTCTAATGCAGGACTTGACTTTGTCTATAATTTGGATCCTCTAAGGCTTTGATTTGGGACTGCATCTTTCTCTGCTTGATGATTTGGAGAGTTCAGCAGCACCGACCCATCACAACCCTGCAGACAACAATCAAAGAATTAGAACAATTAATGCGAAAACGACAACGATGCCCTAAAACCTAGCTTAGAAAATAGACTTTACAATACGTACCCTAACAAAACAATCATGGAAGTGCATTTCTAAACAAAGGGGCAGCAAGAGTTGGTGCAATCGAGATGACTTGATCTATTGTTTTCTTAACTGTGGCCTCAGCATTAGGGCAAGTTTTCTCGTAAAACCCTACTTTCAAGCCCTGCCCATTTGCAAGGTTGAAAACAAATGCCATAATGATCATTTTAACTAAGAAACGTGATGAAAGCTTTGAAATGGCCATGCCTGAAACAAAACAATGAACTTTACTTCTATTGCAATGAAATGCTACAAGACATACATCTCCTTTTATACTCAGCATAAACCCTCTCAAGCTGTTATGGAAAGCTGTCGTTATTTATATTTTAGTTGTTTTCGCTGCAAGGATGGTGACACAAGTTTTATACTATATTTCTTTGATCTGGTCAGAATGATATTCTAATAACTAAATGAGCAAATGACCTGACTATTATAGTAGGCCCAAAACAAGATGAATTACCTCATCTGCTGAGGAATATCAAATCTAAATAACAACTCATCCGTGCATGCCATTCCTAGTTTTTCTATTACTATGATCAGTTGACCTGGTAACAATTAATAATGAGTTAGCTCTTCTAATGTTTTTTTTCTTTTTTCCTCCAGGTTGTAATCAATTTCGTTAATAAACCAACTAGTTGCCCAAATTATGCTTATTTCAGGCAGAGCAATATGAAAGTAGCCTTCTAACCCAGCTACAAGTAGTTATCTTGACTCTTAAGCTATAGATATTGTCAAATCCATGGATTAGGTAAGTGTTTTTTTTTTTTTTTTGTTTTGTATAACTACATCGCACGTTGGTGGTCACTTTATTCTTATTTGGAACTATTGACTTGAAGATCCTGTTTGGAACCTGGGGGAGGCAGGGAAGGAAAATTTTTTTTTTAAATTTTCACTGCTTTTTTCACTTCCCTTATTTGATTTTACATACGTAAGGAAAGGGGAAGGGGAGGAAAAAGGGATAAAAAGTTTTAAATTACTCTTCTCTCTCTCTCTCTCTCTCTCTCTCTCTCTCTCTCTCTCTCTAATGTCTCTATTCTCTCTCTCTTTTACTTCTATTTTCTTTACGAACTAAATAGGGAAGTGAAAATATTTTTTTCCTTTGTTTTCTCTTTCCTTTCACTTCCCATTCCCAAGTTCCAAATAGGCTGAAAGTGGCCATTATGGTGTGAGCCGAAGAAACTCTTGTTTACCAAATGGATTGCTTGAAGAATAAATATGTTGCTGGAAAGATTGTAATATTTCGTATCCAACTGTCTCGTATGCGAATGTCGTTGTAATTAGATAAATACCAATTACTTAGCACATAGAAAATTGAAGTCTAGTGGGTGTAATTTGTATTATATTGCAACTGAATAGTTGTATATTATTAGGAATTGATAGCCCACATCATAGTAGGTAGGGTCATGTAAGTCATTTAACACATGTACCGTTACTTATGAAGAAAGAGGCATTTCTTCATATTATAACTATAGCACATAACGAATCTTAACACCTCATGATTTTTAAGTGGCTGACTCACTCCAAATATGTGCAATGTATTGACTACACCCTAAAAGTGTAATCATAAGCCCTTAATTCGCACCTTGTTAGACGTAGATTGTTGATTACTCTTAGAAATAGTAATCTTTAGGCTTAAATTGTTAGTTGATTAGTTGAATTTCAGTGTTAATTTAATATTCTAACCCTCAAAATGCATTGAAACTCCTTTTGTGCACTTTTTACAAGAATTGGAGCTTAAACTAAGGCAAATGGGCAATCTTGAGGATGACCGATCGATCGCCCGATCGAACGGTCCACGGAACGTTCGATCGGCCGATCGATCGGTGATGCTTTGTTCGACCTTCTGCAGCAAACTTCAGAGAGGGCGTTTGATTACTCTTAGAAATAGTAATCTTTCTGCTTAAATTGTTAGTTGATTAGTTGAATTCCAGTGTTAAGTTAGTATTCTAACTCCCAAAA
Source organism: Euryodendron excelsum (assembly GCA_033060915.1). Taxonomy (NCBI): domain Eukaryota; kingdom Viridiplantae; phylum Streptophyta; class Magnoliopsida; order Ericales; family Pentaphylacaceae; genus Euryodendron; species Euryodendron excelsum. The sequence continues at coordinate 31,740,844 of CM065398.1, forward strand.
TGCATTGAAACTCCTTTTGTGCACTTTTTACAGGAATTGGAGCTTAAACTAAGGCAAATGGGCAATCTTGAGGATGACCGATCGATCGGTGATCCTGCGATTGATCAGTGATGCTCTGTTCGACCTTCTGCAGCAAACTTCAGAGAGGAAAATTTTTTTTTCTGATCGATCGGGCGTTCGGTCGGTGACGTCGGAATTCCCTCAACAGACTACACAGAAGCAAACTTCAAAGGGGTCGGTTTTGCGATCGATCGGGCGTTCGATCGCTTGGACCGATCGATCGGTGTGTACAGGCTCTGTTGTTCTGCAGAGTATAAAAGCTTTTGTTCGAGACAAAAAGGGATATAGGTCATTTTCTACAGAATCTGGACAGGAAAGAGACTCCAAAAAGTGGTTTTTTGTTATCTTGTAAGGTTTTTAGTTAGATCTACTCTTAATGCTTTGTATTCAATGTCATTTATTGCTTTTGGATCATTGTAAATGAATGCTTGATTTATATATATATATGAAGTGAATGATTTTCTCTCATTTTCTGGCCACTTTCCCTCATTTTCTTAGTAACCAAACACTAGTTTTATATAGTTTAATGGTAGATTTGTCTTATTTTATGCTGTTTGACATGGATTCTAGTAGCTAAATACCTCTTGGATGTGGTTGTGAAGATCCACCAAGGATCTTCAAAGGGTTGAAAATGGGTTGTATGAACTTTAGAGTCATATCCTCAAAATTATATGGTTTCATTTGATTTAGCATGAGATTCATTAGAAAAACTTAGATTCATAACCCTTTGGCAATATTTATGCACAAATCAATATTTGGTATAGGTATTGCACATGTTTAAGGTTTGATTCTAGGGTACCAATTATAGATTCTCTCTTTATGCTCAATCAAACAAAACCCACATTTTTATAGTCGACATTTTCCGAATCAATAATCCAAGGTGTGATTCTTGATTTGAGTTATAAACCTCTCATTGGAAACCCTTGTTGTGAATTGGTGGATCGAAACAACCATGTCCAAGCTTTTCTCCTTAATTACATAAAACTAGCTTTTGTTATCTTTATTAGTCACTAAATTATTGCATGAAGCATAGAACCACCATCATCTCAAAACTAACATATTTTCGGTCTCTTTTATGTTAAGAAAAGATAAGAATTTTCATTTGCAATCCATTAAGATAAGTACCCGTGCTAGTTGAGCTTTGTTGCTGTATTTGCAGAATTCCCTTGGGAAAGAACGACATCGGATCCTTCAGTTTTACTACAAGCGCGACCTCCATACCCTTGCGGAGTGACTCCAGTTGAAGCACATCTGGAGGCGTGTCAATTGTAGTTAATTGTCTTCGTTTAGTTTCATATTTGATTTATTGTGTTTCTTGTTTGTGTATTTTGTAAGTTATAGGAGCTAATAAAGACAAATAGATGCAAAGAATGATCAAAGCGAGTTCAAAACGAGCAAACCGGTGATGAGAAGTCTAACCTGTCTCGGTATTTTGGCCATATCTTTTCACTTTAATATCCGATTGAGTTGATTTTTACATCATTGGAAAGAAAACTTTAAGCTCTACATCGTTGCCTCTAATGTGCATCGGCTGAATCGAGCTCTAGGGTGGTCAAATCAAGCTTCAAAGATGCTGGGTCAAATAGTGATGAATAGTACCCATCCGAATGGTCTGTGAACAGTATGTCTGAACGGTACTGTTCACCGTTTAGACGGTCACTGTTCATCAGATGGTGAATAATACCCATCTAAACAGTGCATTTGGATGGTGAATTGTGCGTCTGGACGATTACTGTTCACCGTCTAGACGAACTTCAGACGTGCGTCAAACGCATCGTCTGATGACCGTTCAGATGGTTACTGTTCATCCATAATGCATTTTTTGTATCTGAAACTACGTTTTTAGGGTTTTTGTAGGTTTTTTGTGTAGTTAGGGTTAGTTTTTACCAAGGGGCGGTAGGAGAGCTCCTTCAAGGTTGGTTTTTGTATTTTTTTCTTCATTTTTAGCTTAAATTTATGTTTGTAATTGTAGTATAGGTGTAGAACTTATAATTTTCTTCATTGTATTGTTTTTTCTTTTACTTTCTTGCACTTTCTTTCATTTTCTTTGCAACCAAGCAACTTTATAATTCAAGTAAAATTTAGATTTAAATCTCTTTATGCTTTCTTTTCATTTTTACATGCTTTTATGATGTATTCAAGTAGTTAGAATTTAAATTGGGTTTAAATGTGAAAATCTCCCAGATAATCTAAGGAATGCAATGGAGGTATCTCATGAGTTAATTGCCATAATTTTCTAGATTTCGAATTCTTAGTATTTACATGTGGAATTTTAGAAAACCTAGATTATTGACAAAGTTTGAGAATTTTCATCACCCAAATCGATAGTATTAATTTAAGGATTTTTACTAGAAAAGATCTCCACGATTGCTAGGAACTAATTCTCGTCAATTGATTGAAGATAACTTAAAAAATCTAGGTTATTGACTATGTTTGGCTAGTCAATGCACAAACCACAAATTTGTTATTGACTAAGTTGAATCGATGGTATTAACCTTTGATTCTCCATTGAACATGTATCTAATTTCAATTGCTTGAGAATAATTAGTTTTCAAAGCTAAATCCTCCGAATCAAACACACTTACATGTTGTGTTTAATTTGAGTTATAAACCCCATTGAAAGCCTTCGATGAAATTGAGTGGTAGGATCATTTGAGCCTTATTCCCTTTTTAATTGCTTTAAATCTAGTTTTAATATGCTTTACTTTAATTTTCATTGCATTAGTTTAGTAATTCAAAACCCCCATCAAAAATAGGTCCGTTTGGAAGTATTGTCAGTTTTTGTTTTTTGTTGTGTGTCATAGGTGTGCTTTTACTTTTTATTTTTTTAAGTCTGATGATGACATTTATAGGTTACCGTTCTGCTAACAGTACCAGACCAATATTTTAGAATAAAAAAAAACACCTATTTTAGTGTTTTTTAATGTTTTTTATTTTAACAAAAACAGAAATCAAACGGACCCTTTTTGATTTTCGATATTTTGATTTTTTTCTTTTTATTTTAGATCCAATTCCCCTTTTATTGCAATTCAACTCTAGTTAAGGTTAGTGTGAGGTGAGTGCTAGAGCCTATATTTGGCTAGGTCCCCTGGGAGAGAACGATATCGGATCTTCTAGCTTATACTTCATTGCGACCCCCGTACTCTTGCAGGGTAACTAACTCCATTTGTAGGAATACCGCATTTAGGGCCAGTCAGTCAATAAAAGCCCCTTCCAAGCCAGTGTTCTTCACTTGGCTGGCTTTGTTAGGGAAAATTAAAACAAGGGATCTCCTAAAGAGTCTTTCCTACCTCAATCTAGATGAGGATATAAGATGCTTATTCTGCAATGAAGAGGCTGAATCCTTTGATCACTTACTACTGCACTGCAAATTCACATGGAAGATCTGGTGCCATATCCTGAAGTAGTAGGGGGTCAAACGGGTATGTCCAGTGAACTTGGAGCTCCATACGAAATGGTGGTTCAGCTTTAATTTCAAGAGTCTCAAAAAACTGATATGACATTCCTTCTTCATCGTTGTTCCTTGGAAGATTTGTTTGGTAAGAAATGACTTGGCATTTAACCAGATCCACTCTAACTGCTCTCAAATTGTTGGAAATATAAAGTTGACCTCAGCCTACTGGATTAAAGCAGAGAAGCCTAATGCTTCTATTAGCATTTTAGACTTCCTTTATAGTATTGAAGGTGTCAAAGCCTTAAGTCTACAGCTTCCTATGATATTCCTCTCTGTAACGGCCACTAGCCATCCCCCTTTATTGCTTTGCCCTGTGTTGGTTGATAGCTTCCTTTCCTGTCAAGCGTTTTGGCTTGCTCAGTCTTGGTTGCTTCCCTTCTCTATTTGTATTATTATTCATCTTGAATGAATGATCCTCTTCTTTTGCTGGTCCAAAAAAAAAAAAAAGAAACTTCAAGCCACTACTTGTGGATCCACGTTTTTCAAGGACTTTGGGGTGTCTATGGTTAAAGTGGGTAGAATTGGAGTTGTTACTGCTACGACAAGTGAAATCAGGAAAGTTTGCACTAAGGCAAACTAACAATATGTTTGAAGCCCACATAAAAAAAATTTATCTTTGGGCAAAAGTATATGGTTAGTTTTGTTTTCTACAATTTTGGAATTGTTTTAATCTTTTACAGTCTTGTATTCTTTTATTATGCTATTGAAACTGTAAATTCCCTTGCACTTGATGCATAAGTTTGATTTATGCAATTGATTACTCTTAGAAATAGTAATCTTTTGGCTTAAATTGTTATTTGATTAGTTGAATTCTAGTGTTAATTTAGTATTATAACTCCCAAAATGTATTGAAACTCCTTTTGTGCACTTTTTATAGGAATTGGAGCTGAAACTAAGGCAAATGGGCAATCTTGAGGATGACCGATCGATCGGCCGATCGATCAGTGATGCTCTGTTCGACCTTCTACAGCAAACTTCAGAGAGGGCGCTTTTTCGATCGATCGGGCGTTCGATCGGTGACGTCAGAATTCTCTCAACAGACTACACAGAAGCAAACTTCAGAGGGGTCGGTTTTGCAATCGATCGGGCGTTCGATCGCCTGGACCGATCGATCGGGCAATCGATCGGTCGTACACCGATCGATCGGTGTGTACAGACTTTGTTTTTCTACAGAGTATAAAAGCCTTTGTTTGAGACAAAAAGGGATATAGGTCATTTTCTGCAGAGTTTGGACGGGAAGAAGGCTCCAAAAAGTGGATTTTTGTTATCTTGTAAGGTTTTTAGTTAGATCTACTCTTAATGCTTTGTATTTAATGTCATTTATTGCTTTTGGATCATTGTAAGTGAATGTTTGATATATATATGAAGTGAATGATTTTCTACCTTTTCTAGCAACTTTCCATCATTTTCTTGGCACTTTCCCTCATTTTCTTAGCAACCAAACACTAGGTCTTTATAGTTTAATGGTAGATTTGGCTTATTTTATGCTCTTTGACATGGATTCTAGTAGCTAAATACCTCTTGGATGTGGTTGTGAAGATCCACCAAGGATCTTCAAAGGGTTGAAAATGGGTTGTATGAACTTTAGAGTCATATCCTCAAAATTATATGGTTTCATTTGATTTAGCATGAGATTCATTAGAAAAACTTAGATTCATAACCCTTTGGTAATATTTATGCACAAATCAATATTTGGTATAGGTATTGCACATGTTTAAGGTTTGATTCTAGGGTACCAATTATAGATTCCCTCTTTATGCTCAATCAAACAAAACCCACATTTTTATAGTCGACATTTTCCGAATCAAGAATCCAAGGTGTGATTCTTGATTTGAGTTATAAACCTCTCATTAGAAACCCTTATTGTGAATTGGTGGATCAAAACAACCATGTCCAAGCTTTTCTCCTTAATTACATAAAACTAGCTTTTGTTATCTTTATTAGTCACTAAATTATTGCATGAAGCATAGAACCACCATCATCTCAAAACCAACATATTTTCGGTCTCTTTTATGTTAAGAAAAGATAAGAATTTTCATTTGCAATCCATTAAGATAAGTACCCGTGCTAGTTGAGCTTTGTTGTTATATTTGCAGAATTCCCTTGGGAGAGAACGACATCGGATCCTCCGGTTTTACTACAAGCGCGACCTCCGTACCCTTGCGGAGTGACTCTAGTTGAAGCACATCTGGAGGCGTGTCAGCAATCCATATACTAATCAGAAGATTATGCATAAAAGTTAACAAACTTAGTCAAGAATCTAGGTTTTCTTAATTAACCAAGCATTAATTGTTAAAAATTAAAGGGATTAGAAGATGAATCAATGAAACCCATACTACCTCGATTGAACCCTTGAAGATCCTTGGTTGGTCTTTATAATTGCATTCAAGTACTTGCTTTGCTACTCATTACTACGGTAAAAACAAGATGAATTGAAGATATAAAGAGGAATTGAATACAAATTGTATTGAAATTGAAGAATCTAGGGCTAGATTACAATGAATGTGAAAAACTATAAAGAACTCTAGGGTTTCTCTCTCTAAAATTACCCGTACAACTCTCTAAAATTATATAAATAAAAGCTAGCCCCACAATTTTTGGCCAAAGCTGCCTTAAATAGCTAAAAATAAAACAGGGCTCTATCAGACGTTTGAACGCCCTAAGGAGGCATTCAAACACCTATCAAACTTGATTCAAACGCTAAAAATCAGCCTGTAAAATTTGTCGGGCATTCGAATGCCTTTATAAACCATTCGAACATTCACTATTCACTGCTAACGGTCACTATTCATCCGTTCAAGTAGTCATTATTCACTGCTGATAGTCATTATTTACTCATTTGAACGGTCACTATTCACAACATTTTTCACTTTTGTTCAAATTGTGTCTGAATTACTCTAAATTAAGCTCAAAACCTATGCAAAGGAAAATAAACTTAGTTAATACTAAAATCTAACTAAAGAGGCATATAAACTCCAAAATTAAGGTTAACAAAGTACAAATTATTATACTTTTGGAGTGTAATCACACCCCCGACTTGCTTTTTGTTAGTCCTTAGTAAAATACTAAAAACAAAAGCGATAATTTCTACTTTCGTAGGAGTCATAGATGCATTTAGCTAATGCACCAAGCCTTTAAACTCCTAAGTTACCCATAGTGGAGGAGTAATGTCTCGTGAGAGTTTCCAGTATTGGTACCCACAAACATCTATTCGTGGCTTGCAATCAAAGATTCATAAAGACAAATAGAGCAGGCATAGACTTGTTCAAATTAATCCTCAATTCACCCTATCTCCTAATACAATCAAGATTAAATCATAAATCAATATAAAAGAAGTTTAAGTGAGTGTGTAATGAAACAATGCAATATAACTCAAGTGTTAACACACTCATACAATCATATCCTTTAAGTCTCGATCCAAACCTTACTGGGCATACACTCACAAGAAAGATAAACGCACAAGATTCTTGCAATGGAAAGCTTATCATAGGAGTAAATGCATAAAAACACGAAAGAGCAATCCAATTACAAAAATCAAAAGAATGAAAGTGTATCCGACTTAGCATAGCTTCCTAAAAGAATATTCATAGTTAAGCACCAATCAAAATAATTGACAAAGAAAGGCTTATACTCCAATAAATTCTCAAATCACATAAACACTTTGGATAAAAATAGGACTTTCTAAGGTTATAGCTTGGCCACGAGGTATAAGATATCGAAAAAGAAAAGATAAAAGGCTCAAAACATATGTGATTAAGGCATGTAATGATCAAGGAGTACATACTTCCAATTTTTCCTTTTCATTTGATGTTGCTCTTTTCTTTTCAAACATCTAACCTCTTTATTCTTTTTTTTTTTTTCTTCTTCTTGTTGTACTTCCCATACTTTTAGTTCATTTTCTAACTTTTCTCTTTTCCTTTTTTCACATTGCGACCATATCAGCCTTTCCTTTTCACTTCACAAATGAACTTCTCACAAGTAAAAATACTTATGTTTCTTAATCATAGGGAATATTTCAACAATGATTGATGTTAGTGATTACACCCTAAAAGTGTAATCATAGGCCTTTAATTCACACCTTGTTAGATCTATATTAGTATTAATTTTTTTATTTTAATTAGATATTTGTTTGATTGTGTTTTTGGTGTGCTTTGTAGGTTATAGGAGCTAATAAAAGCAAATAGATGCAAAGAATGATCAAAGCGGGTTCAAAACGAGCAAACCGGTGAAGAGAAGTCCATCATGTCTTGGTATTTTGGCCATAACTTTTCACTCCGATATCCGATTAAGTTGAGTTTTAGGCCATTGGAAAGAAGACTTGAAGAGTTACAACTTTGCCTCTAATGTGCATCAACTAAATCGTGCTCTAAAGTGGTCAAATAATGTTTCAAATTTTTTGGGTCGAATAGTGATGAATAGTACCCGTCTGAACCGTTACTGTTCATTGGACGGGTACTGTTCACCCGATTGAACGGTGCATTTAGGCACACTTCAAACGGCCGTCTGACGCATCGTTCGAACAGTATTCAGACAGTTACTGTTCATCCAGATTACATTTTTTACATCCGAAGCTACTTTTTAGGGTTTTTTATAGGTTTTTTGAGTTGTTAAGGTTAGTTTGAGATAGAGGGGTGGCGGGAGAAGCTCCCAACAGGTTGGTTCTTCCATTTTTCTTTATTTTTAGCTTAGATTAAGCTTTGTAATGGTAGTATAGGTGTAAAACTTGTAGTTTTCTTCCATTGTATTGTATTTTCTTTCACTTTCTTGTATTTTCTTTGTAACCAAACAGTTTTTATATTCAAGTAAATTTTAGATTTAAGTCTCTACATACTTTCTTTACATTTTGACAAATTTTTATGATGTATTCAAGTAGTTAGGAATTTGTATTGGTTTTAAATATGAAAATCACCCAAGAAATCCAACGGTTTCAATGGAGGTATCTCATGTATTAATTTTTCATATTTTCCAAGATTTTGAATTCCTAGTAATTGCATGTGGATGTTTTAGAAAACCTAGATTATTAACTAAGTTTGGGAATTTTCATCATCTAAATCAATAGTATTAATTTAGGAATTTTTACTAGAAAAGATCTCCACAATTGTTAGGAATGAATTCTCATCAATTGATTGTAAGATAACTTAGAAAACCTAGGTTATTGACTATGTTTGGCTAATCAATGTACAAATCACAAATTTAGTATTGACTAAGTTAAATTGATGGTATTAACTTTTGATTCCCCATTGAATATGTATCTAATTTCAATTACTTGAGAATAATTGGTCTTTAAAAGTTAAATCTTCCGAATCAAACACTCTTAAATGTTGTGCTTGATTTAAGTTATAAACCCCATTGAAAACCTTGGATAAATTAAGTGATTGGATCAATTGAACCCAATTCCCTTTTAATTACTTTAATTTTAGTTTTAATTTGCTTTACTTTAATTGTCTAGTTGTTAATTACTTTTATTTTCATTGCACTATTTTAGTAATTCAAACCCCCCATCAAAAAACTAAAAGATTTTCGATCATTTTATTTTTCCTTTTTATTTTAGATCAAATTCCCATTTTTTATTGCAATTCAATCCTAAGCAAGGTTAGTGTGAGTCGAGTGCTAGAGCTTATATTGGGCTAGGTCCTTTGGGAGTTAACGATATTGGATTATCAGTTTATACTTCATCGCGACTTCCGTACTCTTGCGGGGTACTAACTCCATTTGTAGGAATACCGCATTTGGAGGCGAGTCAAGTTTTGGCACCGTTGCTGAGAACCAAAGGCACGAGGCGAGCACTTCCAAGCTTTGGTTGAAGAGTAATTGGTGGATTGGATCTCCATCCATCAACCACGACGGAGGAATCTTCGGCTTAAGCCATTTGGTAACTTCGTTCCATATTTTTGTGTGATACCATGTTAGATTTTTATTCTTTCTTTTTCACTTTATTTTAAGTTTATTTTGTTTTATTTGTATATATTTTATTTTATTTTAATAATTTAATAGGAGGATTGCTAAAGGAGAACTAGGGATTGTTTTTATTGCAAATTGGTGGTATATAACTTGTGGAGATTGGAGGTTCGGTTGAATTGAACTTGATTAAATTGGTAGAATGTTTATGTGGAGATTGGAGGTTTGGATGAAACATTATTGAGCATTGTTGTGTATAATGTGTTAAGGCGCGGTGTGCTACATTTGTTTGTGCATTGCATCCAATTTTCATTGTGCACTTCATTATGTTTGGTGGTAAATTTTCACACCTTCCATTATCCAATATGTCCATTAGCGAACACCTTAGAACTAATGGCCAAAGGGAGCCTCCACGACCACCCCCCACTCTTGGGGGGTGTGACCAATTTAACCTTTGAGCCTCACCCTTACCAAGAGCCCTTTGACTATTACTATGTGACTTGCTCTCTCCACGCTCACTGCGATGGAGGTGCTTGTAGTTTAAGTGAAGGTATTCCCACTATCTTGTTCTCCCATGAGACTTGTGCCAATCTTGCAATAGAAACGAGTAAAGTTTAGAAACCTATGCAAATTGAAATCACAAACCAAGAGTGGAATCGATGACTATGGTAACTAAAATTTGACAAAATCTTTTGGTGTTTGAAGGATTGTTTTGCTAATAACTAGGCAAACAATTGAATTGAAATTAAACTCAACAACTTGATTCTAGCTAAAGCAATTTGACAATTATAAAAATTCTACTACAACAACCACAATTATGACTAAATTAACTTTTGATTTAACCTAAATTCCAAATGAATACAAGTAAGGATTTAACTTGATTAAAAAGGAGGTTTGGGTTCAAATATTTCAATTTACCAATTCTAGTACGGAATTTGAAAGGGGGAGTTTGGGTTAACTCAAATCAAGAACCGTCCAAAAGCCCTTGATTCGGCAAGTTTAGCTTTAAAAATTTATGGATCTCTAATTATTTTGGAATTAAGTTTTATCACCATTCATGATTTCTTTAGAAATAAATCACATGTTACTAACTATGATTATAGATCTAAGATTTCTACAACAATTAATTTCAATTCACACACATTATTTAATGTTGTTGATTTTATTTCATGACGATTACATAAAAGACTTTATACAGACTATGTCCAACAATATTATTATGTTTCATTTCACTTTATTATGGTTACAGTTTATATGGAAAACTTTATACAATATTTTTTCCAACAAAACGTTCCTTTTTGTTTTTTTTTATCTTTTTTAGGAAGGTACCCAGCATAAACCCCAAGCTGTTATGGAAAGGCTGGCATTACACGGTGTTTTAGTTGTTTTCGTTTCAAGGATTGTGACACAAGTTGGATACTATATTGGTTTGATCTAGTCACAATGATATTCAATAACTATTTAAACAAATTACCTAATTATTACAATAGGCAAAACACATAAACAATCCCCTTATCTGGCGATGAATAAAAACTCATCCGTGCATGTTATTCCTAGTTTTTTTGTACCTAAGATCAGTTGACTCACTAATGAATCATTAGTTAGCTCTTCTGAATTTTTTTTCTAAAGCATGGTCAATTTAGTTAATAAGCCAACTAGTTATCTTGAATGTTAAGCTAAAGATATTGTCAAAGCTATATATTAGCAAAACGCTTTTTTTTTTTCTATATACACTACATGGCACTTTGGTGGACATTATGGTTTTGCTTTGAGCAATATATTGACCTGAAGTGGCCGCTAGGGTGTGAGTCCAACAGAATATTGTTTACCAACAGAATCATATATTGTATTATTTCGTATCTAATTGTCCCGTATGTGAGTTGTCGTGTTATGAGATAAATAGCAATTAGTTAGCACATAGAGAATTTAAGTCTGGTAGATGTAATTTCTATTTTATTGCAACTCAATAGTTGTATATTATTAGGAATGGATCGTCCACATCCTGGTAGGCAGGGTCATGTAAGTCATTTGACACATGTACCCTTATTGATGAACAAAGAGGCATGTCTCCGTATTATAACGATAACACATAATCAGTCTCAATGCCTCATGCCTCATTGAAGTTTAAGTGGCTGTTTTGTTGCAAGCAAAATTAGGATTTTTATTGATTTTCTCTTCAATAATTTCTTCCAATATATGTATATATATATAATAAAAAAAACCAAATACAAGCATCCGACTAATCCGTGAAACCATATCAGTGAAAAAACCTGATGACAAATAGCATTTTTTTCAGTACTTCATTAGCTGCTGTGCTTTTTACATCTAGCTATTTGTAGACAATCAAAATTTGTAGCCTTGTAGAAGCTACAGGCCCCCATCAAAGACAACTTGGATTCACGAGCAAAGGACTCTATATTCTGGTGTTAGATTTTCAAAAATTTTCTTCCTAGACATTAATCAAAAGATAGGTAGTCATTTCAAAATTGTGAACCTCAGCTCAGAGCAATAGAGCACAACATGTGCAGTACACATACAAGTATATTGCAACAAGTGATTCTTAACGTACTATATATGAACAAGAGGATATCTATAATTGTGACGTGGTTTCTTGAGTAAAATATTCTAAGATAACAAATATGCGTCATTTCAAACCTGCATACAATTTCTCCACTCAAGGGCAAGGATTATTAAATTAAGCATGGATCTTAATTTGTTAAAACCCCCCATTTATTTATATTAGCTTGTGCCAGGAACGTTTACCCATTGAATTATGACAACTTTACATGCATGGTTTAGCATTAATTTTCTAAGTTTTACATATGAGTTCAATTCTGATCTACTGAGTCACTGAAGTGAGCCAGCAAAGTGTGAGACCTCGTTATGGAAATAAATTTAGGAGGAATATGAAAAGTAATGCTCCTAATAGCGTGCCATCATTGGTGTCCATTTACTAAATTTTACACTAACAGTATATCTAAGTTAAATTCCATATGTATAATGAAGGAACCCATAACTGCATGTGAGAGAGTATCTTGCAAGGACTAATGCAAAGTATATCGCTCAACGTTAATTAAAAATATCTCTAATTAAACAACCCCTTTTTTTTTATGCTATCAAAAGATTCATTCTAACAAAAGACCTACTTTTCTCACAACTAATAAAATTTAGGATAAATTACAATAACAGTCTTTGTAATTTAGCCTCACTCTTAATTTTTTTTTTTTTTTCTTGTAGTTCCAATTATAACAAGTTTATTCTTTAAATTTTGAACACATGCAAAATTAGTCCAACCGTTAAAGGGCACGACGGAAGATGACCATGTGTGCAGGTCGTGGCCACAGTTGAAAGGCATAACGAAAAAATCATGCACCAGTTACAGATAAAACGAAATGCATATATACACATGTATGTATACAATGGCTGGTGGTTGAAGAGCTAGTGGTGCGAGGTGGTGCTTGGTGCTAAACCGGGCGGAGAAAGGAAATATGAATTTACCATAAAATCCCTCACTTGCGTGCCACATGCTGATGTTCCGTTTAAATCAATACCTCATTATCAATAGGACCAGTTGCTATATTTTGAAATATAAAACTATATATAGTGACCAGACAGAGAGTAAGGGTGAACTGCATGGACCATTATGGTAATTCGCCCCCAAAATTAATTTACTCCTAACCTGTCTTTAACTATGGGCTCCACAAAATTCACATTAGTTGGTAAGTGCGGTATCAAAGCATCTTCCCATTTCTACAGTTTGTGCGTGATTATGTTATATAATACTACACCCATAATGTCATGATTATCCTTATTAAGGAGGATAACCGTAATCATCTTCCCATTTCTATAGAATTTGATTGCTGTAGTGCTGCATTAATCCATTGCTTTATAACGGCCTTTTTAATAAGCATTTTGTATAATTAACAAAGCATTTGATTGCTTTAGCAAGATGAGCACAAAACACACCAAATACTCTTATTCTTGTCAAACATATGAATTTAAGTACAAGGGAATTTGCACGTCCAACATTGCAATAGAAGAATACAAGAATGTAAAATATTAAAACAATTCCAAACATGTAGAAATCAAAACTAACCATATACTTTTGCCCACAGATAAATTTTTTATGTGGGCTTCAAACAAATTGTTAGTTTGCCTTAGTGCAGACTTTCCTGATTTCACCTGCCGAACCAGTAAGAACTCCAATCCTACCCATTTTAACCATAGAGACCCCAAAGTCCTTGAAGAAAGTAGATCCATGGGTAGTGGCTTGAAGTTTAACATAAGCTTTTGTCACACTGTCATCAAGTAGAGCTGCATCGGATTGGAAAAGTCCCCTTCTTTTAGCCACAAGTGTGTAGTAGTCATCATCAAATGTCTTGAAGCTTCCAGGGTCCATCTCTACAATTGAGTTTTGGTCTCTTGGCTTGCATTCCATTCTCAACTTTTTAATGTACTTAGGATCTAAAGTGGGATCTGTATCACCCTTTCCAGTGAAGTTGTAGAGACGATTGTTGAAGGAAGAACAGTGAGAAATCCCAATGGTGTGTCCACCTAGATAATGAAAAAGGTGTGAATTAATATCCTTTGATGGAAAACAAAAAAGTGATTGTGGTTTTATGAAGATGTATAGAAATGTTACACGGTGTTGACATACCTGATAGCACTACTAGGTCTTTCACACTTAGACCCTTTTGAATAAACCCTGCTTTCAATGTGCTTATGTTTGCAGTAGGCGGTATTAAATTATTCGAGACCTCTGTAATATTTGATACTCTTCCATCTCTTCGTCCAGTTTCAGCTTCCCAGTATGGTCCCTTGACCTGAGAGTCAATACATTTCACTTAATCATTTCATGACAAAAACTTTCAAGTCATAATAAAATTACACAAGATATATCTAGGGAAGGATTGTTACCGCGGCTGTTACATCCCTAGCTACTAGGGATAAGGTGTCGGCACAAGAAACAACTCCAGGACACTCTTTCTCTAATGCAGACTTGACTTTGTCTATAATTTGGAATCCTCTAAGGCTTTGATTTGGAACTGCATCTTTCTCTGCTTGATGATTTGGAGAGTTCAGCAGCACCGACCCATCACAACCCTGCAGACAACAATCAAAGAATTAGAACAATTAATGAGAAAGCAACAACGATGCCCTTAAAAACTAGCTTAGAAAATTGACTTTACAATACGTACCCTAACAAAACAATCATGGAAGTGCATTCTCAACAAAGGGGCAGCAAGAGTTGGTGCAATCGAGATGACTTGATCTATTGTTTTCTTAACTATGGCCTCAGCATTAGGGCAAGTTTTCTCGTAAAACCCTACTTTCAAGCCCTGCCCATTTGCAAGGTTGAAAACAAATGCCATAATGATCATTTTAACTAAGAGACGTGATGAAAGCTTTGAAATGGCCATGCCTGAAACAAAACAATGAACTTTACTTCTATTGCAATGAAATGCTACAAGACATACATCTCCTTTTATACTCAGCATAAACCCTCTCAAGCTGTTATGGAAAGGCTGTCGTTATTTATATTTTAGTTGTTTTCGCTGCAAGGATGGTGACACCAGTTTTATACTATGTTTCTTTGATCTGGTCAGAATGATATTCTAATAACTAAATGAGCAAATGACCTGAATATTATAGTAGGCCCAAAACAAGATGAATTACCTCATCTGCTGAGGAATATCAAATCTAAATAACAACTCATCCGTGCATGTCATTCCTAGTTTTTCTATTACTATGATCAGTTGACCTGGTAACAATTAATAATGAGTTAGCTCTTCTAAAGTTTTTTTTCTTTTGTCCTCCAGGTTGTAATCAATTTCGTTAATAAACCAACTAGTTGCCCAAATTATGCTTATTTCAGGCAGAGCAATATGAAAGTAGCCTTCTAACCCAGCTACAAGTAGTATCTTGACTCTTAAGCTATAGATATTGTCAAATCCATGGATTAGGTAAGTGTTTTTTTTTTTTTTTGTTTTGTATAACTACATTGCACGATGGTGATCACTTTATTCTTATTTGCAACTATTGACCTGAAGATCCTGTCTGGAACCCGGGGGGTGTAAGCACCCCATTTTTGACCGCTCAGCAGTCTACACTCCGTCCAGACTTATTTTCAAGTCATTGTGGGCATATTCCTATCGAATCCAATTCTCTAGGTCCAAATTCCATCTTTCCATCGCTTCGCCGGCCTGTCAGGCCCAAATAGAGATAAAATGACCAAAATGCCCTTAGGGGCATTATCCTTTCCTTTCCAATTCCAATCCCTCTCTCGAGACAGTTTATTCCTCGAGACGGTTCCAATCCAGGCATGTCTCTTCGGAGACGGTAAGACCCCTTTCCAATCCCTCTCTCGAGACAGTTTATTCCTTGAGACGGTTCCAATCCAGGCACGTCTCTTCGGAGACGGTAAGACCCCTTTTCAATCCCTCTCTCGAGACAGTTTATTCCTCGAGACGGTTCAAATTCAGGCACGTCTTTTCAGAGATGGTAAGTCCCCTTTCCAATCCCTCTCTCGAGACAGTTTATTCCTCGAGACGGTCCGAGTAGCGAAACTACTCACAAAACCGTTAGAGTAGCGAAAATACTCACAAATAGGTCGACATAGGGAATTGGCAACAAACCCCTGTGTCACGACGACCGCCGTTAGAGTGGCGGAAACACTCAAAACCCAGGTCAACACCAGTGTTTGTTAACCCACTTTGGTGAAAAATGACCAAATTGTCCCTTGAACCTTTTCCGAGACTTTTTAGTCAAGATGACCATTTTGCCCCTAAGCATCCGAATGCCCCGGGAACCACACCGGCTCTGGGTATCAAATCGGTAATGTCCCGAGAATACTTTTTATAGTGTTCTCAACCTTCCTTTACCTTTCCGGGTCATTCCGAGTCAGTTCCGGCCAACCCGGTACAAAATGACCGTTTTGCCCCTAGAGGGCCGGTCTCCTTCTTTGATTGCACCAGCTCTGGGTATCAAACCGGTAATGTCCCGAGAATACTTTTTATAGTGTTCTCAACCTTCTTTTATCTTTTCGGATCATTCCGAGTCAGTTCCGGCCAACCCGGTACAAAATGACCGTTTTGCCCCTAGTGGGCCGGTCTCCTTTTCCGACCACACCGGCTCTAGGTATCAAACCGGTAACCTCTTGAGACTACTTTTTATAGTATTCTCAACCTTCCTTTATCTTTCCAGAGCATTCCGAGTCAGTTCCGGCCAACCCGGTACAAAATGACCGTTTTGCCCCTGGTGGGCCGGTCTCCTTTTCCGACCACACCGGCTCTGGGTATCAAACCGGCAACCTTTGGGAACATTCTAAATAATGTTTCCATATCCCAAGTCTTCTTCCGGGACAGTCCGAGTTCGCGCCGGCGGCTTCCCAGTCTGATTGACCGTTTTGCCCCTAAAGGCCCGGTCAACCTTTCCGACACATCTTATCCTCACTTTTCAAGTCAAATACCTCCAGGACACTATTTTAAGTGTTCCTGCTCCTTTCTGGCCTTCCGGGTCATTCCCGGCTCCTCCAAATCATTCCCGGACTTCCCGAAGTCACTCCTAGTGAAGCCAGGCTAAAAGTTGCATGGTAGTCACTAGTACAGGCGCCCAAATCTAGTCAAAGATACGTTGCTTGCCGACTTATAAAGTTTCCTAAGTGGCTGGCGCCAAGCCAAGAATTGGCCTGGCGCCACTCCTAGTGGCGCCAAGAGCAATTTTGCCCTAGCGCCACTGCAACAAGCGCCAGGTTTGTCCAACTTCTATAAATACAGAGCCTCATTCAACGTGAAAGGGGTCTGCAAACTTAACCTAAGAATCATATATTTCGATATACAGAGCTCGAGCACCTCCAAGTTTCCTTAGGTTCTCCAAACCCTAGCCACCCTACACTAAACCCTAGCCTCCTATACACTCATACACACCCCCATACACTCATACACTAGCCTTCAACCCTCCTTTGAAGACTTGAAGAGCTGCAATCCAAAACTTGAAGACAACCCTTGAAGGTTGAAGAAGAAGATCAAGACAAAGACCAAAGACCGAAGACTGCACGGCGAACAAAATAAACAAGATATACGGTAGGCTCCCTATTTAAATTTCCACACTTCCCCCCTCTCTCTTCTCTCTCCTAACCCACTTAGGTTTTCTTTATTTTAATCCCCCATCTCTTTCCCCCCCTTTCTTTGCATGCTTGAAGTAAGGGGATTCCCAGTCCATGTATAGGATTGGGCTATTGGAAAGTCACCGTGTCGGGGGCTTTCTTCTAGTCTAACCAAAGACCACATGGGTCCGGCCCCCTTGATTATGTGGTGAAGCCTTAGCCTTGTATGTTCACGACCCTAAATTGCATTGTGCATATCATAGTCTTGCATCTTCCAAAATTTGTTTTTAAACTCGTTTTCAAAACCGTTTTCAAACTTGTTTTCAAAATTGCATCAAAATCTCCTTTTCAAAAACTTGTTTTCAAAACCACAATTCTAGGGTGATTCTAGCCTTTTCATGGCTAGGGTTGCTTTAGGAAAGTGTTACATTAAAAGTGACCTTTTATGGTCCATATTTTCAAATCTTATTGTTTTTCAAAAATCGCTTTCTTAAAGTGGTTCTAACCTTCTTATGGTTAAAATCGCTTTAGGAAAGTGAGATGTTTTTTTACACCCTCTAAAACCTCTTCTTTTCAAAAATCTCTTCCTGAAAATCTCTTTTTCAACATACTTTCCTAAAACTCTCCTCTCCAAAATTGTTTTCAAAAACTCTCTTCCAAAATCTATTTTTCAAAACTCCCTTTTGATTACTCTTAGAAATAGTAATCTTTTGGCTTAAATTGTTAGTTGATTAGTTAAATTTGGTGTTAATTTAGTATTTTAACTCCTAAAACGCGTTAAAACTCTTTTTGTACACTTTTTGCAGGATTTGGAGCTTAAACTAAGGCAAATGGGCAATCTTGAGTATGACCGATCGATCGCCCGATCGAACGGTCCACGGAACGTTCGATCGGCCGATCGATCGGTGATCATGCGATCGATCGGTGATGCTCTGTTCGACCTTCTGCAGCAAACTTCAGAGAGGGCATTTTTCCGATCAATCGGGCGTTCGATCAGTAACGTCGGAATCCCCTCAACAGACTACACAGAAGCAAACTTCAGAGGGGTCTGTTTTGCGATCGATCGGACGTTCGATCACCCTGACCGTTTGATCGGGCGATCGATCGGCCGATCGATCGGTCGTACACCGATCGATCGGTGTGTACAGGCCCTATTTTTCTGCAGAGTATAAAAGCTTTTGTTCGAGACAAAAAGGGGGATAGGTTATTTTTCTGCAGATTCTGGACGGTAAAGGAGCTCCAAAAAGGGGTTTTTGTTATCTTGTAAGGTTTTTAAGTTAGATTTACTCTTAATGTTTTGTATTTAATGTCATTTATTACTTTTGGATCATTGTAATGAATGCTTGATATATATATGAAGTGAATGATTTCTACTTTTTCTAGCAACTTTCTATCATTTTCTTAGCACTTTCCCTCATTTTCTTGGCAACCAAACACTAGTTCTTTATAGTTTAATGGTAGATTTGGCTCCTTTTATGGTATTTAACATGGATTCTAGTAGCTAAATACCCCTTGGATGTGGTTGTGAAGATCCACCAAGGATCTTCAAAGGGGTTGAAAATGGGTTGTATGAACTTCAAAGTCATATCCTCAAAATTATATGGTTTCATTTGATTTAGCATGAGATTCATTAGAAAAACTTAGATTCATAACCCTTTGATAATATTTATGCACAAATCAATATTTGGTATAGGTATTGCACATGTTTAAGGTTTGACTCTAGGGTACCAATTATAAATTCCCTCTCTATGCTCAATCAAGCAAAACCCACATTTTTATAGTCGACATTTTCCGAATCAAGAATCCAAGGTGTGATTCTTGATTTGAGTTATAAACCTCCCATTGGAAACCCTTGTTGTGAATTAGTGGATCAAAACAACCATGTTCAAGCTTTTCTCCTTAATTACATAAAACTAGCTTTTGTTGTCTTTATTAGTCACTAAATTATTGCATGAAGCATAGAACCATCATCATCTCAAAACCAACATATTTTCGGTCTCTTTTATGTTAAGAATTTTCATTTGCAATCCATTAAGATAAGTACCCGTGCTAGTTGAGCTTTGTTCCTATATTTGCAGAATTCCCTTGGGAGAGAACGACACCGGATCCTCCGGTTTTACTACAAGCGCGACCTCCGTACCCTTGCGGAGTGGCTCCAGTTGAAGCACATCTGGAGGCGTGTCACCTTTTTCAACTCTTTTCCAAAATCCTCTCCTCAAAATCCACTTTCTAAAAACGTTCCCTAAAAATCTTTCCAAAAACTCTCTTTCCAAAATCTCCCTTCTAGAAATTCTCCTCTAGGATTTTCCTTCTAAAATCTTCGTTTCTAAAAGCACACTTTTCAAAAATTCCTTCTTTCCAAAAATCTTTCCAAAAACTCTCTTTCCAAATTCACTTTCCAAAAACTCCTCCCTAGGATTTCCCTTCTAGAAAACCTTCGTTTTAAAAAACGCACTTTCCAAAACTCTTTCCTTAGAGCCCAAGTCAAGCCCTAGAACCCACAATTAGAAAGCCCTAATTTTCTTTCCAAAAACATAGTTTTCAAACTTTGCCCCAAACCTAGGTTTCCAAAACCTCTTGTTTTCACATCCAAACTATACACGTTTCCAAAACCTCTTTTCTACGTCAAAACTATAATTTTCCAAATCTAGAGTTTCTAGAATCTCTCTTTCCAAATCCTTGCCAAATCTTATCTTCCCTTTAGGAAACCAAATCAAATCTTCCCATTTAGGAAACCGAATCTAATCCTCCGTTTTTTTGGAAACAAAATCAAACCTTTGCTTTTAGAAACCAAACCCAATCCCTTCCTAATCCAAACCTTTCTTAATTCAATTCCTTCCTAAACCATAAGTTTCCTAAATTTAAACTTTAAATCTTTCCTTAAATTTTAAAATCCAACTCTTTCCTAATTCAAATCCTTCCTAATCTTTCACTTTCCTAAATCTTAAGTTTCCAAAACTTGAACATAAAAATCTTTCCTAAAATTCTAAAATTCAACCATTTCCTAATTCTACCCTCTTTTCAAATCTTAACTTTTCAAATCTAAGCTTTCAAACTTTTCCTAACCTTAAACCTTTCCTAATCTCAAGATTTTCTAAAAAACTTTAAGACTTTCTAAATCCTAAACTTTCTAAATTTCGAATCTTTCCAAATTCAAAGTTTCCTAAATTCAAAACTTTCTTAAGTTCAATCTTTCTAAACTTCCAAACTTTCTAAATTCTAAACTTTTCAAAACTTCAAAATCTTTTCAAATCTAAAACTTTTCTAAGCTCAAAACTTTCCTAATTTAAGACTTTCTTAAGTTGAAACTTTCTTAATTCAAACATTTCCTAAATCGAAAACTTTTCTTTTTCCAAACTTTTCTAAATTCAAACTTTCCTACTTTCGAAACTTCCCTTTTTCGAAATGTTCCAAAATTCAAAACTTTCTTAACTTGAAACTTTCTAAATTCTAAGTTTTTCCTAAATTAAACTTTTCCTAATTCAAAACATTTTTAAATTCAATATTTTCCATTTCAAAACTTTCCAAAAATGAAATTTTCCAAAAATAACATTTTCCTAATTCGAAACTTTCCTAATCCAAATCTTTCCTAAATTCCAAGTTTCCAAATCTTCCAAATCCAACATTCCAATCTAATCTTTCTTAACCTCAAGTCTTTCCTAGGTCTCCTACCTTTCCTAAGTCTAGGTTTTCTCAAACCTTCTCTTTTTCAAAACAAGTCCAAATCTATCTCTTCAAATCAAAGTCTAATCTTTTCCAAAGTTTCAATTTCCAATCTCCTCTTCTAATCTCAAATCAAATCCAATTTTCAATTCAATCTCTTTCTTCCAATCCAATCTCTCTCTTCAAATCAATCTCTTTTCAATCGGACTCCGGTCCGAACTACGACTGACCTGATTCCCCCAAAGGGATACGTAGGCAACCCTCATAGGTGCGGTCACAACACTTTTCAAACTTTCAATTCCACCCTCATGGGTGTGGTTTTCAAAATCTTTTCAAATTTCAAATTCCAATTTCAAAATTTCTATTTTCAAATTTCTACTTTCAATTTTCAAACATTCCAATTTCAATTACATTTCTTCAAATCTATTTTCAAATCAAATCAATTTCTTTTCAAATCTATTTTTCAATTCTCTTAACTTGCACTTGCATATCATGCATCATGTTAGTTTTCAAGCATTGTTTTTCTAAAGTGAATAGGGTTGAACACATGTTAGTTAAAGACTCTCATAGGTGAATCTAAGGTAGATTGACATGTAAGTACCGAAAGAGCGGGGTAGGGTGATAGCTTAGTGCGTCTTCCCTACACGTAACCAACCTCTGAACCTAGATCACTGATTTCAAAGACCAAAAAGGAGTTATTTTTCAAAAAAGGGCTTAAATATTTTCCAAAAGGTTGCCAAACAACCTGTTTTCCTAAAAAACCCTCTCTTGAGGAGATATTTTCAAAAATTGTTTTCCAAAACCCTAAGAGTAGTCTTTGGATTATTCTTAGTTTTTAGGTGACCTAACTCACCTTAATCAAGTTAGGTGGCGACTCCAAACCTTTTTCTAAAAGCCCTTTATTCAAACCAATTTTCAATTCAAACCTAGTCACACTCATTCTTCTAGGAGGGTGAGTTCCAACGAGGGAGTATAGCATTTTTTCCGCTTGTGTGTGTATTCCTCGAGGGCGAAAAATCTAGGCGCGACAGCGGGGGGGGGGGGGGGAGGGGAAGAAAATTTTAAAATTTTCACTACTTTTTCCCTTCCCTTATTTGATTTTACCCACGGTTACTATTCACTCGTCTAAACGACCGTCTGACGCACCGTTCAAACGGTATTCAGACGGTTACTGTTCATCCAGATTGCATTTTTTACATTCGAAGCTGAGTTTTTAGGATTTTTTGTATGTTTTTTAAGTAGTTAAGATTAGTTTGAGATAGAAAGGTGGCAGGAGAAGCTCCCAACAAGTTGGTTCTTCCATTTTTCTTCATTTTTAGCTTAGATTTAGCTTTGTAATGGTAGTATAGATGTAAAACTTGTAGTTTTCTTTCATTGTATTGTATTTTTTTTCACTTTCTTGTACTTTCGTGCATTTTTTTGTAACCAAACAGTTTTTATATTCAAGTAAATTTTATATTTAAGTCTCTACATGCTTTCTTTACATTTTTATATATTTTTATGATGTATTCAAGTAGCTAGAAATTTGTATTGGGTTTAAATGTGAAAATCATCCAAGAAATCCAAGGGTTTCAATGGATGTATCTCACGTATTAATTTTTCATATTTTCCAAGACTTTGAAATCCTAGTAATTGCATGTGGATGTTTTAGAAAACTTAGATTATTAACTAAGTTTGGGGATTTTCATCACCCAAATCAATAGTATTAATTTAGGGATTTTTACTAGAAAAGATCTCCACAATTGTTAGGAATGAATTCTCATCAATTGATTGTAAGATAACTCAGAAAACCTATGTTATTAACTATGTTTGGCTAATCAATGCACAAACTCCAAATTTGGTATTGACTAAGTTCAATTGATGGTATTAACCTTTGATTCCCCATTGAACATGTATCTAATTTCAATTGCTTAAGAATAATTGATTTTTAAAAGTTAAATCTTCCGAATCAAATACTCTTAAATGTTGTGTTTGATTTGAGTTATAAATCTCATTGAAAACCTTGGATAAATTGAGTGATTGGATCAATTGAACCCAATTCCCTTTTTAATCGTTTTAATTCTATTTTCACTTTGCTTTAATTTATTTGTCTAGTGTTAATTCTCTTTATTTTCATTGCAATAGTTTAGGAATTCAAAACAACCATCAAAACCCAAAAGATTTTTGGTCTTTTTATTTTCCTTTTTATTTTAGATCTAATTCCCTACATAATTGCAAATCAATCCTAGGTTAAGTTAGTGTGAGTTGAGTACTAGAGCCTATATTTGGCTAGGTCCCTTGGGAGAGAACGATACCGGATTACCGGTTTATACTTCATCGCGACCCCCGTACTTTTGCGGGGTGCTAACTCCATTTGTAGGAATACCGCATTACGAAGCGAACTAAGTTTTGGCACTATTGCCGGGAACCAAAGGCACCAGGCCAGCACTACCAAGCTTTGAGTTGAAGAGCAATTGGTGGATTAGATCTCCATCCATCTACCACAACGAAGGAATCTTTGGCTTAAGCCATTTGGTAACTTTATTCCATATTTTTATGTGATACCATGTTAGATTTTTATTCTTTCTTTTTTGCTTTATTTTAAGTTTATTTTGTTTTATTTGTATATATTTTGTTTTATTTTAATAATTTAATTGGAAGATTGCTCAAGCAGAACTAGGGATTGTTTTCATTGCAAATTGGTGGTATATAATTTGTGGAGATTGGAGGTTTGGTTAGATTGAACTTGATTAAATTGGTAAAATTTTTATGTGGAGATTGAAGGTTTGGATAGAACACTATTGAGCATTGTTGTGTATGATGTGTTAAGGCGCGGTGTGCTACATTTGTTTGTGCATTGCATCCAATTTTTATTGTGCACTTCATTATGTTTGGTGGTAAATTTTCACACCTTCCATCATCCAATATGTCCATCAGGGAACACCTTAGAGCTAATGGCCAAAGGGAGCCTTCACGACCACCTCCCACTCTTGGGGGGTGTGGCCAATTTAATCTTGCTAGGGGATATGAGAGCACATATTCACATCATTAGTTTGAGCCTCACCCTTACCAAGAGCCCTTTGACTATTACCATGCACCACCTCCACCCTACCAAAATTCACAATGTTAATACCCCCAATCCCAATTTTTACCCTATAAGGAATATCATACTCTTCACATTGGTACACAAGCAAACACCATAGAGGATACTCTAGAAAACACATTTCAACAAGTCATGAAATTTCAAGAAGAAGTGAACTTTAAAATAAATGAGGGCTTTAATGAGATAAAGAGTCAATTGACTCTTTTAATGCAAACCTTGGTTGTCCGAGCGGAGGACAAGTCCCTTGTATCATCTCCAATCATTCCTCTAAACCAAGAGTGTCCAAGTACACCCACTCATCCCATCACTAATCATAGGAATGAGGAAATCATTGATCAAAACACCCTTCCCCAAGACTTTGAGTCCAAAGAATACATTCCTAAGGTAATTGAAGAATTATTGGAAATAAATTTAGGGATGAAGAGTGTGAGAGAGGGGAGTCCAAAATTTGGGACTCCAACCAAGGAGAGTGGGGTAAAGATGAGTCTACCCTTAATGATGACTTTGGTTCATTTGATGTTGGGAATGTGCAAGACAATGAGGATGTTGACGGTTTAGAAGACATTCTTACCATATTTAGGGATCATGTGATTCTTAGTTTTACGCTTCTAGTACCTAGTCCTATTTTACCGGAGCCTTTGGAACTCCATGTCCCAACACTTGAACCAAACATCATTCCCATGGCCGACCATTTAAAAGAGAGGGAAGGTCAAGCACGTCATGGCATGAGCATAATAGGCACCTATGTGCATGATTAGTTTTCATTTTCTACATACCATGACCTTTTTTTCCCCTATGTGCTTCAATGTTACATCTTTTAGTTCATCAAAGAAGTGGTCATTGCCTATTCTTATGCTTGTGTGGATTATTTAAAAATCTCTAAGTTGGGGGTGTGGGATGATGGAAAATTTTCACTTTATGGCATTGGGTGATTCTCACTAAAACTTGGGTAGGAATAGGAATAGTTGTTTTGTTTATTTATTTTCTTAGTTTATTTTTTCTCTCATTTTCGTAGGAATATGAGTAATTTTGTTTATTTTTTTTCTTAGTTTGTTTTCTCATTTTAAGTTGGGAGTGCTTTAGGCAAAATGAAGGGGTTATCCAATTTCTAAAAATAAAGTGCAGATCCTGTTTTTTAGCCGACTTTATAGTGAAATTTAAATCTACTAAAAGTGAATTAGTGTGCAAATCTTATATAGATGGAAAGGTTTATGAATTTACTTTCCAATAAAAAAACACAACATGATTTGCTTTCCTATGGAGAGAGATATGATTTTTTTTACTGAAGAGTGTCAAAACTGTTTACACACACCCGAAATCCCCTTGATTTTTTGCAGCATACTTCCTTTTATTTTTCTTTGTTCTTGGGGTGCATTAGGCACCCTATTTTCTCTTCTCCCACAATTTAATTGCATTACATGCTTTGTTTTCATGCATTGAGGATAATGCATCATTCTAAGTTGGGGTGGGTAGAGGCTTTGCCACCAGAAATTTCTCATTATTTTATATCATACATGTTACATTCATTCTATACATTGAGAGAGTAGAATCAAAAGATTGATTCGCTAGATCTGAATATTGTAGTGTTACTTATTCAAAGATCATGATCATTTTATCCTGAAGATAGACGTTCATTAATCCCATGAGCACTTGTGTGGGGGACAAATCTGTCTTAAGCTAATAGTGTGCAACACTCGACTTGATCTCATCTTTATCACATATTTTATTACTTTATCATATATGACCTGTTAAATGTATCATATTATGTTATTTTACACATTATTTAATATTGTTGATTTTACTTCATGATGATTACATGAAAGACTTTATACAGACTATGTCCAACAATATCATTATGTTTCATTTCACTTTATTATGGTTACAGTTTATATAGAGAACATTATACAATATTTTTTTCCAACAAAATGTTCTTTTTTATTTTTTATCTTTTTTAGGAAGGTACCCAGCATAAACCCCAAGCTGTTATGTAAAGGCTGCCATTACACGGTATTTTAGTTGTTTTCGTTTCAAGTTGGATACTATATTGGTTTGATCTAGTCACAATGATATTCAATAACCAATTAAACAAATTACCTAATTATTACAGTAGGCAAAACACACAAACAATCCCCTTATCTGGCGATGAATAAAAACTCATCCGTGCATGTTATTCCTAGTTTTTTTGTACCTAAGATCAGTTGACTCACTAATGAATCATGAGTTAGCGCTTCTGAATTTTTTTTCTAAAGCATAGTCAATTTAGTTAATAAGCCAACTAGTTATCTTGAATGTTAAGCTAAAGATATTGTCAAAGCTAGGGATTAGGAAAACGTTTTTTTTTTTCTACATACACTACATGGCACTTTGGTGGACATTATGGTTTTACTTTGAGCAATATATTGACCTGAAGTGGCCGCTAGGGTGTGAGTCCAACAGAATCTTGTTTACCAACAGAATCATATATTGTATTATTTCGTATCTAATTGTCCCGTATGTGAGTTGTCGTGTTATGAGATAAATAGCAATTAGTTAGCACATAGAGAATTTAAGTCTGGTAGATGTAATTTCTATGTTATTGTAACTCAATAGTTGTATATTATTAGGAATGGATCGTCCACATCCTGGTAGGCAGGGTCATGTAAGTCATTTAACACATGTACCCTTATTGATGAACAAAGAGGCATGTCTTCGTATTATAACGATAACACATAATCAGTTTCAATGCCTCATGACTAATGAGGTTTAAGAGGCTGTTTTGTTGTTAGCAAAATTATGATTTTTATTGACTTTCTCTTCAATAATTTCTTCCAATATATGTATATATATATATATATATAATAAATAAATAAAAACCAAATACAAGCTTCCGACTAATCCGTGAAACCATATCAGTGAAAAACCTGATGACAAATAACATTTTTTTCAGTACTTCATTTGCTGTGCTTTTTACATCTAGCTATTTGTAGACAATCAAAATTTGTAGCCCTGTAGAAGCTACAGGCCCCCATCAAACACAGCTTGGATTCACGAGCACAGGACTCTATATTCTGGTGTTAGGTTTTCAAAAATTTTCTTCCTAGACATTAATCAAAAGATAGGTAGTCATTTCAAAATTGTGCAGTTGTTTCAGATCCTTCAGACGCTGCATTAGATGGTAACTGGTATACCTCGTAGATCTTCTTTTTCCCTCTTTCCAGAGACCACAAAAACAAAAAAAAAACAGTAGTTGTTTTTAGTTTTGAAGTGGTTATATAATAACTTCAACCTTTATTATTTTAAAAGCCAAATTAAAATAATTGTTATTGTGGAAAAAGCTTCTTAACTCGAGTTAGATAATTTTCAACGAAATTTTCAAACCTGTATACAATTTCTCCACTCAAGGCCAGGATTATTAAAGTAAGCATGGATCTTTAATTTGTTAAAACCCCCCATTTATTTATATTAGCTTGTGCCAAGACCGTGTACCCATTGAATTATGACAACTTTACATGCATGGTTTAGCATTAATTTTCTAAGTTTTACATATGAGTTCAATTCTAATCCACTGAGTCATGGAAGTGAGCCAGCAAAGTGTGACACCTCGTTATGAAAATAAATTGAGGCAGAATATGAAAAGTAATACTCCTCAAAGCGTGCCATATTTGGTGTCCATTTACTAAATTTTACACTATCAGTTTATCTAAGTTAAATTCCATATGTATACTGAAGGACTAATGCAAAGTATATCGCTCAACGTTAGTTAAAAATATCTTTAATTAAACAACCCTTTTTTTTTATGCTATCAAAAGATTCATTCTAACAAAAGACCTACTTTTGTCACAACTAATAAAATTCAGGATAAATTTTGTAATTCACCCTCACACTTAATTTTTTTTTTCTTAGAGTTCCAATTGTAACAAGTTTAATATTCTTTAAATTTTGAACACATGCAAAATTAGTCCAATAGCTAACGGGCATGAGGGAAAATGTCCATGTATGCAGGTTGTGGCCACAGTTGAAAGGTATAATGAAAAATTTATGCACCAGTTACAGATAAATCGAAATGCATATATACACATGTATGTATACAATGGCTGGTGGTTGAAGAGCTAGTGGTGCGAGGTGGTGCTTGCTGCCAAACTGGGCGGAGAAAGGAAAGATGAATTTACCATAAAATCCGTCACTTGCGTGGCACATGCTGATGTTCCGTTCAAATCAATACCACGTTATCAATAGGACCAGTTGCTATATATTGAAACATAAAAATATATATAGTGACCAGATTGAGAGAAAGGGTGAACTGCATGGACCATTATGGTAATTCGCCCCCAAAATTTTTACTCCTAACCTGTCTTTAACTATGGGCTCCACAAAATTCTCATTAGTTGGTAAGTGCGGTATCAAAGCATCTTCCCATTTCTACAGTTTGTGTGTGATTATCCTCACTAAGGAGGATAACTGTAAACATCTTCCCATTTCTATAGAATTTGATTGTTGTAGTGCAGCATTAATCCAGTGCATCAGAACGGCGCTTTTAATAAGCATTTTGTATAATTAATAAAGCATTTGATTGCTTTAGCAAGATGAGCACAAAACACACAAAATACTTTTATTCTTGTCAAACATATGAATTAAGTACAAGGGAATTTGCACGTCCAACAGTGCAATAAAAGAATACAAGAATATAAAAGATTAAAACAATTCCAAACATGTAGAAATCAAAACTAACCATATACTTTTGCCCACAGATAAATTTTTTATGCGGGCTTCAAACAAATCGTTAGTTTGCCTTAGTGCAGACTTTCCTGATTTCACCTGCCGAACCAGTAAGAACTTGAATCCTACCCATTTTAACCATAGACACCCCAAAGTCCTTGAAGAAAGTAGATCCACGGGTAGTGGCTTGAAGTTTAACATAAGCTTTTGTCACACTGTCATCAAGTAAAGCTGCATCGGATTGGAAAAGCCCCCTTCTTTTAGCTACAAGTGTGTAGTAGTCATCATCAAATGTCTTGAAGCTTCCAGGGTCCATCTCTACAATTGAGTTTTGGTCCCTTGGCTTGCATTTCATTCTCAACTTTTTAATATACTTAAGATCTAAAGTGGGATCTGTATCACCCTTTCCAGTGAAGTTGTAGACACGATTGTTGAAGGAAGAACAATGAGAAATCCCAATGGTGTGTCCACCTAGATAATGAACAAGGTGTGTATTAATATCCTTTGATAGAAAACAAAAAAAGTGTGGTTTTATGAGGATATATAAAAATGTCATGCGGTATTGACATACCTGATAGCACTACTAGGTCTTTCACACTTAGACCCTTTTGAATAAATCCAGCTTTCAATGTGCTTATGTTTGCAGTAGGCGGTATTAAATTATTCACGGCCTCAGTAATATTTGATACTCTTCCATCTCTTCGTCCGGTTTCAACTTCCCAATATGGTCCCTTGACCTGAGAGTCAATATATTTCACTTAATCATTTACAGGACAAAGACTTTCAAGTCATAATAAAATTACTCAAGATATATCTAGGGAAGAATTGTTACCGCAGCAGTTACATCCCTAGCTACTAGGGATAAGGTGTCAGCACAAGAAACAATTCCAGGACACTCTTTCTCTAATGCAGACTTGACTTTGTCTATAATTTGGAATCCTCTAAGGCTTTGATTTGGGACTGCATCTTTCTCTGCTTGATGATTTGGAGAGTTCAGCAGCACCGACCCATCACAACCCTGCAGAAAACAATCAAAGAATTAGAACAATTAATGAGAAAGCGACAACGATGCCCTTAAAAGCTAGCTTAGAAAATTGACTTTACAATACGTACCCTAACAAAACAATCATGGAAGTGCATTCTCAACAAAGGGGCAGCAAGGGTTGGTGCAATCGAGATGACTTGATCTATTGTTTTCTTAACTATGGCCTCAGCATTAGGGCAAGTTTTCTCGTAAAACCCTACTTTCAAGCCCTGCCCATTTGCAAGGCTGAAAACAAATGCCATAATGATCATTTTAACTAAGAAACGTGATGAAAGCTTTGAAATGGCCATGCCTGAGACAAAACGATGAACTTTACTTCTATTGCAATGAAATGCTACAAGACTTACATCTCCTTTTATACTCAGCATAAACCCTCTCAAGCTGTTATGGAAAGGCTGTCGTTATTTATATTTTAGTTGTTTTCGCTGCAAGGATGGTGACACAAGTTTTATGCTATATTTGTTTGATCTGGTCAGAATGGTATTCTAATAACTAAATGAGCAAATGACCTGAATATTATAATAGGCCCAAAACAAGATGAATTACCTCATCTGCTGAGGAATATCAAATCTAAATAACAACTCATCCGTGCATGTCATTCCTAGTTTTTCTATTACGATGATCAGTTGACCTGGTAACAATTAATAATGAGTTAGCTCTTCTAAAGTTTTTTTTTTTTTTTTTTCCTCAGGTTTGTAATCAATTTCGTTAATAAACCAACTAGCTGCCCAAATTGTGCTTATTTCAGGCAGAGCAATATGAAAGTAACCTTTTAACCCAGCTACAAGTAGTTATCTTGACTCTTAAGCTATAGACATTATCAAATCCATGGATTAGGTAAGTGCTTTTTTTTTTTTTTTTTTTTTTTTTTTTGTATAACTACATTGCGCGTTGGTGGTCACTTTATTCTTATTTGGAACTATTGATCTGAAGATCCTGTCTGGAACTTAGGGGAGGGAGGGAGGGAAGGGAAAGAAAATTTTAAACTTTTTGCTGCTTTTTCCCTTTTCTTGTTTGATTTTACCTACATAAGGAAAGGGAAAGGGGAGGAAAAAAGGATGAAAAGTTTTTAATTTCTCTTGCAAGGCTAAATCTGATCTAAAAATGAAGAAAAAAAAAAAGGAAAACTAACCTTGAAGGAACTTCTCCTGCTGCCCCCTAATTAAAACTAACCCTAACTACACAAAAAAAAAACCTTCAAAACTTCCGTAAAACATAGCTTTGGACGCAAAAAATACAATCTGGAAGTCAAAATTGTGTCCGAACGGTCATCGGACAGAAAACGTCTAATGGCCATTTGAAGTGCGTTCGAACGCACTACATGCAGTCCGAACGGTTATTGTTCACCATTCGAACGGATATTGTTTACCATTCGAACGCACTGTTTCGTATAGTTACTGTTCACCATTCAGATGGTGAATAGTAACCGTTCGAATACATTGTTCACAGACTATTCGGACGGTATCTTGTTCACTATTCGACCCAGCAACATTGCAGCTTGATTTTAACCACCTTATAGGTTGATTCAACAAATGCATATTAGAGGACAGGTTGTAGCTTTTGAAGTGTTATTTCTAATGACGTAAAAATCAGCTCAATTGATCATTAGAGTAAAAATTTATGGCTATAATACCAAGACGGGTTGGACTTCTCATCACCAGTTTGCTCGTTTTAAACCCGCTTTAATCATTCTTTGCGTCATTTGCCTTTATTAGCTCCTATAACCTACAAAACACACACAAAATATAATCAAACAAATATATAACTAAAATAAGACAATTAACACTAATCTAAGTCTACTAAGGTACGAATTAAAGGTCTATAATTACACTTTTATGGTGTAATCACATTTCCCAACTTGCATTTTGCTAGTCCCTAGTAAAAACTATCAAAGTTATATGGATAATCTCCACTTTTATAGGAGTCACCGATACATTTAGCTATACACCATGCCTTCAAACCCTAGGTTACCTCTGGTAGACGAGAATAAGGAATGAATGTACAATCCTACTCAATTCAATATTAGAAGCCACTCCAAACTCCAACACTTTTATTAATATGCATAAGTCCTACAAAAGAAAGATTCATGTGTGTGGGTGAAGAATCATGCCAAATAATATAAATAGAACTCACTTATGCAAATCCACCCCTTTAAAGCTTTGATTTAATCCTCACGGGTACACACTCGGAATTAAAGACTCAAGTGGTTCTCATAATGGTATACTTAACAATGGAGTAAATGTAAAGAGACAAATCAAGAAGTGAACATAATAATTACAACAACTGAAAAAATAGAAGTGTATCGACTTTAACATAGTTTCATGTAGGAATGTTCATAGTTACCTATTGATTCAAAAAAATTAACAAAATATAGCTTATACTCTATTGAAAACTTCAATCAAGCACAACTCGGATCAACTAAACTATGTAGACATAAAAAGGGCAATGTAGAAGAACTGAAAGGTAAGGGTAAAGAGAATAAGCAAATGGTTATATCATGTGTGATCAAGGCATAAAATGATGAATGCAAAACAGCTACAACTCTCCATTTTTAACATTTAATACACCCTTCTACACTTTTTGCTCTCCTTTTAATATATGTTTTTTTTCAACTCTTGAACTCCTCTTTCATTCTTTTCTTCTTTTTATTCTTTTTTTTTTTTTTGTTTCCATCCTTTTATCATCCTCTTTAGAATTAACATCTACTTTTTCATATTTCAATATGTTCTTTTGCATTGAATTCCCCAAATCAATCTCTTCTTGTTTTTTTTTTTCTTTCATACTTTAGCAATGCAAAAACACTCTTTTCTCACATAGGCCTCCCTTTGTAATACAAGAGAGGAAATCACTTTGCACTTTTCAAAAGAATAAAAGTAAAAGATTAACAACGGTGAAGTGAAATGAACAATTTGGCAATGGAAAACTCATGGCTATCAAGAAAAATAGGGCATAGAATCATATTCAAAGTTGTACAATCGAAGCATTTCATAGAGTACAAGTGCCAATATCAATATCAAAACTCAACTTATGAACCAAATATAAGCATAATGAAGCTATTAAATTAAATGAGGGTGAATAAACTATCCTTGAGTAAATGTAAAGGCTCCAAAAGGCGATAAATGTTCTAAAGCTCACAAGGTGATAATCTCCATTAATGTAAGGATGAAAATGCAAAAACTAGTAACAAATGATATTATAAAGCATGATTGTGCACAATGATGTAATCCTCTATACAAATGTATGAATTAAGCAATCCCCATAACTTGTTGGGTATGAGGAGTGAATCAACATTATCTCGAGTAAAGATACATGCAAGAATTCATATCTTCTAATCTCAAGTGGTACTTTCACAAGAAAATTTTTTAAATGATGTAAAACAAAGAAACTATTTACATATATATATATATATATTTTAGATAGGGTGCACAAGAAAAAAATAAAAACAAAAAATAGAGGTAAAGCCTCTACCCACCCCCAACTTAAAATGATGCATTATCATCAGTGTATGAGAACAAATGATGAAATGCAATTAAATGGTGGGATAAGAGAAAATAGGGTGTCTAACACACCCCCAACTTAGAGTGAGAAAACAAATTAAGAAAATAAAGAAACAAAACAACTACTCCTACTCCTATACAAATTGGAGAGAGAATCATTCAATGCCACAAAGTAAAAATTTAACATCATTCCACACTCCCAAACTATAGATTTTTGAAGAGTTCATGCAAATGTGAAAATATACAATGGAGATTTCTTTGATGAACTCAATGATATAGCATGAAAGAACATAAGAGTAAAAAGGGTCATGATATGTTGAAAATAAAGAATGATCATGCACAAAGGTGCCAATGATGCTCATGCCATGAAGTGATTAACCCTCCTCTTCTTTTAATTGGTCGGCCATTGGAATGATGTTTGGTTCTAATGTTAGGATATGGAGCTTCAAAGGCTCTAGTTGGGTAAGACTATGTGCTAGAGGCTCAAAAGTAAGGATCTCATGATCCCTAGACAAGGTGGGAATGACCTCTGGACCATTAACATCCTCATTAACATGCACATTTCTAACATCTAATAAACTAATATCATCATTACGGGTAATCTCAATACTACTCTTTTTTTCTTGTTTGGAGTCCTTAATTTCAGACTTCTTTCTCTCACACTCTTCATCTTGATATTCATTTTCAATAATTTCTTCACGTACCTTAGGAATGTCTTTCTTAGATTCTAAGTCTTGAGGAAGGGTGATTTGATTAATGATATCCTTAATCCTAAAGTTAGTGATGAGATGAATAGGTTCACTTAAACACCCTTGCCTAATAAGAGTGAGTGGAGATGGCATAAGGGACTTGTCTTCAGCTTGAACAACCAAGGTTTACATTAAAAAAGTCAATTGACTTTGTATCTCATTAAGGCTCTCATTTACTCTAGAGTTCACTTCTCCTTGAAATTTTATTCTAGTTGATTACACCCTAAAAGTGTAATCATAAGCCCTTAATTTGTACTTTGTTAGACTTATATTGTAATTAATTATCTTATTTTAGTTAGATATTTGTTTGAGTATGTTTTGTATGTGTTTTGTAGGTTATATAAGCTGATAAAGGTGAAAAGAAATCAAGAATAATCAAAGCGAGTTCAAGGCGAATAATTTGTTCATGAAAATTCAGACCTGTCTCAGTATTTTGGCCATAACGTTTTACTCCGATATCCGATTGAGCTACTTTTTGAGTCATTAGAAAGAAGACTTCAAGCTCTACAACTTTGCATCTAATGTGCATTGGCTGAATCGAACTCTAGGGTGGCAAAATCAAGTTTCGAAGTTTTTGTAACTGAGTAGTGTGAATAGTACCCGTCCAGACAGGTACTGTTCACCGTTCGGAGGGGTACTGTTCATGACGGACCGTCTAGACGGTATTCGGACGGTTACTGTTCATCCAAATTGTGTTTTTTGCGTCCGAAGCGGTGTTTTTTAGGGTTTTTTGTATAGTTTTTGAGGAGTTAGGGTTAGTTTGGAGCATGGGGCGGCGGGAAAGCTCCTCCAAGGTTAGTTTCTTCCATTTTTCTTCATTTTTAGCTTAGATTTAGCTTTGTAATGTTAATATGAGTATAAAACTTGTAATTTTCTTCCATTGTATTGTATTTTTTTTCATTTTCTTGCATTTTTCTTCATTTTCTTTGTAACCAAACATCTTTAATATTCAAGTAAATTTTATATTTGAGTCTCTACATTCTTTCTTTACATTCTTACATGTTTTTTATGATATATTCAAGTAGCTAGAATTTACATTGGGTTTAAATGTGAAAATCACCCAAATAATTTAAGGAATTCATTTGGAGGTATCTCATGGATTAATTGTCATATTTTCTTAGAATTCAAATTTCTAGTAATTAGGTGTGAATTTTTAGAAAACTTAGATTATTGACTAAATTTAGGGATTTTCATCACCCAAATCAATGGTATTAATTTAGGACTCTTGACTAGAAAAATAATCCACAATTACTAGAAATTCATTCCCAACAATTGATTGAAGATGCCTTAGAAAACCTAGGTTATTGACTATGTTTGGCTAATCAATACACAAACCACAAATTTGGTATTGACTAAGTTGAACCAATGGTATTAACCTTTGATTCCCCATTGAACATGTATCTAATTTCAATTGCTTGAGAATAATTAGTTTTTAAAGCTAAATCCTCCGAATCAAACACACTTAAATGTTGTGTTTGATTTGAATTATAAACCCCATTGAAAACTTGGATGAAATTGAGTGGTTGGATCATTTGAGCCCAATTCCCTTTTTAATTGCTTTAATTCTATTTTCACTTTGCTTTAATTTATTTGTCTAGTGTTAATTCTCTTTATTTTCATTGCAATAGTTTAGAAATTCAAAACAACCATCAAAACCCAAAAGATTTTCAGTCTTTCTATTTTTCCTTTTTATTTTAGATCCAATTCCCTCTTTAATTGTAATTCGACCCTAGTTAGATTAGTGTGAGGTGAGTGCTAGAGCCTAAATTGGGCTAGGTCCCTTGGGAGAGAACGATACCGGATCTTCCAGTTTATGCTTCATCGCGACCCCCGTACTCTTGCGGGGTGCTAACTCCATTTGTAGGAATACCGCATTTGGAGGCGAGTCACTAGTTAAAGAGTGTCCTCTAGAGTATCCTCTGTGGTGTCCTCTTGTGTGCTATTATAAATAATGTGATATGCATCATAGGGTAAAACTTGGGCTTGGGGGTATTCACATGGTGGAGATTGGTAAGATAGAGGTGGTGCATGGTAATAGTCAAAGGGCTCTTGGTAAGAGTGAGACTCAAAATGATGTTGTGAATATGTGCTTTCATATCCCATACCAAGGTTAGATTGATTATACCACCCAAGATTAGGAGGTGAGCGAGGAGGCTCCTGATTAAGCTGCATAAGTGCAGTTTAATGCAACTAAACTGACTTAAGTTAGCTCTCAATTAGGTTAATTATGCCCTCTTTGACGTATTCTGTACTGAGAGTCGTATTTTGAGTTCATTACAAGTAAATGTCGATAAAGAAGACGATTTGGAGGCATAAAAGAGATCCGGAGTGCGGGCACGCATATCGAGGGCTGTTGCTAGGATTTGTCTTGGGAAACGTGCAATTTGTAATTCGTAGCTCGAAATGGAATGAAAGATGCGCTGTTGGAAAGATTTCACAAAGTTATACAAGTTTACGTCCAATGAGCATTGTGAGAAATTGACTCCAAAAGTCTTGAACTGAGCTGCAAAGAAATAGGGGAAGACAGTTGAAACTTGAGGAAAAATACACTAAGCGTTCGAACGGTGGAAACAAGAAGAAAATAAGAGTTCAAACGGTGGCTAGCAAAAATTGAGAAAAAAATGTATTTTGGCCTTAGGATTCGAACTCCCATAACAAGGTTCGAACTCTTGGAAACTACACACATAGAAGGGGAATTTACAGGCTTGGGAGTTCGAACCATGATTATAAGGGGAAATAGAGAGTTCGAACTCTAATAAGGAAAAAGAGAGAAACAAGGCTCTAAGGGTTCGAACACACTGAGGAGGGTTCGAACTCTAAGAAGGATTTTTTAGTCAAGTTTCCTATTCTTGCTAGGACTCAGTTTGTGATTTTTATATATATCCCTTCGATTTTCTATAAAGGATGACGATTTCTTAAGGGTTTTTACTACTTTTTATTCTAGATTTATAGGGGTAATTAGGGTTTTCATTATTCTTGTAATTACTTCCATTAAATTCAAGTTTTATTGTTTTAATCAAAGATTTTGTACAAGAATCTATAGTTTCTGTAATTAATTCAAGATTCATAGTCGTTTATAGTTTTACATTCTAGAAAGTTTTCAATATATAGTTAATTGTTTTCCATGGCCATGAGCAACTAAATTTCTTAACTCGGGATCAATTGTGAAGATTGATTGGGGATCGAGGATGAACACTGGAGGTAAGGTTGAATTTACTGCTATATCTTTTTTATACTTCTTCTTCTTCTTCTTCTTCTTATTTTTCTTCTTCTTCTTCTTCTTCGTTCTAGATACTTTTGAAAACCTGGGTGTCCTATTATGTTCGGTAACGCTTATGCGTGAATACCATACTCAATATATATACTGTCTTGTAACGTTTATGCGTGAATTGGGTTCAATATATGCGTTGCGCCAATCGATAATGCACGTTCTTGATTATAACAACCGAATATATTCTAGAAGTTGAAGTTTTGAAGAACACTTATTTTTATTGATAAATCTTTCGAATCTGAGACTTGCAACGTAGTCGAAGGATTTGAGTTATTAAATTATCTCCTTTGGGATTCCAAGAGACGCAATTGGTTGGAACAATTGATTCCGAAATTTTTTATTTCTTAGTTTAAATTAGACAACAAATATTTTCTCAACCTAAAATTAGATTTTTGTTTATTGGAGTGTTTTTCCTAATATTTTTGATCCACCACAAATTTTCCTATTTACGTAAACCTTCTTCCTTGTGGGATCGACCTCGTACTTATAAGAAATTATTACTACATCGTGGCCATTGCCGGGAAGCTGCATTTTACGTTGGTGGATGAGATTTGGAAATTCTGTTTTGGAGAGAGCACTTCACCGTCATTCTACAAACACGAGGGAACTTAATAGCTCGTTTGAGTAACTTCGTTCCATCTTTTATTTTTGAGCACTTATTTTTGTTTTTCTTTTGGTTAGATTAGGTTTGTGCATCTTTTTTGTAGGATTGGGGGATAGGTTGTTTTCATATACTTGCTAGTTGGCCTTACATACATCTTGTTCATGGATTATCCTTGGAATTTTCTTTCTACAAGTCCTGATTCATACACGGCACAACCACAAGGCAACTATCCACCTCCAAACTATTCAGAGTGAAGCTCTCCAGCTTCACCATATGCTTCTTATGAAGAACTACCATAACAACTGTACTACCATGCACCACCTTCGTCTCCACCATATGCTTATGATTCTTATACACCTTTTACTTCATCTCACAAGTTTTACGAGACATGTCCTTCATTATCTTATCAACCTTTGGTAGAGAATCAAGAGAACATGCAGTCATTTTATATGCCATATCACACAGGTATGTCCTCGGGGTTCAGGGATACTAATACAAAGTACAAGCTGACACTCTTGCACAAATTTGTCAGGAATTAGATGAACTAACTCAACGATTGGCCCTGTTAACACAAGGGCCAATGGATTGCGAGAAGGAAGTGCTTCCGGCTTAACCTCGAAATGATCCTACATATGAGATGTTCACGATTCCATATATGAGTAGTCATGGCCAAGGTCTCTCTATTATCGCCCTTAAGACTGAACATGAAATAGAGAACATTCACGTTCCCATAGTGTCTGATCCAAGGGAAGATGTTCTTAGGGTGAATGAAGATGAGGATGAGGTTGAAGAAGAGGCATTTATTCGTCCTAAGGTGTCTGAACTGAGGGAAGTGATACGTAAAGAAGAGGTAAAGGAGAAAGAAACAATAGAGAGTAAGGAAGAGGAACCCAAGAGAGAGGAGCCCAAGATTGAAGACTTCCAACAAGAAAAGGTGACCGCGGAAGAAGTAATGGAGAGTGAGATATCCCATACTTCTCTGCAACATGAATTGAGCCTTAACATCCCTATCATGCAAGATTCTATTTTTATTCTTTATCCTTTACAAATTTACATGAGTGTTTTGTATGATTTGGGGCTCAATAGTATTTATACTTATGGATATTTATTA
Source organism: Euryodendron excelsum (assembly GCA_033060915.1). Taxonomy (NCBI): domain Eukaryota; kingdom Viridiplantae; phylum Streptophyta; class Magnoliopsida; order Ericales; family Pentaphylacaceae; genus Euryodendron; species Euryodendron excelsum. Next base: position 31,780,077 of record CM065398.1, read on the forward strand.
ATTATGAATTCATTACTCATAGTAAATGATAAGTGGCTCTATGCATTGAAACACCCTCGAGGTGGTGTTGGATAGTTTTTTCTTGTATATTTTGGTAGTGTAGGAGTAGGTAAATAGTTTTTGCTTTCTTTTATTTTGTTTTTAGAGTTCTTCCCTAGTTAGGGGGAAGGTGTTGTCCCACCAGGTTTTTTCATCCCTTTTTTACGCTTTCATGTTTTTGTTTCTCTTTTTTTATGCATTGAAAACATTGCATCATTCTAGTTGGAGGGCGGGAGCCTACTAGTCTTTTTGTTTTGTTTTGTTCTTTTTGTTTATATAAAATAAATAAATAAATAATTTCATAAATCATTCTATTCTTTTAAACCTTATTATGCTTTACTGAGTAATTTTTAGGTATTAGTTCATGATTGATCTACCTTTTGGACACTTGGAAGTCTTCGGTAAAGTTTTGATGTATCATATAGTTTGGTACTTTGGTTTGTATTTCTCACACTTTCTCATATACTCTTTATGTTTATTGTTACGATTAGAAGTGTAGGAGATTATCTTGAAGAACCATATCTATACTCATGTTAATGCACTTATGATGTTGAGGATACTTTTGAGTCGTGCATTGGACTAAGTTTGAGTTTATTATTGATTTGACTCGCCCCCAAATGCTGTATTCCTACAAATGGAGTTAGCACCCCGCAAGAGTATGGGGGTTGCGATGAAGTATAAACCGAAAGATCCGGTATCGTTCTCTCCCAAGAGACCTACCCAAATATAGGCTCTAACACTCAACTCACACCAACCTAACCTAAGATTGAATTACAATAAAAAGGGGAATTGGATCTAAAATAAATAAGAAAATAAAAGGACCGAAAATCTTTTGGGTTTTGATGGTTGTTTTAAATTCCTAAACTATTGCAATGAAAATAAAGAGAATTGACACTAGACAAATAAATTAAAGCAAAGTGAAAATAGAATTAAAGCAATTAAAAAGGGAATTGGGCTCAAATGATCCAACCACTCAATTTCATCCAAGGTTTCCAATGGAGTTTATAACTCAAATCAAACACAACATTTAAGTGTGTTTGATTCGGAGGATTTAGCTTTGAAAACCAATTATTCTCAAGCAATTGAAATTAGATACATGTTCAATGGGGAATCAAATGTTAATATCATCGATTCAACTTAGTCAATACCAAATTTGTGGTTTGTGCATTGATTAGCAAAACATAGTCAATAACCTAGGTTTTCTAAGGCATCTTCAATCAATTGTTCGGAATGAATTTCTAGCAATTGTGGAGTATTTTTCTAATCAAGAGTCCTAAATTAATACCATTGATTTGGGTGATGAAAATCTCCAAATTTAGTCAATAATCTAAGTTTTCTAAAATTTCACACCTAATTATTAGAAATTTGAATTCTAAGAAAATATGACAATTAATCCATGTGATACCTCCAAATGAATTCCTTGGATTATTTAGGTGATTTTCACATTTAAACCCAATGTAAATTCTAACTACTTGAATATATCATAAAAAACATGTAGGAATGTAAAGAAAGCATGTAGAGACTTAAACATAAAATTTACTTGAATATTAAAAACATTTGGTTACAAAGAAAATGAAGGAAAATGCAAGAAATTAAAAGAAAATACAATATAATGGAAGAAAACTACAAGTTTTATACCTACATTAACATTACAAAGCTAAATCTAAGCTAAAAATGAAGAAAAAAGGAAAAAAACTAACCTTAGAGAGCTTCTCCCGCGGCCCCCTTGCTAAAAAAAACTCTAACTACTCAAAAACTTTACAAAAACCCTAAAAACCCCGCTTCGGACGCAAAAAAACACAATCTAGATGAATAGTAACCGTTCGAACGATGTCCGAACGATTTGTTCGACGCCCATTTGAAGTCCGTTCGGACGGTGAATAGTAACCATCAAAACTGGCACTGTTCACCGTCCGGACGGGTACTGTTAATGAACAGTAACTGTACGAAACGGTGAACAGTACCCGTTCGGACAGGTACTATTCACACTGTTCGACTGCAGAAATTTTGAAGCGTTATTTGACCATTCTAAAGTTCGATTCAGCCAATGGACATTAGATGCAAAGTTGTAGAGCTTGAAGTCTTCTTTCCAATGAGGCAAAAATCAGCTCAATCGGATATCAAATTAAAAATTTATAGTCAAAATACCAAGACAGGTCTGAATTTTCATTACCGGTTTGTTAGCTTTGAACGCATCTTGATCATTCTTTGTATCTATTTGCCATTATTAGCTCTATAACCTATAAAACACACACAAAACATAATAAAACATATATCTAACTAAAATAAAGTAATTAACAATAATTTAACTCTAACAAAGTGCGAATTAAAGGCCAATAATTACACTTTTACGGTGTAATCACAACCCCCAACTTACATTTTGTTAGTCCTTAGCAAAAACTTTCAAAAAACATAAAGGATAATCTCCAGTTTGTAGGAGTTACGGATGCATTTAGCTTATGCATCAAGCCTTTAAACCCCTAGGTTACCCCTAGTGGACGAGTGGTGTCTCGTGAGGGTTTTCAGTGATGATACCCACAAACATCCTTTTATGAATTGCAAATCAAGATAAGAATAAGAAATGAATACATAATCATACTCAAGTTAACATTGATGCAACTTCAAACTCCAACACTTGCATTAATATGCAAAAACTCATACAAAAAAGAGGTTCATGTGTGTGGGTGGAGAATCATGCTAAACAACACAAATGAAACTCATTTATGCAAATCCACCCCTTTTACACTTTGATTCAATCCTCATAAGGCATACACTCACAATTAAAGTTCCACTTGGTTCTCACAATGATATGCCTAACAATGGAGTAAATGTAAAGAGACAAAACAAGTAAGCATATCAATTACAAAAACCAAAAAGATAGAAGTGTATCGACATTAGCATAGCTCCAAGAAAGAATCTTCAAAGTTAAGCATTGATTCAAAGAAATTGACAAAATATAGCTTATATTCTATTGAAAACTTCAATCAAGCACAACTTGGATCATCTATACCATATAGAGGTGAAGAGGGTAATATAGAAGATGTGAAAGGTAAGGGTAAAGAGATGAAGTAAATAGTCATATCATGTGCGATCAAGGCATGAAATGATGAATGCAAAACAACTACAACTCTCCCTCTTCAACATTTAATACTCTTGTTTTTTTTTTCACTTCTCACTCTTCTCTTAAAATATTTTCAACTTTTGAACTCCTTTTTCATTCTTTTCTTTATTTTATTCTTTCTTTTTTTTTTTTTTTTTTTTTTTTTTTTTTTTTTCTTATTTCTTCTTTTGTTTCTATCATTTTATCATCCCCCTTTAGATTCAACAACTACATTTCATATTTCAATATGCTTATATGCATTAAACGCCCCAAATCAATTTCCTCTATTTTTTCAAGTAGAAGATCAACAAGGGTTAAGGGAAAATGAACGGTTCGGTAACGGGAAACTTATGACTATGAAGAAGAAAATAGCATAGAATCATATCCAAAGTCGTACAACCGAAACATTTCATATAGTACAAGTGTCAATAACAAGATCAAAACTCAACTCATAAATCAAAAACAAGCATAATGAAGCTATTGAATGAAGTGAGGGTGAAGAAACTATCATTGATTAAATGTAAATGCTCAAAATGGCGATAAATGCTCTAAAACTCACAAGGTACTAATCTCCACTAATGTAAGGATGGAAAAGAAAAAACTAAAAACAGACTATGTTGTAAAGCATGATTGTGCACAGTGATGTAATCCCCTCTACAAATGCATGAATTCCGCAACTCCCACTACATGTTGGGTATAAGGAATGATTCAACATCATCATGAGTAAAGACACATGCAAAAATTTTTATCTTCCAATCTCAAAAGGCACTTTCACAAGTTAAATGTTTGTTTTTTTTTTATATAGGGTGCTAAACAAATGAACAAAAACAAACCAATAGCGGCTTAGCCTCTACCCCACCCCTAACTTAAAATGATACGTTATCCTCAATGCATGAGAACAAAGTATGAAATGCACATACATGGTGGGAAAAAGAAAATGGAGTGCTTAAGGCACCCCCAACTTAAAATCATAAACAAACTAAGAAAAATAAAGAAATAAAACAACTACTCCTACTCCTACCTAAATTAGAGAGAGTAAATCACCCAATGCCATGAAGTGGGAATTGGCCATCATCCCACACCCCCAACTTAGAGATTTTCAAAGAGTTCGTGCAAAAATGAGAATATACGATGGCAACCTCTTTGATGAACTCTAAGATATAGCATTGAAGCACATAGGGATAGAAAGGGTCATGGTATGTAGAAAATGAAAAATAATCATGCACAAAGGTACCCATTATGCTCATGCCATGAAGTGTTGGACCCTCCCCTTCTTTTGATTGGTCGGCCATTAGAATGATGGTTGGTTCAAGTGTTGGGACATGGAGCTCCAAAGGTTCCGGTAAAATAGGACTAGGTGTTAGAGGCGTAAAAATAGGGATCACATGATCCCTAAGCATGGTATGTGTGTCCTCTAAACCGTTAACATCCTCATTGATAAGCACATTCCCAACATCTAAACCAACACCATCATTAAGGGTAATCTTACCCCCCCCCCTCTTCTTGTTTGGAGTCCCCAATTTCGGACTCCACTCTCTCAAAATTTTCATCCCGAAATATATTTTCAATAATTGCCTCACTTTCCCTAGGAATGTCTTCCTTAAACTCAATGTCTTGGGGAAGGGTATTTTGATCAATTATTTCCTCATTCCTATGGTTAGTGATGGGATGAGCGGGTGTACTTGGACACCCTTGGTTAGGAGGAATAATTGGAGATGACACAAGGGACTTGTCCTCCGCTCGGACAACCAAGGTTTGCATTAAAAGAGTCAATTGACTCTTTATCTCATTAAGGCCCTCATCTATTCTAGAGTTCACTTCTCTTTGAAATTTTATGGCTTATTAAAGTGTGTCCTCTAAGGTATCCTCTATGGTGTCCGCTTGTGTGCCAATATGAGGAGTGTGATATTCCTCATAGGGTAAAAATTGGGCAAGGGGGTATTCGCATGATTGAGTATGGTAGGGTGGAGGTGATCCATAACAATAGTCAAAGCGCTCTTGGTAAGGGTGAGGCTCAAAATAATAATGTGAAAATGTTCTTTCATATCCCCTACCAAGGTTAAGTTGGTCACACCCCCCAAGAGTGGGAGGTGGTCGTGGAGGCTCCCTTTGGCCATTAGCTTTTAGGTGTTCTCTAATAGACATATTGGATGATGGAAGGTGTGAAAATTTACCACCAAACATAATGAAGTGCACAATGAAAATTGGATGTAATGCACAAACAAATGTAGCGCATTGATTACACCCTAAAAATATAATCATAGGCTCTTAATCCGCACTTTGTTAGATTTATATTAGTGTTAATTTCCTTATTTTAGTTAGATATTTATTTGATTATGTTTTGTGTGTGTTTTGTAGGTTATATAAGCTAATAAAGGCAAAAAGAAAGCAAGAATAATCAAAACGGGTTCAAGGCGAATAATTTGTTCATGAAAATTCAGACTTGTCTCTGTATTTAGGCCATATCTTTTTACTCCGATGTCCGATTGAGCTGATTTTTATGCCATTGGAAAGAAGACTTCAAGAGCTACAATTTGTCCTCTAATGTGCATTGGCTGAATCGGCCTCTAAAGTAGTCAAAATCAAGCTTCAAGGTGGAGGAATGAATAGTAACCGATCGAATGGCTTGGCAAACTTCAGAGGGGGTGATTTACTGATCGATTGGGTGAACAGTAACCCTGATCGATCAGTGAACAGTGACCGATCAATCGGCCGATTGATCGGTGAACAGTAACCCGATCGATCGGTGAACAATGCCCGTGAACAGTAAAAACAGTTTTTTTACCGATCGAACGCTCCAATTGCCGTTCGATCGGCCGATTGATCGCTGAACAGTGCCGATCGATCGGTCGATATAGATCTGGAGCTTAAAAGCTTTGTTGTCCAAAAAAATGGGGAAGAGGAAGATTTTTTGGGTTTGTAGCAGCCAAGGAGGTGGTGTGAAAAGCTCCTCCAAGGTTGGTTTTTATGTTTTTATGTATTTTAGCTTAGATTTATGTTTGTAATGTTAATGTAGGAGTAGAAATTGTAACTTTCTTACATTGTAATTTATTTTCCTTCACTTTCTTGCCATTTTCTCTCACTTTCTTAGCAACCAAACACTAGTTTTACTTAGTTTAATGTTAGATTTACCTTCATTTATGCTCTTTATTATGGATTCTAGTAGCTAAACATCTCTTGGGTGTGATTGTGAAAATCCACCAAGGATCTTCAAGTATTTTAATGGGGATTTATGAACTTCAAAGTTTTATTCCTAGATTTGTATAGTTCTATTTGGTTGGGTGTTGGATTTGTTCGAAAACTTAGATTCATAACTCATTTGGTAATATTTATGCACAATTCAACAATTGGTATAAATCTTGCACATTTATAATGTTTGCTTCTAGGGTTCTACTAATTGGTTTAATCCCTACACTAAACTAAATATGAACTCAAGGTTTTATGGTCAAAATATTCCGAATCAAGAATCCACGGTGTGATTCTTGATTTGACTTATAAAAATCTTCGATTGAAATTCTTGTGTTGAATTGGTGGATTGAATCAATCATATCCAAGCTTTCCATTTTAATTGCTTTACATTTAAATTAATTACCTAGTTAATTGCTTTAATTTTCATTGCACTAGTTTAGTAAATCAAAACCTCATCAAAAACCTAAAGATTTTCGGTCCTTTTCTTTTTCCTTTTATTTTAGATCCAATTCCTCACATAATTGCAATTCGATCCTAGGTTAGATTAGTGTGAGTTGAGTGCTAGAGCCTATATTTGGCTAGGTCCCTTGGGAGAGAACGATACCAGATTACCGGTTTATACTTCATCGCGACCCCCGTACTCTTGCGGGGTACTAACTCCATTTTGTAGTTTTCGGAGCGAGTCACACATCGCGCCTCAACACATTATACACAACAATGCTCAATAATGTTCTATCCAAACCTCCAATCTCCACATAAAAATTCCACCAATTTAATTAAGTTCAATCCAACCAAACCTCCAATCTCCACAAGTTATATACCACCAATTTGCAATGTACACAATCCCTAATTCTCCTCTAGCAATCCTCCAATCAAATTATTAAAATAAAACAAAATACATACAAAATAAACAAAACAAGCCTAAAATAAAGAGAAAAAGAAAGAATGAAAATCTAACATGGTATTTACACAAAAATTAGAACGAAGTTACCGATGGCCTAAGTCGAAGATTCCTCCGTTGTGGTAGATTGATGGAGATCCAATCCACCAATTGCTTTTCAACCCCAAGCTAGTAGTGCTCGCCTTGTGCCTTTGGTCCTCGGCAATGGCGCCAAAAACTTGACTCGTGACTCGTTCCAAAAACTACAAAATGGAGTTAGTACCCCGCAAGAGTACGGGGGTCGCGATGAAGTATAAATCGGTAATCCGGTATCATTCTCTTCCAAGGGACTTAGCCAAATATAGGCTATAGCACTCAACTCACACTAATCTAGCCTAGGATCGAATTGCAATTATGTGGGGAATTGAATCTAAAATAAAAGGAAAAATAAAATGACCGAAAATCTTTAGGTTTTTTATGGGGTTTTGATTTACTAAACTAGTGCAATAAAAATTAAAGTAATTAACTAGGCAATTGATTTAAATGTAAAGCAATTAAAATAGAAAGCTTTGATATGATTGATTCAATCCACCAATTCACAACAAGAATTTCAATAGAGGATTTTTATAACTCAAATCAAGAATCACACCGTGGATTCTTGATTCAGAATATTTTGACCATAAAACCTTGAGTTCATATTTAGTTGAGTGTAGGAATTAAACCAATTAATAGAACCCTAGAAGCAAACCTTATAAATGTGCAAGATTTATACCAATTGTTGAATTGTGCATAAATATTACCAAATGAGTTATGAATCTAAGTTTTCAAACAAATCCAACACCCAACCAAATAAAATTATACAAATTAATGAATAAAACTTTGAAGTTCATGAATCCCCATTGAAATACTTAAAAATCCTTGGTGGATCTTCACAATCATACCCAAGATATGTTTAGCTACTAGAATTCATAATAAAGACCATAAATGAAGGTAAATCTAACATTAAACTAAGTAAAACTGGTGTTTGGTTGCTAAGAAAGTGAGAGAAAATGATAAAAAAGTGAAGAAAAATACATTACAATGTAAGAAAGTTACAATTTCTACTCCTACATTAACATTACAAATATAAATCTAAGCTAAAATATACAAAAACATAAAAACCAACCTTGGAAGAGCTTTTCACGCCACCCCCTTGGCTGCTACAAACCTAAAAAATCTTCATCTCCTTCATTTTTTTGAACAACACAGCTTTTAAGCCCCAGATCTATATCGACTGATCGATCAGCACTGTTCACCGATCGAACGGTCGATCGATCGGTCACTGTTCACTATTCACTATTCAAGGGCACTGTTCACCGATCGATCGGAAACTATTCACCGATCAAACAGCCGATCGATCGGTCACTATTCACTGTTCACTATTCACAGGCACTGTTCACCGATCGATCGGCACTGTTCACCGATAAAACGGCCTATCTGAAGTTTGCCAGACCAATCGATCGGTTACTATTCACCCGTCCACCTTGAAGCTTAATTTTGACCACTTTAGAGGCCGATTCAGGCGATGCACATTAGAGGATAAATTGTAGCTCTTGAAGTCTTTTTTCCAATGGAGCAAAAATCAACTTAATCGGACATCGAAGCAGAAAGATATGGCCAGAATATCGAGACGGGTCTGAATTTTCATGACCAATTTATTTGTCTTGAACCCGCTTTGATTATTCTTGCTTTCTTTTTGCCTTTATTAGCTTATGTAACCTACAAAGCACATACAAAACATAATTAAGTAGATATCTAACTAAAATAAGGAAATTAACACTAATATAAATCTAACAAAGTGCGAATTAAGAGCCTATGATTACACTTTTAGGGTGTAATCAACTCGCCCCCAAATGCTGTATTCCTACAAATGGAGTTAGCACCCCGCAAGAGTACGGGGGTCGCGATGAAGTATAAACCGGAAGATCCGGTATCGTTCTCTCCCAAGGGACTTAGCCAAATATAGGCTCTAACACTCAACTCACACCAACCTAACCTAAGATTGAATTGCAATAAAAAGAGAAATTGGATCTAAAATAAATAAGAAAATAAAAGGACCGAAAATCTTTTGGGTTTTGATGGTTGTTTTGAATTCCTAAACTATTGCAATGAAAATAAAGAGAATTAACACTAGACAAATAAATTAAAGCAAAGTGAAAATAGAATTAAAGCAATTAAAAAGGCAATTGGGCTCAAATGATCCAACCACTCAATTTCATCCAAGGTTTCCAATGGAGTTTATAACTCAAATCAAACACAACATTTAAGTGTATTTGATTCGGAGGATTTAGCTTTGAAAACCAATTATTCTCAAGCAATTGAAATTAGATACATGTTCAATGGGGAATCAAAGGTTAATACCATCGATTCAACTTAATCAATACCAAATTTGTGGTTTGTCCATTGATTAACAAAACATAGTCAATAACCTAAGTTTTCTAAGGCATCTTCAATCAATTGTTCAGAATGAATTTCTAGCAATTGTGGAGTATTTTTCTAGTCAAGAGTCTTAAATTAATACCATTGATTTGGGTGATGAAAATCCCTAAATTTAGTCAATAATCTAAGTTTTCTAAAATTCCACACCTAATTACTAGAAATTTGAATTCTAAGAAAATATGACAATTAATCCATGAGATACCTCCAAATGAATTCCTTGGATTATTTGGGTGATTTTCACATTTAAACCCAATGTAAATTCTAGCTACTTGAATACATCATAAAAAAATATGTAGGAATGTAAAGAAAGCATGTAGAGACTTAAACATAAAATTTACTTGAATATTAAAGATGTTTGGTTACAAAGAAAATGAAGAAAAATACAAAAAATTGAAAGAAAATACAATATAATGGAGGAAAACTACAAGTTTTATACCTAGATTAACATTACAAAGCTAAATCTAAGCTAAAAATGAAGAAAAAAGGAAAAAACTAACCTTAGAGAGCTTCTCCCGTCGCCCCCTTGCTAAAAAAAATCCTAACTACTCAAAAACTTTACAAAAAACCCTAAAAACCCCGCTTCGGACGCAAAAAACACAATCTGGATGAACAGTAACCGTCCGGACGGTCCGTTCGATGCCCGTTTGAAGTCCGTTCGGACGGTGAACAATGTCCGTCCGAACTAGTATTGTTCACCGTCCCGACGGATACCAAGACAGGTCTGAATTTTCATTACCGGTTTGTTCGCTTTGAACGCATCTTGATCATTCTTTGTATCTATTTGCCATTATTAGCTCTATAACCTACAAAACACACACAAAACATAATAAAACATATATCTAACTAAAATAATGTAATTAACAATAATTTAACTCTAACAAAGTGCGAATTAAAGGCCAATAATTACACTTTTACAGTGTAACCAGATTCACCTTAGATGTTGTAATGCATTGTAAGTTTTTCTCTTAAAAGCATTATGAGAGAGAGTTTACATTATCATGCACTAGTATGCTATATGATTTTCTATGTTTCTCTCTTATGCATGTATGTCCTTATAAGGTGGAGATTTTATATCTTGTGAGCTTTAAAGCCTATTTATCGCCTTTTGAGAGTAATTTACATTTATTCAAGGTTCTTTATTGATCTTCATTCATTGAATAGCTTCATTATACTTGATTTTGGTTTACATGTTGAGTATTAGTTGGAGTTATTGACAATTTATACACTCTTGAAGTTTTAATTTGATGTGAATTTCGAATTATAAAAGTAGAGGCCATTTCATTCCATTGAGTCATTCATATTTATATTTTTTTCTCGATATACGTATACACATGAGCTTAAAAGTTTGTCAATGCTAAATTCTAGAGTTGGTGCATTGCTTATGTATTGGTGAAGTTGAAAGTGTATGGAGTTGAAAAGTAAAGAAAAGAAAAGAAAGAATGAAAAGGAGTTGAAAAGTAAAGAAAAGAAAAGAAAGAATGAAAAGGAGTTGAAAAGTAAAGAAAAGAAAAGAAAGGATAAAAAGGAGTTAAAAAGAAAATAATAAAAAAAAAAGTATTCAAATGAAAAAGAAGTGAAGGAAGATGAAAAAGTTCGAAAATTATTCAAAAGCTGAAAGTTTGAAAGTAAATGTTCATTGATCATCATGTGTAATGTGCATGCATATGTTGAAATTTATTACCGCTTTTTATCATCTTATATGACTCTTCTTTCATTCACTATCCATATGGAAACAATATCCGAAATTACATGAATCTTTAACTTAATTGCGTATAAGTCATCAATTTCAATTCTCTAATTGTGCATCAACAATAAATATTCTTTCATGAAGCTATCCCAAGTCGATAAACTTACAATTTATCAGTTTTTTATTCAAAATTGCTCTACTTGTGTGTCTTGTATGTTTACTCTGAAAATGAGCTTTCCATTGAGAGACCCTGTGTGTTCATATTTAAAGTTGAGTAAATGCCTAGTGAGACTTGGGTTGAATCATAAAGGATATAATTGTACGAGTTACGAGACATTAGAGTTATATGACATTGGTAGTACACTTCAATGTATTCTATTTCTTTGATGTTTTATGCCTTTACCTTACACTGACTCATGATCTAGGTGGATTGAGACTTGACTTGAATGAGGTTAATACATGTTTCATGTTCTTTGATATTGTATTGATATTACATGGATAGATGTTTGTGGGTATTCATCACTGTAAACCCTCACGAGACACCACTCGACCATTAGGGGTAACTTAGGGGTTTAAAGGCTTGATGCATACGCTAAATGCATTCGGGATTCTTTCGAAATGAGAAATTATGTTTTGTTTTCTTAGTTTTGCTAGGGACTAGTAAAATGTTAGTTAAGGAGTGTGATTGAGCTGCATAAGTGCAGTTCAATATAACTAAACTGACCTAAGTTAGCTCTAGATTAGTTTAATTATACCCACTTTGACTTATTCTATACTGAGAGTTGTATTTTGAGTTCATTGCAGGTAAATGTCGATAAAGAAGAGGATTTAGAGTCATAAAAGCGATTCAGAGTGCGGGCACGCATATCAAGGGCCATTCCTTGGATTTGTCTTAGGAAAAGTGCAGCTGGTCATCCGTAGCTTAGAATGGAATGAAAGATGCGCTGTTGGAAAGATTTCGCAAAGTTATATAAGTTCACGTCTAACGAGCATTGTGAGAAATAAACTCCAAAAGCCTTGAACTAAGCTACAAAGAAATAGGGGAAGACAGTTGAAAATTGAGGAAAAATGCACTAAGCATTCGAACAGTGGAAACAAGAAGAAAATAAGAGTTCGAACGGTGGCTAGCAAAAATTGAGAAAAAAATGTATTTTGGCCTTAGGGTTCGAACTCCCATAACAGGGTTCAAACTCTAAGAGGCTAGACATATAGAAAGGGAATTTACAGGCTTGGGAGTTCAAACCATGATTATAAAGGGAAATGGAGAGTTCGAACTCTAAGAAGGAAAAAGATAGAAACAAGGCTCTGAGGGTTCGAACGCACTAAGGAGGGCTCGAACTTTGAGAAGGATTTTTTAGTCAAGTTTCCTCCTGTTAGGACTCAATTTGCGATCTCTATATATATCCCTTCGATTTTCTGTAAATAAGGACGATTTCTTAAGGGTTTTTACTGCTTTTTAGTCTAGATTCATAGGGGTAGTTACAGTTTTCATTATTCTTGTAATTACTTCCACTAAATTCAAGTTTTATTGCTTTAATCAAAGATTTTGTTCAAGAATCTATAGTTTCTGCAATTAATTCAAGATTCATAGTTCGTTTATAGTTTTTACATTCCAGAAAGTTTTCAATACATAGTTAATTGTTTTCCATGGCCATGAGCGGCTAAATTTCTTAACTGGGGATTAATTGTGAAGATTGATTGGGGATCGAGGATGAACAATGGAGGTAAGGTTGAATTCACTACTATATCTTCTTGATACTTCTTTTTCTTCTTCTTCTTCGTTCTTGATACTTTCGAAAACTTGTGTGTCCTATTATGTTCGGTAATGCTTATGCGTGAATACCACACTCAGTATATACACTGCCTTGTAACGTTTATGCGTGAGTTGGGTTCAGTATATGCGTTGCGCGAATCGATGAGGTACGTCCTTGATTATAACAACCCGATTTATTCTAGAAGTTCAAATTTTGAAGAATACTTGTTTTTATTGCTAAATCTTCCAAACCTGAAACTCATGACGTAGTCGAAAAATTTGAGTTATTAAATTATCTCCTTTGGGATTCCAAGAGATGCAATTGGTTGGAATGATTGATTCCGGGACTTTTTATTTCTTAGTTTAAATTAGATAACAAATATTTTCTCAACCTAAAATCAGATTTTTGTTTATTGAAGTGTTTTTCCTAAGATTTTTGATCCACGACAAGTTTTCCTATTTACGTAAGTCATCTTTCTTGTGGGATCAACCTCGTATTTACATAAAATTATTATTATATTGTGGTTATGCACTTGCAGTTAAGTATCACCCTTTTAGGGATCGATCAGCACTCTTTGACCATTAGTTCTAACGTGTTCCCTGAGAGACATGTTAGATGATGGATGGTGTGAAAATGTGCCACCAAACATAAAAAAAAAATGTACAATGAAAGATGGATGCAATGCATAAACAAATATAGTGCACCACGCCTCAACACATCTAACACAACAACGCTCAATAATTTTCTATCCAGACCTCTAATCTCCAAATAATTATTTCCACCAATTTAAGAAATTTCAACCAAATATTCAATCTCCACAAGATATATACTACCAATTTGTAATTAAATACAATCCCTAATTCCCCACTAGCAATCCTCTAATCAATTATTAAAACAAAACAAAATCTATACAAATCAAATAAAATAAACCTAAAATAAAGAGAAAAAGAAATAAACAAAATCTATCATGGTTTCACACACACATTGATAGAGATACCAATGGCCTAAGTCGAATATTCCTCCATCGTGGTATATTGATAGAGATCCAATTCATCAATTACTCTTTAAGTCAAAGCTTGTTAGTGCTAGTCTCGTACCTTTGGTCCAAGGCAACGGCACCAAAAACTTGGTTCAACCCCAATGATGCTCTATTTATCTGCAAGTGCACGGTTGATGGTTGTAGTTTTATCCGAAAAGTTCGGAATTGTATTTCCTCAAGAACCAAGCCCAATATAAGCTATAACACTCAACTCACACTAAACTAACTTGAATTGAATGAAAATTATGTGAATTAACTCTAAAATAAAATAGAAAATAAAAGAGACCTAAAATCTTTTGGATTTTGACGTGTTTTGAATTACTAAAGTATTACAATGAAAATACAAGTAATTAACAATTAAGAAATTAAATTAAAACAAATTGAAACTAGGTTTAAAGCAATTTAAAAGGAATTGGGCTCAATTGATCCAATCACCAATTCATCCAAGACTTTAAATAGGGTTTATAACTCAAATCAAACACAACAATCAAGAATGTTTGATTCGAAGGATTTAACTTTGAGAATTAATAATTCTCAAACAATTGAAATTAGATTCATGGTCAATAGGAGAATTAAGGTTAATACCATTGATTTAACTAGGGTCAATACCAAATTGGGAGTTTGTGCATTGAATTAGTCAAACATAGTCAATAATTTATGTGTTTTAAGGCATCTTGCAATCAATTGATGTGAATGAATTCCTAGCAATTGTGGAATAATTATCTAGTGAAGAGCTATAAATTAATACCATCGATTTGGATGATTAAAATTCCCAAACTTAGTTATTAATCTAAGCATTCTAAGACATCCACATACAATTACTAACAATTATAAATCTAGAAAAATAAAGCAATAAATTTATAAGATACCTCCATTGAAATTCTTAGATTCCTCGAGTGATTTTCACATTTGAACCCAATTTAAGAAACTAGCTAGTTGAATCCATTAAAAATGCATGTAAAAATGTAAAGAGAAAGCATGAAGAATTAAATCTAAATTTTACTTGAACAATAAAAGTGTTTGATTACAAGAAAAATAAAAAATAAAAAAAAGCAAGAAAGTGAAAGAAAATACAATGAAGGAAAATTACAAGTTCTAACTCTATACGATTACTACAAAGTTAAATCTAAGCTAAAAATAAAGAAAAAATGAGAAAACTAACATTAGAGGAGCTTCTCCCACTACCCACTAGTTAAAACTAACCTTAACTACACACGAAACCTTTAAAACTTCCCTAAAACTCAACTTTAGAAGCAAAAATTGCAATCTAGAAGTTGAAATAGCGTCTGAACGGTTATCAGACGGAAAGCGTCTGACGTTTGTCTAAAGTGCGTTCGAACGCACTATTCACTGGTCAAACGGTTACTGTTCATGGACCGTTTGGATTGTATACTATTCACTATTTAACCCAATAACCTTGCAGCTTGATTTTGACGACCTTAGAGGTTGATTCAGTCGATGCATATTGGAGGATAAGTTGTAGTTCTTAAAGTCTTCTTTCTATTAGCATAAAAATCAACTTAATCGGATATCGGAGTAAAAAGTTATGGCTATAATACCAAGATGTGTTGGACTTCTCATCATTGATTTACTTGTTTTAAACCCGCTTTGATCATTTTTTGCGTCTATTTGCCTTTATTAGCTCCTATAACCTATAAAACACACACAAAACATAACCAAACAAATATAAAAATAAAATCAGATAAATAACACTAATCTAAGTCTAGTAAGATGCAAATTAAAGGCCTATGAGTATACTTTTATGGTGTAATCACCCATTTGAACGGTCACTATTAACAATATTTTTCACTTTGGTCCGAATTCTGTCTGAATTGCTATAAATTAAGCTCAAAACCTACACAAAACAAAATAAACTTAGTTAATACTAAAATTTAACTAAAAAGGCATATAAACATCCAAATTAAGGTTAACAAAGTGCAAATTAAGATGTTATAATTACATTTTTGGAGTGTAATCACATCCCCCAAAATAGAGCATGCGTAGACTTGTTCAAATTAATCCTAAATTCACCCTATCTCCTAATACAAGCAAGATTAAATCATTAATCAACATAAGAGAAGTTCAAGCGAGTGTGTAATAAAACAATGCAATATAACTCAAGTGTTAACACACTCATACAATCATATTCTTTAAGCCTCAATCCAAACCTTAGTGAGCATACACTCACAAGAAAGATAAACCCACAAGGTTCTCACAATGAAAAGCTCATTATAGGAGTAAATGTATAAAAACACAAAAGAGCAATCCAATTACAAAAATTAAAAAAATGAATGTGTATCGACTTAACACAGCTTCATGAAAGAATATCCATAGTTAAGCACCAGTCAAAGTAATTAACAAAAAATGACTTATACTCCACTGAATTCTCAAATCACATAAACACTTCGGATAAAGTGCACGATTAAGGCTGCATGATATTAAATCCAAATAACAACTCATCCGTGCATCTTATTCCTAGTTTCTTTGTAACTAAGATCAGTTGACCTTTCACTAATTAATCATGGGTTAGCTCTTCTGAATTTTTTTTTCTAAAGCATGATTAATTTAGGTAAAAAAACCAACTAGTTATCTTGAATGTTAAGCTAAAGATATTGTCAAAGCTGTGGTTTAGCAAAATGGTTTTTTTTATTTATTTATAAAAACTACATGGCACTTTGGTGGACATTGTATTTTAGCTTTGAGCTATATATTGACCTGAAGTGGCCGCTAGGGTGTGAGTCCAACAGAATCTTGTTTACCAATAGAATCATACATTGTAATATTTCGTATCTAATTGTCCCGTATGTGAGTTGTCGTGCTATGAGATAAATAGCAATTAGTTAGCACATAGAGAATTTGAGTCTGGTAGAAGTAATTTGTATTTTATTGCAACTGAATAGTTGTATATTATTAGGAATGGATCGTCCACATCCTGGTAGGCAGGGTCATGCAAGTCATTTAACACATGTACCCTTATTGATGAAGACACAGGCATGTCTTCGTATTATAACGATAGCACATAATCAGTCTTAATGCCTCATGAGGTTTAAGTGGCTGTTTTCTTGCTAGCAAAATTATGATTTTTATTTATTTTCTCTTCCATAATTTCTTCCAATATATGTACATATATAATAAATAAATAAAGAAACCAAATACAACCATCCAACTAATCCGTGAAACACTGAAACCAAGTCAGTGAAAAAACCTGATGACAAATAACATTTTTTTTCAGTACTTCATTTGCTGTGCTATTTGTAGACAATCAAAGACAACTTGGACTCACGAGCAAAGGACTCTATATTATGGTGTTCAGTTTTTCAAAAAATTTCTTCCTAGACATTAAGCAAAAGATAGGTAGTCAATGCAAAATTGTGCAGTTGTTTCAGATCCTTCAAATGCTGAAAAAAAATTCTGGTATACCTCGTAGATATTCTTTTTCCAGAGACCCAAAAAAAAAAAAAACATTCTTCCTTTAGTTTTGAATTGGTTATATAATAACTTCAACCTTTATTGTTTTAAAAGCCCAATTACAATAATTGTGCAAAAGCTTCTTAACTCAAGTTAGAAAATTTTCGACGAAATTTAATAATACTTGTATTAATAAAGTAAGCAGAATATCTTCTTTTTTATGTAAGTTTTCTGGGAAATCTAGAGACTAAAATTCACTAATTGTAAACCTCAGTTCAGAGCAATAGATAGCACATCTGCAGTACACATACAAGTATATTGCACCTAGTGATTCTTAACGTACTATATGTGAGCAAGAGGATATCTATAATTGTGACGTGGTTCCTTAACTAAAATATTCTAAAATAACAAAGATGTGTCATTTCAAACCTGCATACAATTTCTCCACTCAAGGGCCAGGATTATTAAATTAAGCATGGATCTTAATTTGTTAAAAACCCCCCATTTATTTATATTAGCTTGTGCCAAGAACGTGTACCCGTTGAATTATGACAACTTTACATGCATGGTTTAGAATTAATTTTCTAAGTTTTAAATATGAGTTCAATTCTGATCCACCGAGTCACGGAAGTGAGCCAGCAAAGTGTGACACCTCGTTATGGAAATAAATTTAGGCAGAATATGAAAAGTAATACTCCTAATAGCGTGCCATATTTGGTGTCCATTTACTAAATTTTACACTATCAGTTAATCTAAGTTAAATTCCATATGTATACTGAAGGAACCCATAAACTGCATGTGAGAGAGTATCTTGTAAGGACTAATGCAAAGTATATCGCTCAACGTTAGTTAAAAAAATCATTAATTAAACAACCTTTTTTTTTTATGCTATCAAAAGATTCATTCTAACAAAAGACCTACTTTTGTCACAACTAATAAAATTATGGATAAATTACACTAACAGTCCTTGTAATTTACCCTCACTCTTAATTTTTTTTTTTTTTCTTATAGTTCCAATTTAAACAAGTTTATTCTTTAAATTTTGAACAAATGCAAAATTAGTCCAATCGCTAACGGGCACGACGGAAAATGACCATGTATGCAGGCCGAGGCCACAGTTGAAAGGCATAATGAAAAATTTATGCACGAGTTACAGATAAATCGAAATGCATATATACACATGTATGTATACAATGGGTGGTGGTTGAAGAGCTAGTGGTGCGAGGTGGTGCTTGGTGCTAAACCGGGTGGAGAAATGAAAGATGAATTTACCATAAAATCCCTCACTTGCGTGGCACATGCTCATGTTCCGTTCAAATCAATACCTCATTATCCATAGGACCAGTTGCAATATTTTGAAACATAAAACTACATATAGTGACCACATTGAGAGTAAGGGTGAACTGCATGGACCATTATGGTAATTCACCCCCAAAATTAATTTGCTCCTAACCTGCCTTTAACTATGGGCTCCACAAAATTCTCATTAGTTGGTGAGTGCGGTATCAATGCATCTTCCCATTTCGACAGTTTGTGTGTGATTATGTTATATATTACTACACCCATAAAGTCATGGTTATCCTTATTAAGGAGGATAACTGTAAACATCTTCCCATTTCTATAGAATTTGATTGTTGTAGTGCAGCATTAATCCAGTGCATTATAATGGTCTTTTTAATAAGCCTTTTGTATAGTTAATAAAGCATTTGATTGCTATAGCAAGATGAGCACAAAACACACAAAATAGTCTTATTCTTGTCAAACATATGAATTAAGTACAAGGGAATTTGCACGTCCAACAGTACAATAAAAGAACACAAAAATGTAAAAGATTAAAACAACATGTAGAAATCAAAACTAACCATATACTTTTGCCCACAGATAAATTTTTTATGTGGGCTTCAAACAAATTGTTAGTTTGCCTTAGTGCAGACTTTCCTGATTTCACCTGCCGAACCAGTAAGAACTCCAATCCTACCCATTTTAACCATAGAGACCCCAAAGTCCTTGAAGAAAGTAGATCCATGGGTAGTGGCTTGAAGTTTAACATAAGCTTTTGTCACACTGTCATCAAGTAAAGCTGCATCGGATTGGAAAAGCCCCCTTCTTTTAGCCACAAGAGTGTAGTAGTCATCATCAAATGTCTTGAAGCTTCCAGGGTCCATCTCTACAATTGAGTTTTGGTCTCTTGGCTTGCATTCCATTCTCAACTTTTTAATGTACTTAGGATCTAAAGTGGGATCTGTATCACCCTTTCCAGTGAAGTTGTAGAGACGATTGTTGAAGGAAGAACAGTGAGAAATCCCAATGGTGTGTCCACCTAGATAATGACAAAGGTGTGTATTAATATCCTTTGATAGAAAACAAAAAAGTGATTGTGGTTTTATGAAGATGTATAGAAATGTTATACGGTGTTGACATACCTGACAGCACTACTAGGTCTTTCACACTTAGACCCTTTTGAATAAACCCTGCTTTCAATGTGCTTATGTTTGCAGTAGGCGGTATTAAATTATTCGAGACCTCTGTAATATTTGATACTCTTCCATCTCTTCGTCCAGTTTCAGCTTCCCAGTATGGTCCCTTGACCTGAGAGTCAATATATTTCACTTAATCATTTCATGACAAAAACTTCAAGTCATAATAAACTTACACAAGATATATCTAGGGAAGGATTGTTACCGCGGCTGTTACATCCCTAGCTACTAGGGATAAGGTGTCGGCACAAGAAACAACTCCAGGACACTCTTTCTCTAATGCAGACTTGACTTTGTCTATAATTTGGAATCCTCTAAGGCTTTGATTTGGGACTGCATCTTTCTCTGCTTGATGATTTGGAGAGTTCAGCAGCACCGACCCATCACAACCCTGCAGACAACAATCAAAGAATTAGAACAATTAATGAGAAAGGGACAACGATGCCCTTAAAAGCTAGCTTAGAAAATTGACTTTACAATACATACCCTAACAAAACAATCATGGAAGTGCATTCTCAGCAGAGGCGCAGCAAGAGTTGGTGCAATCGAGATGACTTGATCTATTGTTTTCTTAACTATGGCCTCAGCATTAGGGCAAGTTTTTTTCTCGTAAAACCCTACTTTCAAGCCCTGCCCATTTGCAAGGTTGAAAACAAATGCCATAATGATCATTTTAACTAGGAAACGTGATGAAAGCTTTGAAATGGCCATGCCTGAAACAAAACAATGAACTTTACTTCTATTGCAATGAAATGCTACAAGACATACATCTCCTTTTATACTCAGCATAAACCCTCTCAAGCTGCTATGGAAAGGCTGTCGTTATTTATATTTTAGTTGTTTTCGCTGCAAGGATGGTGACACAAGTTTTATACTATATTTCTTTGATCTGGTCAGAATGATATTCTAATAACTAAATGAGCAAATGACCTGAATATTATAGTAGGCCCAAAACAAGATGAATTACCTCATCTGCTGAGGAATATCAAATCTAAATAACAACTCATCCGTGCATGTCATTCCTAGTTTTTCTATTACTATGACCTGGTAACAATTAATAATGAGTTAGCTCTTCCAAAAAAATTTTTCTTTTTTCCTCCAGGTTGTAATCAATTTCGTTAATAAACCAACTAGTTGCCCAAATTATGCTTATTTCAGGCAGAGCAATATGAAAGTAGCCTTCTAACCCAGCTACAAGTAGTTATCTTGACTCTTAAGCTATAGATATTGTCAAATCCATGGATTAGGTAAGTGTTTTTTTTTTTTTTTTTTTGTTTTGTATAACTGCATTGCACGTTGGTGGTCACTTTATTCTTATTTGGAACTATTGACCTGAAGATCCTGTCTGGAACCTGGGGGAGGGAGGGAAGGGAAAGAAAATTTTAAAATTTTCACTGCTTTTTCCCTTCCCTTATTTGATTTTACCTACGGTTATTGTCCACCCTTCTAAACGGCCGTCTGACACACCGTTTGAACGGTATTCAGACGGTTACTGTTCATCCAAATTGCATTTTTTACGTCCGAAGCTGCGTTTTTAGGATTTTTTGTAGGTTTTTTGAGTAGTCAAAGTTAGTTTGAGATAGAGGGGTGGCGGGAGAAGCTCCCAATAGGTTGGTTCTTCCATTTTTCTTCATTTTTAGCTTAGATTTAGCTTTGTAATGGTAGTATAGATGTAAAACTTGTAGTTTTCTTCCATTGTATTGTATTTTCTTTCACTTTCTTGTACTTTCTTGCATTTTCTTTGTAACCAAACAGTTTTTATATTCAAGTAAATTTTAGATTTAAGTCTCTACATGCTTTCTTTACATTTTTACATGTTTTTATGATGTATTCAAGTAACTAGGAATTTGTATTGGGTTTAAATGTGAAAATCACCCAAGAAATCCAAGGATTTCAATGGAGGTATCTCATGTATTAATTTTTCATATTTTCCAAGATTTTCAAATCCTAGTAATTGCATGTGGATGTTTTAGAAACCCTAGATTATTAACTATGTTTGGAGATTTTCATCATCCAAATCAATAGTATTAATTTAGGGGTTTTTACTAGAAAAGATTCCACAATTGTTAGGAATGAATTCTCATCAATTGATTGTAAGATAAATTAAAAAACCTATGTTATTGACTATGTTTGGCTAATCAATGCACAAACCCCAAATTTGGTATTGACTAAGTTCAATTGATGGTATTAACCTTTGATTCCCCATTGAACATGTATCTAATTTCAATTGCTTGAGAATAATTGGTTTTTAAAAATTAAATCTTCTTAATCAAACACTCTTAAATGTTGTGTTTGATTTAAGTTATAAACCTCATTGAAAACCTTGGATAAATTGAGTGATTGGATCAATTGAACCCAATTCCCTTTTAATTGATTTAATTTTAGTTTTAATTTTCTTTACTTTAATTGTCCAGTTGTTAATTACTTTTATTTTCATTGTACTAGTTTAGTAATTCAAAACCCCCATAAAAAAACTAAAAGATTTTCGGTCATTTTATTTTTCCTTTTTATTTTAGATCCAATTCCCCTTTTTTATTGCAATTCAATACTCAGCTAGGTTAGTGTGAGTTGAGTGCTAGAGCCTATATTAGGCTAGGTCCCTTAGAAGATAACAATATCGGATTACCGGTTTATACTTCATCGCGACCCCCGTACTCTTGCAAGGTACTAACTCCATTTGTAGGAATACGGCATTTGAAAGCAAGTCAAGTTTTGGCGCCGTTGCCGGGGACCAAAGGCACAAGGTGAGTACTACCAAGCTTTGGGTTAAAGAGCAATTGGTGCATTGGATTTCCATCCATCTACCACGACGGAGGAATTTTTGGCTTAAGCCATTTGGTAACTTCGTTCCATATTTTTGTGTGATACCACGTTAGATTTTTATTCTTTCTTTTTTGCTTTATTTTAAGTTTATTTTGTTTTATTTGTATAAATTTTGTTTTATTTTAATAATTTAATTGGAGGATTGCTAAAGAAAAACTAGGGATTGTTTTTATTGCAAATTGGTGGTATATAATTTGTGGAGATTGGAGGTTCAGTTGGATTGAACTTGATTAAATTAGCAAACTTTTTATGTGGAGATTGGAGGTTTGAATGGACCACTATTGAATATTGTTGTGTATGATGTGTTAAGGCGCGGTGCGCTACATTTGTTTGTGCATTGCATCCAATTTTCATTGTGCACTTCATTATGTTTGGCGGTAAATATTTACACCTTCCATCATCCAATATGTCAATTAGGGAACACCTTAGAACTAATGACCAAAGGGAGCCTTCACAACCACCTCCCACTCTTGGGGGGTATGACCAATTTAACCTTGCTAGGGGATATAAGAGCACATATTCACATCATTAGTTTGAGCCTCACCCTTACCAAAAGTCCTTTGACTATTACCATGCACCACCTCTACCCTACCAAAATCCACCATGTGAATACCCCCAATCCCAATTTTTACCCTATGACGAATATCACACTCCTCACATTGGTACACAAGCGGACACCATAGAGGATACTCTAGAAGACACATTTTAACAAACTATGAAATTTCAAGAAAAAGTGAACTCTAGAATAGATGAGGGTTTTAATGAGATAAAGAGTCAATTGACTCTTTTAATGCAAACCTTGGTTGTCCGAGCGTAGGACAAGTCCTTTATGTCATCTCCAATCATTCCTCCTACCTAAGGGTGTCCAAGTACACCCGCTCATCCCATCACTACCAATAGGAATGAGGAAATCATTGATCAAAACACCCTTACCCAAGACTTTGAGTCCAAAGAAGACAATCCTAAGGTAATTGAAGAATTATTGAAAATAAATTTAGAGATGAAGAGTGTGAGAGAGGGGAGTCCGAAATTTGGGATTCCAACCAAGAAGAGAGGGGTAGAGATGAGTTTACCCTTAATGATGACTTTGGTTCATTTGATGTTGGGAATGCGCAAGACAATGAGGATGTTGACGGTTTAAAGGACATTCTTACCATATTTAGGGATCATGTGATTCCTATTTTTACGCCTCTAGCACCTAGTCCTATTTTATCGGAGCCTTTGGAACTCCATGTCCCAACACTTGAACCAAACATTATTCCCATGGCCGACCATTTAAAAAAGGGGGAGGTCAAGCACTTCATGGCATGAGCATAATAGGCACCTATGTGCATGATTATTTTTCATTTTCTACATACCATGACCCTTTTTACCCCTATGTGCTTCTATGTTACATCCTTGAGTTCATTAAGAAGTGGCCATTGTCTATTCTTATGCTTGCATGAACTCTTTGAAAATCTCTAAGTTGGGGGTGTGGGATGATGAAAAATTTTCATTTTGTAGCATTGGGTGATTCTCTCTAAAAATTGGGTAGGAATAGGAGTAGTTGTTTTTTTTTTTTTTGTTTTCTTAGTTTATTTTTTCTCTCATTTGTGTAGGAATATGAGTAATTTTGTTTATTTATTTTCTTAGTTTGTTTTCTCATTCTAAGTTGGGAGTGATTTAGGCAAAACAAAGGGATTGTCCAGTTTCTAAAAATAAAATGTAGACCCTATTTTTCAACCGACTTTACAGTGAAATCTGAATCTACTGGAAGTCAATTAGTGTGCAAATCTTATATCGATGAAAATGTCTATAAATTTACTTTCCAACCAAAAAAATGGAGCATGATTTGCTTTCCTGTGGAGAGAGATATGACTTTTTTTTATTGAAAAATGTCAAAACTGTCTGCACATACCTGAAAATTCAGCAATGCCTTTAATTTTTTGCAACATACGTCCTTTTATTTTTCTTTGTTCTTGGGGTGAATTAGGCACCCTATTTTCTCTTTTCCCACCATTTAATTGCATTCCAGGCTTTGTTCTCAAGCATTGAGGACAATGCATTATTCTAAGTTGGGGGTGGGTAGAGGCTTTGCCACCAGAAATTCGTCGTTGTTTTATGTCATACATGTTGCATTCATTCTATACATTGAGAGAGTAGAATCAAAAGGTTTATTCGCTAAATCTGAATATTGTAGTGCTACTTATTCAAAGATCATGATCATTTTATCCTGAAGATAGACGTCTGTTAATCCTATGAGCACCGGTGTGGAGACGAATCTGTCTTAAATTAAGAGTGTGCATCACTCAACTTGATCTCATCTTTATCGCATATTTTATTATTTCATAATATATGACTTGTTAAATATACCATATTACGTTATTTTACACACATTATTTAATATTGTTGATTTTATTTCATGATGATTACATGAAAGACTTTATACAGACTATGTCCAACAATATCATTATGTTTCATTTCACTTTATTATGACTATAGTTTAAATTGAAAACATTATACAATATTTTTTTCCAACAAAACGTTCTTTTTTGTTTTTTTTATCTTTTTTAGGAAGGTACCCGGGATAAACCCCAAGCTGTTATGGAAAGGCTGGCATTACACGGTGTTTTAGTTGTTTTCGTTTCAAGGATTGTGACACAAGTTGGATACTATATTGGTTTGATCTAGTCACAATGATATTCAATAACTAATTAAACAAATTACCTAATTATTACAGTAGGCAAAACACACAAACAATCCCCTTATCTGGCGATGAATAACAACTCATCCGTGCATGTTATTCCTAGTTTTTTTGTACCTAAGATCAGTTGACTCACCAATTAATCATGAGTTAGCTCTTCTGAATTTTTTTTCTAAAGCATAATCAATTTAGTTAATAATCCAACTAGTTATCTTGAATGTTAAGCTAAAGATATTGTCAAAGATAGGGATTAGCAAAAGGTTTTTTTTCTATATACACTACATGGCACTTTGGTGGACATTATAGTTTTGCTTTGAGCAATATATTGACCTGAAGTGGCCGCTAGGGTGTGAGTCCAACGGAATCTTGTTTACCAACAGAATCATATATAGTAATATTTCGTATCTAACCCTCGTATTGAATTGTCGTGTTATGAGATAAATAGCAATTAATTAGCACATAGAGAATTTAAGTCTGCTGGATGTAATTAGTATTTTATTGCAACGTAACTGAATAGTTGTATATTATTAGGAATTTATCATCCACATCATGGTAGGTGACTCGCTCTGAAAACTACAAAATGGAGTTATTACCCCGCAAGAGTACTGGGGTCGCGGTAAAGTATAAACCTGTAATTTGGTATCGTTCTCTCCCAAGGGACCTAGCCAAATATAGGCTCTAACACTCAACTCACACTAACCTAGCCTAGGATCGAATTGCAATTATTTGGGGAATTAAATATAAAATAAAAGGAAAAATAAAAGGACCAAAAATCTTTAGGTTTTTTATGGGGTTTTGATTTACTAAACTAGTGCAATGAAAATTAAAACAATTAACTAGGCAATTGATTTAAATGTAAATCAATTAAAATAGAAAGCTTCGATGTGATTGATTCGATCCACCAATTCACAAAAAGAATTTCAATAGAGGATTTTTATAACTCAAATCAAGAATCACACCGTGGATTTTTGATTCGGAATATTTTGACCGTAAAACCTTGAGTTCATATTTAGTTGAGTGTAGGGATTAAACCAATTAATAGAACCCTAGAAGCAAACCTTAAAAATGTGCAAAATTTATACCAATTGTTGAATTGTGCATAAACATTACCAAATGGGTTATAAATCTAAGTTTTCGAATAAGTCCAACACCCAACCAAATAGAACTATACAAATCTATGAATAAAACTTTGAAGTTCATGAATCCCCATTGAAATACTTGAAAATCCTTGGTGGATCTTCACAATCACACCCAAGAGATGTTTAGCTACTAGAATCCATAATAAAGAGCATAAATAAAGGTAAATCTAACATTAAACTAAGTAAAACTAGTGTTTAGTTGCTAAGAAAGTGAGAGAAAATGACAAGAAAGTGAAGGAAAATATATTACAATGAAAGAAAGTTATAATTTCTACTCTTACATTAACATTACAAACATAAATCTAAGCTAAAAATATACAAAAACACAAAAACCAACCTTGGAGGAGCTTTTCACACCACCCCCTTGGCTGCTACAAACTCAAAAAATCTTCCTCTCCCCCATTTTTTCGAACAACAAAGCTTTTAAGCTCCAGATCTGTATCGACCGATCGATCGGCACTGTTCACCGATCGATCGGCCGATCGAACGGTGATTGTAGCGTTCGATCGGTAAATTCACTTTTTTACTGTTCACGGTACTGTTCACCGATCAATCGGGCAATCGATCGAGCACTGTTCATGATCTATCAAGCACTATTCACGATCGATCGGTTACTGTTTACCGATCGATCGGCCGATCGATCGGTAAATCTCTGAAGTTTGCCAAACCAATTGATCGGTTACTATTCATCCCTCCACCTTGAAGCTTGATTTTAACCACCTTAGAGG